>JAOPHQ010003463.1:42500-121732 GCA_030340625.1 Merluccius polli
TCCATTCTTGTTTCATGTTAATAACCGTTTCCCCATTACATGTCCTATAATCGCCCAATGTCACCCTCTGCCTGGTCTTTAAAGACGACTGGAGGCAACATTTAGATAATCTCCTGCATCCCCCCCCAAGTAACACTGGATTATTTGGCCGGGATCATGGGGCCCGGATAGCGTAGGCCTTCTGGGTTCAATCCCCATATCCATCCACAATCTGCAAGAGACCTAACCCCCTGCTCCTTAGTGACATGGGTTGGCCAACCTACTGTTTACCAAGTACAATTCAAAGTCAAAAAGATCCCAACAGTGATCCATGGGCACATTTTCATGTCTATAAACAATTCTGTTGTTGTTTGTGTTACCTGATTGTTGTTCAGTTTAGTAGAGTTGAGAGGCTGTGGGGATCCAGATGTCTGACATCTTTATTCTGTGTGTTCATATTAACGACCCCAACAGCTTGGCACCAGCACCGAGCCCACACTGCCCCCCCACATGCATCGCTCCAAGCACTCACAGGTGTGTGTGTGTGTGTGTGTGTGTGTGTGTGTGTGTGTGTGTGTGAGAGAGAGAGAGAGAGAGAGAGAGAGAGAGAGAGAGAGAGAGAGAGAGAGAGAGAGAGAGAGGGGTGTGTGTGTGTGTGTGTGTGTGTGAGAGAGAGGGAGAGGGGGGGGTGTGTGTGTGAGAGAGAGAGATGTGTGTGTGTGTGTGTGTGTGAGAGAGAGAGAGAGAGAGAGAGAGAGAGAGAGAGAGAGAGAGAGAGAGAGAGAGAGAGAGGGGTGTGTGTGTGTGTGAGAGAGAGAGAGAGAGAGAGAGAGAGAGAGAGAGAGAGAGAGAGAGGGGTGTGTGTGTGTGTGTGTGTGTGTGTGAGAGAGAGGGGTGTGCCTCTGCGTGTGTGTGCTAAGTAGATGATCACCTGCAGATGCTTGGACAGCCTGAAAAGATAACGGTTCTCATGTGAAGGAAAACAATGTTTAACAATAATGTTTAAAAGGTTTTGAAATAATGTGTAAAAAGTTGAACAAGCCTCTCAGCCACGCTAGCCTCATATGACAATCTCATACTACAACCCTATGGGATTAGAACATGTCAATGAGCAAACGTATATGTACACACACACACATTGAGAGTCAACACAAAAGATTTAAGAATTTCACCATATTTTGGTGTTGGGTATTGCTGATGGATTATGGGAAATGCGGTCTGGGTTTTGATGGAGGTGAACCTGGGATATAGGACTACAAAAAGGAACTAAGAGACTGTATCTAGATGATGTGTGCCACTTTGGTCTGTTTCTGTTCACACACGGCATTCACTCTTTTATACGCGTTTGTGTCACATTTAAATGTTGTAAATACCGAACAGAGTCTTTTTTTGTTGTTATGGGATGATGTTGTTGTGTTGCTGTGTCTATGGCTGAAATGGACTGGATGGTGTGTGGATGTGCGAGCCAGATCATGTCACGTGGGCAATGGACCCAGAAACACATGCTGTTGTAATCACCACCACCACCGCAGGTCTCGGGTCAAATCCCTCCACCGAATGTATTCCTCTACTTTTATGGTCTTTCCCAAGCGGCCGGAACGTGATGCCGCACTCAGAACTGAACCGGACCGGACTGGATGCGTTAAAAGTCAAGAATTGGGCATGGACCCCACGAGGTCTACTACCCTAGGCTTCCTATCACAGAATGTTAAGGGCTTGATGTCCGCCTGCCCATCTCGTTAACGTGGGGGGGGGGGGGGCGTGTTCTTGACCCGGTCCTCCTCCTCGTTTTGCATTGTATTATTGTTGTTGCAACAAACCACTGACTTTTTAATGATCAATAAATTATTAGTTAATGATTCCTGCGTTGGAATATCTCTTGTGTGTGTGTGTGTGTGTGTGTGTGTGTGTGTGTGTGTGTGTGTGTGTGTGTGTGTGTGTCAGCTTCGATAAAACCTTACTCTATGACCTGGCACGACTTCACTCTCCATCTTCCCCCTCCTTCTCTCTATCCACTTCTTCTCCCTCCCTCTCTTTTTTCCTCTCCTTGCCTCTCTCCCTCCTTCCTCTCCCTCATTCTTGCTTCCCCCCTCTCTCGTGTCATTCACCTGTCAAATCTAAACTCATGTAAAAACCTGTGAATTCCTTGTGGAGGTGCTGGTTGTCTTGGTAACCAGTTGACTGAGGCCTGACTCACCTGGCTGAAAACACCTGTCCTCACCCCATCATACCTGGACAGGTGCAGTGAAACAAGGGGGGGGGGGGGGGGGGGTGCTGTTAAGCAGTAGATTGAAAAATTGCACCAGCAACATGCTGGTACAATTTTTCAATCTACTGCTTAACAGTATGGAGGTGATTTAAAGATTGGTGGATAGTTTTGGAGTTTAAATCAAATTGTTGGGCTTTACTTAAATTGGATAAAGTTGTGTTGGAAGCAGAATCGATAGTTTTGTAAATGATTTTGGTTGTGGAGTTTTCATCAAAATAGAATAGAATAGAATATGACTTTATTGTCTAGCCTGGGCAGAAAATGTGTTTTTGTGCCATTGTTTTTGAACCTTCAGACTACGGTAATGCACCCCTTGCTTTGTTATGAATGAACACGTTCTCCCCCTGGCACTGATTCATGGCTGTCCACTTTTGGGGTTTTGAAAGTTGGGTTGGGTTTTGGGTTTCAACGGCCACACTGATGTTCAGTGAGAAACTGAAATGAAGTCACAAGATCAGGATGGTCTCAAAAGCTACTAGCTTTCCTGTCTACTGCAGAGTCGTATATAGAGCACATCGATTTACTGCCCAGCGATTTGGCACAGCTTGTTCCTGCACCAAGGTTACCAAACCATACATGTGTATACAGTGATACCTTCAGATATTCAACTTCTCCTTAGTACTCCCTGACTCCAAAGTCTCTTGGTTTTAAAAACTGTCTCTGATTGGCTTTCTTACCACTCAGTCAGCATTGAGTTCAAAGTTCAGCTGGTCATCAAAAGGTCCCCAGGTATTTCAAACTATGAAGCGTTTCAATAGGTTGGTCACAGAGGGCAAGCGGGGGCAGTGGGGTCGCTGCTGTCAAGAATCTGTTCTTTGGCTTTGTCCACATCTATAATCCGGTGGATGGACTGAAGTGGGTCCCACACTGGATGTCCACTGCCACCACTGTCCGAAGAATTCAAAGCCACTTTCCAACAAGAGTGCACACAACAGTGTAACACTACAACATGTAGCATGTTTCAATAAATAATAAGGGTTATCAAAATTCCTTGCAAGGTCAACCTTACAATATTGATCGATGTTTCACATTGTTTATATTGTTTTCACAGAAGTCAAATGACTCGGGGATAAAAGTAGTGGCTGTGGGCAGAGCTAACAGGGAATCTCCTTGGACTAGTAAATAAAACATTACGCTTTCATTTTGTTTACTTCGTCTGAGTTGTAACTTTACTTCGCTTTGTCTCATTACAACATCACAAAGTGAATAGAGAGTTTATATGACTTACATGAAAAATGATTTACCTATAAGCAGATGAGTAAAAAAGTAGTTTTTTTAAGGAACAAGTACTTTTCATGTTCCTTTTTTTAAACTGTATTTCTACTCTTTACTCAAGTATATTTTTGAGCCAGTAATCTACTTTTTATTTCGCTACATTTGCCATTTATACATCAGCATTTGACCTGATGCGATGATGGAGCAAAACACAGAAGCGGCCAGTCAATTCTCAATGTTTTTTGAAGCAAGGTCATTTAATTTGTCCACTCTGGGACAGATAGGGAAATGGAGAAAGAGAAGGGTAGTTGAGGAAGAGATGGACAGAGAGTGGGAGATTGTTCATATCTCAATTGTATAGGCTATCCTTATTTGTTTAATTGACCTGCTGTTTTATCAACAAGTGCTGTTTTTATTTTGCACTGGCCTGCACCCCCTAAAAAATATTAAAATGGAAAGTAACTTGTACTTTGAGTAATTTATTAACTAGGAACTTTTTTACTTTTACTAGAGTAGGTTTCTCAAACGGTAATTGTACTTTTACTTGAGTACAGATTTACAGTTCTCTAACCACCACTGCCTATAAGTTAAACAATACCACATTTAAAGTCTGTGTATAAATAGCCATTTAGTACTTAAGAGCCGTTTAGCGGCCGTTCTCTGGACGCTTTCAGTGTGCAATAGATCATGCACCATGTCCTATCTGATACGCGACACTGTGTGGTGACCGCCTTTACACTACTCCTGCAGTCGGTCTGGACACCTGCTCAAAGTATTGCTGTTCATCGCAGGCTCTTCCTTGGGAACATAAGCCTACCATGGTCGTCCCGCGGCCTCACCTCAGTGGTGTAGATGGAAAATAAAAGCAGAAACAAGATGCAGCCTTGTGGAGCCCCAGTGCAGTGATTTAATCAGAGAACACCCTCTGTGGGTGCTCTGTTAAAAACTCCTTGATCCAGAGGATGAGGCTTCCCTCTACATTGATTTCTAGCCATTTTAACAGTAGGCCTATGTGTATTTGCATTGTATGCACAAGATAAAAATCTCTAAGATTGTATGTGGTGAGATACAATGTTTGTCAGAGTAAGTATTCCTCTTTGCCTTGTAGGCAAACTGCAGTGGATGGAGTTTATCTGCTAAGACTGAGGTGGTTGTTACATACAATGCTCTCCATTGTTTTGCACAGTATGGATGTTCATGCAATAGGGTGTAAGACGTTCAGGGATTTGGATCCTGGCTTTTTTGGCACCGGTGTTATTGTGGGTTGCTTGACCACGAAGCTGTCAGTACTGTCAGGCCTTCGGTGGCTTGATGCGTGAGAGGCAAGCAATCAATGCATGACACCTATGTCAGACCGAGACACAGTGCTACAGACAGCCTTTCTTTCTATGCTAAAATCGGTGGAGTCAAATCTTCCAAAGTTCAAATCATTTTAAAAGACAGACTGCCCATGTTGACTGTTTGTCTCCTGGGTGTCCTGCCCACTACAGAGTTAAGCACACTATGCCTGCTTGGGGCTTCAACCTGTTCTCCACCTTATTCTTAAAATCAAGCTTGGCTCTCTGTCTCTTGCCTTTAACTTATTTAGTCTTTTCTTTGAAAGTGTTCGTATCTCCCTTAATAACTTATATAACTGAAGTATGCTGCCTGCTTTATCCTAAGCCTTCTTATTCTTCTTATTCCATACTTGGATTGCCTGGATTGACCTCGTTACTGTACTTAAGTATCTTTTGGGCAACCTTATACTTTAAGTATTAATAACACTAGCAACTTTCACTTTATTTTTACTAGAAAAACAGTTGTTTACTAAAGACCTAACCCTAACCCTACCCGTTACATTTTGCATGTCACCCTTAAGGCCTTTACACACCGGGGGCGTGACGAATAGACGGCACGAAAATGCGAAATACTCGCGCATCAAATCTATTTATACCGGGAGCGATACGAATTTGCAACAGTTGCAACAATAGATTCGCGTCAGCTCATTCTTCAGAAAAAAATTACAAAAGAAGAGGAGATTTGGGGTACATCCCATTTTACAAGGTAGAGAAAGAGAAGGAGATTTACACTTCTTCATACAGGAGCTGAAGCTCTACCACGGCCAGTTCTGGACAAATTAATTATTATACATATTACTGTATTACGCATATTATTTGCATAAACTGCATAAGCTACTCACTATCCTGATAGCGGAGTTGTTCGGCAATGCTACTCCACAAGTTGTCCTTAAGTCCATTGTCTTTGTAATTGTTATGTCCTTTGTGAAGTAATACGGGGTGATGAGAAACACAAACAATCAACAGGTCCGCCATTGTAGTGACGTTGCATCCGTTCCGCGCACAACGTGATTGGTTGATGCCTAATTGACAAATCGACAAATCGACCTCCAATATGTACCCACTTTTTCGCCATGTGATTTTCGCGTTCAGTGTGAAAGTACCTATAACAAAAACAACAGTTCGAAAAAATGTATTGAAGTGCAAATTAATCACATTAAAAAAACGCCAATGGTGTGTAAAGACTTAGATTTGGTCAGGTGGTGTGTGTGAGTGCATGTTTTTGAGAACTTAAGCACATAACACATTAAAACTCTTGACTTTAAAGGTCCTTTTACATTGAACGCGATTATACGTTGCGATTTTCTTCGCAACGTATGTCAATACAATTATTACAAATCACAGAGCTGAATGAGGCTGAATGAGACTGTACACATACAACGCTATTTCCGTTTTACCAAAGAAAAACATTTGCACCAAGATCAATTTTTAATGGCTCTAGCCTGCAAATAAATCAATTTAACCAATCACAATCAGGTATCTTTGTCATAGTCACAATGGTCACTGTACATTTTGTAGGAAATGGCAGAGCTGCGGTGTTACTTATCTACTTATGTTTCTCAACACAGTCCTCTTATTGCATCCATAATGGTAAACATTCATAGACCTAAAATTATGTTGTAGCCTATGTATTGTCCATTAAACTAGATAACAGTGATAACAATGTTTACTGCACTGCAGTACGTGAATATAGGTTGCTTTAGATAACAACAGTGTGCAGTTGTATCGCAACAGTTTCGTTTTGGATATCAACTTTCTCCAAAAGAGTGATAGCCTACTTTTAGTTATCAAGGGAAACGGCTTCAAAACATGGATGTATTAAAGAATGCTCCGCACCCTCTTATCATAATCCCCTTTATCTGCAAACTGCCATTCGCTACACTATTTTACATTTGGATTAAAAAGTGAAACTCCATTCTAATTGAAGCCTCTATATACATAGGATATTTTGGTGAAAGGACACAGCATAAGCTCATCTTCACTAGGCTATATGATGTTGAGGGTTGAATGCATCTTTCTTTTTCACTGGCCTTATTAGAAAATGCTGCATATTCACATCGTAACTGATCATTACATGCCTGATGTAAAAGGACATTAAAGGGGCTGTAGACAACTTTTCAACTTTTCTCACCCTAGTGTTCCAAAGTGGTATTATTTTTGTGCAGCTGTCTCAAAGACAAACCAGATCGCTTTCCGAGAGCCTAGGAGCCTAGCAACCATAAACAACACAAGACGCGCATTTGTTTGGTCTGTGAAAGAAAAACATTGGAAATAAGAAAGACAGAAGCATGTTCACTGAGGAGGAAAAGTGAAACTGGGATCATTTTTTTTGGGAACAGGCAAAAGCCATTGTAATTATGTGCATTGCATAGTAATACCATAGTTTGAGTATTTCTTCACATAAATGTATCGGCCGCAGGGGTTGGTGTCGGGGTGGAGTAGAAGAAAACATTAGGAGGAAAACTGAGTTTATTCATTAATTTAATCTATAATGGAGACATGGAGAAAGCAGATACAAATTATTTAGTATGTGTTGAGAAAAGCGGATTGGGTTGGTGGACTGACTGGATCACCTGGCGAGTCGAGACATGAGGTTTATTCAGATAGTTTACTCAATGCAACTAAAATGTAGCGTACGCAGATATAAGTAGTGTCATCAGATTGGCTTTACTTCGGTTGTTCCACCGCCCGCCATCTGGGGATAGCTAATGGGGATAGCTACCGATAGCTACCGGGTAAACAAAAGTGCTATTCCTCCCGGTTTGGTTGCATGTGCAATGGTTGACACGTTTTCTTTGTGCCGTAAAGTGAGCCTTCATGTTTCCTGGGAGATCGTACCGGTGGCAGACAGAGCTACATAGTGAAAGTGAGGCTTATAGGGAAGCTAAGGGAACCAATCTAAACGCAGATGGTGTCATTATTCTGTAGCCATTACACTGTGCAATCAACATTTACTTCATATTAATATGTTACCAACTAGTATGCATCCTCTATATTTCTATAACACAAATTGTTGGTACATGGGAAACGGGTTGGACACACTGCTGAAGAGTTAGAAGTACCGACGTGAGAGAGTGTATTAAACATTGCCCAACACAAACACCCAACTAATCAGCTGCTTTTGCAAGTGCATTGTTGAAGATGTCGGTAATTCACTCTGCAGCTTCCTGGTTATTGGGCCCAGGGACATATATTAACTTGTATTCAGCCTTTTCCTCCTAGTAGAACAGGCAGTCAGCGAAGGGTTGCGATCATTTTCAACGATGTACCATATCCCTAATATCGAGAGCCGGAACTCCCGAGAGCAGGTGATGGCGGTGGTGTGAACCTCTGAAATTCCCGATGTTTGGAGAGAAGTGCTTTTATTAAAGTCATTGATCCGAAAACCAGAGCATAGTAGATGAACCCATCAAATGGTGCAATGGCCTGCATAACAATACAAAGTGGAGAACTCAAAATGGAGGCTAAATGAGTGTAGTAACTGTAGTAACAGCAGCTAGTAGAAGCATGCTGCTTCTTTCCAAGTGGCAGCCATGACAGCATGTTTGTGAAGCCCTGACAGAAGTCAATAAAGTGTAGTTCCTCTAACAACCTATAGGTGGCTCGCAGGGGTTGGATGCAGAAAGATCCACCACCCTCTAAGTCAACAGGATAAATGTGATTTAATTATCGTAAAACATTTTTTCTTTGTTCGGTTAGGATCTGAGTGGCTAGTTCATCTCCATATTATCTATATTGAGAGGTCCCATTTGACAGTTGTATTAAGTTGTATAAAGTTATTAAGGATGGAATATGAGTTTTGGCCATAGACTACTGCGAGGCGGCCATTCAATTCCCGCCCTCAATGTGAGGGTGGAGCCCGTAACGCAAAATCTATGGCTTCGCTGACTCTTTCTTGCAGACTCTGGCGCTGCTGTGTGACGCCGATTGACGCTGCTTCCTGCTAGTTCGTTTGGTTTGGTTACCAGGTCGCTGTGGCACTGCCCTGTACTGTCTCAAGGTGTAAATCCCGCAGGCAACCACAAATCTGCAAAAATCTAATTATTTCTCCAACTTCCTCTTCCTCAGAGCTGAGTAGTAACCCAACTTCCTCTAACTTTAATAAATCAGAAGAGCTCAAAATTGGATTCATGAATATGAGATTGCTTTCAACTAAAGCGCTTTAATTAAAAATAAGAAATTACATGATAGATAGATAGATATCCTGGGCCTACCATTAAACGAAGCTACCCAACCCAAATATGTTCACAAAAGAACAAAAAAAAGTTGGTTGAGTGGCCCTAATCTCTAATTCTTCTAAGACCAAGTCCAATTTTCATCTTTTGAGGTGCTTGCTTTCTGCGCCTCCGTTCCCAATAATCAAATGAAAAACCTTGCAAATTAATTTTTCTTGGCTATAGTTTACGGCCCACCGTAAACTATACTTTCTAAATTTGCGGCTGATCTTGTTACATATTCTGACAAAGTTTTTCTTATTGGGGATTTCATATGAATAATCCGTTTGATCTCTTGCAAAGGTTTTCTGTCTCAGACACGTTTTGCTTCAAACAGCTTGTCCAGAACCCTACCCACAATGGTGGAAACACGCTGGATCTTCTTGACCTGTGGTGTTTAAAATTCAGACTGGGTTGTCTCACCTTATACCGCTTAGCTTTATCTGACCACTTTCTACTCACTTTCCAGGTGGTGGTATCTTGTCTGTGTAGAATTGTAGCTAACCAAACCAACTGATCTCACCTGATGACAAACAACTTATTTGAACCCTTTCAGTCTGGGTTTAGGACTTTCTATTCCACTGAAACTGCTGTGACCAGAATGGTAAACGATCTTCTTCTTACCATGGACAGCAATGCAAGCTCCCTGCTGGTGCTGCTTGACCTCAGTGCCGCCTTCAACACAATCGACCACATAGCATTCTTCTTGATCGTCTTGAATACTATGTTGTCATCAAAGGCTCGGTGTTAGGGGAGCGATAGCTGCTGGACCCAAGAGCAGAACACAGAGTCAGTACAGGAGCGTAATGAAGATGAACAGGTTTATTGGATGTAACCAGGAGTGAGGCAGGAGGCAGGTTGGAGAGTGGGGCGCATCGGCTGGAGGGAGTGAAGCAGGCAGGCTGGAGGTGTAGGTCCACAAACTATAAATAAAGAGAATTCAGGTGAGGCACGAGAATTCAATAAGAGAACTACTGGAAAGTGTATACACTGGAGCCAGGTACGAATAACTACCACGGTGTCTAGAAGTACGATCTGGCGACAACTGCAGGGAAACCAGGTGTATTTGAAGGGGAGTTGATGAGCTGATGCGCTGATGCGGGCCAGGTGTGAGCAGTTGATAGTGGCAGGCAAAGCACAGATACAAACAGGGGGTGTGGCCGAAATAGGGGGTGAACACACAGCACCACAACTGTGGCCATGACAGGACCTCCCCCTCAACGGACGCCTCATGGCGGCCTAGGCTTCTCAGGGTGAGCCCGATGAAAATCCCGAATGAGAGAGGGGTCGAGGATGAGTCCCCGCTTGATCCAGCTCCTTTCCTCTGGCCCATATCCCACCCAATCTGCGAGGTATTGAAAACCCCTACCCCGACGACGTATGTCCAGTAACCGCTGGACGGTGAAAGCTGGGTGGTCATCAATCAAACGGGGAGGAGGGGGTGGAGCGGCTGGGGGGCAGAGAGGGCTGGTGGAGACTGGTTTTACCAGAGATACATGAAACGTGGGGTGAACACGCATTGACCGAGGCAGCTTGAGCCTCACGGCAGATGGATTGATGATGGCATCAATAGGGAAGGGACCCACAAAGCGAGGGGTTAGTTTCTTAGAGCCAGTCTGAAGAGGGAGGTCCCTTGAGGAAAGCCACACTTGCTGACCCACTCGATAGGCAGGAGCGGGAACTCTGCAACGGTCAGCGATACACCGGTTCTGCTCAGAAGAGCGCAGCAGGGCGGCGCGTGCATCCTTCCACACCCTGCGGCAACGGCGGAGATGGTGCTGAACAGAGGGAACACAGATGTCTTCCTCCTGAGTGGGGAACAAGGGCGGCTGATAGCCCAGGGAGCACTCGAAAGGGGACATGCCAGTAGCTGCACTGGGCATCGAGTTGTGCGCATACTCAATCCATGAGAGATGTTCGCTCCAAGCAGAGGGGTTGCGCGCAACCACACAGCACAGCGCGGTTCCCAGGTCCTGGTTCGCTCTCTCCGCCTGCCCATTAGTCTGTGGGTGATGACCAGACGATAGGCTGACTGAGGCCCCCAACGCCCGACAGAAAACCTTCCATTGCAGTGGGAAGCTTGGGGAGGGCAATGAAATGAACAGCCTTGGAAAACCTGTCCACGACAGTGAGAATGACAGTGTGGCCATTAGAGGGGGGAAGACCGGTTACAAAATCGAGGCCAATGTGAGACCAGGCGCCGACCTGGGATTGGGAGGGGACGTAGCAGGCCAGCAGGGGGCTGGTGGAAGGACTTTGTCCCGAGCACACACAGTGCAGGCTTGGACGAATGACCGTGTGTCGGCATCCATTGTTTGCCACCAAAAGTGCCGCTTCAGGAGGGACAGGGTGCGATTCACGCCAGGGTGACAGGCAAAGTGAGATGTATGGCACCACCACAGAACTTGGGAGCGAGCAGAGCTAGGGACAAAAAGGCGGTTCGGGGGACCGTTACCCGGATCCGGTTCTGAAGCTTGGGCCCTCCGGACAAGGGACTCAATCTCCCAGGTGACAGCCGCCACCTTGAGGCAGGCCGGAGAGAGGATGGTGTCAGGAGGAGCCGGTGAGTTCTCAGAGAAAAACTGACGAGAGAGGGCATCTGGCTTGATGTTCCAGGATCCAGGACGATAAGTGAGGATGAAGTTGAACCGCCCAAAAAACAGGGACCATCGGGCCTGGCGGGAGTTCAAGCATTTTGCTGTCTGTAAGTGGGACAGATTCTTGTGGTCGGTCCAAACCACAAACAGCTGTTCCGCCCCCTCCAGCCAGTGCCGCCACTCCTCCAACGCCAGCTTCACAACAAGCAACTCTCTGTTGCCAATGTCGTAGTTGGGCTCCGCAGGTGATAACCGGCGAGAGAAGAAGGCGCAGGGATGAATCTTCTCATCAGCAGGATCAGCAGAACGCTGGGACAGAACGGCCCCCACTCCAGTGTCTGAGGCATCGACCTCCACGATGAACTGCCTGGAGGTGTCAGGTTGGATCAGAATAGGGGCGGATGAGAATAGTCTTTTGAGTCGAGAGAAGGCAACATCTGCCTCTGGCGTCCAGGCAAATGGGAGTGCGGGAGAGGTGAGGTGAGTGAGAGGGGCTGCAACCCTGCTGTAGTCGCGGATGAACCTCCGGTAAAAGTTGGCAAAACCGAGAAACTGCTGAAGTTTCTTATGGGAACCGGGGATGGTCCAGTCTGCCACCGCCCTGATCTTCTCTGGGCAGGTCCTCACCTGCCCGCTCTCAATGATGTAGCCGAGGAAGGAAACAAAGGTTGCACTGAACTCGCATTTCTCAGCCTTTACATAGAGTTTATTTTCCAGCAGCCGCTGGAGAACTTGCCGGACATGCTGGACGTGTTCCTCCTTGTTACGGGAAAAAATTAGGATGTCGTCTAAATAGACGAAGACAGAGCGGTTGAGGAAGTCACGGAGGACGTCGTTGACCAGGTTCTGGAACACAGCGGGGGCATTTGTTAGACCGAAGGGCATGACTAAGTATTCGAAGTGGCCAAGGGGAGTGTTAAAGGCAGTCTTCCACTCATCTCCCTCACGGCTACGCACCAGGTGGTATGCATTGCGTAGGTCCAGTTTTGAAAAGATAGTGGCACCCTGCAGAGGCTCGAACGTGGAACTGATGAGGGGCAAAGCATACTTGTTTCTAACTGTGATATTATTGAGACCACCTCTCCAATGTCATGATATTCAGGGCGTACTAAGGTAAGGTCAGGGGGTTCCTTGGATGAGGGGACACCCCCCTCTGCTGGGGACAGGGCAGATTGCAAGCAGGTCGAATGACAATATGCGCTCCAACTCACCACCTTGCCAGCTGACCAGTCGAACTGGGGATTGTGCCGCTTAAGCCAGGGGTGCCCAAGGACCAGGGGAGTCTGAGGGGATGGGATGACAAAGAGCTGAAGAGTCTCATGGTGGTTTCCTGAAACAATTAATTCCAGGGGCTTGGTTCGGTAAGTAATGCGGGCAAGGTGTTGGCCGTCCAAGGCGTTTGTGTCTAAGGGAGAGGGGAGCTGTTCCAATGCAATGCCAACTTGAGAAGCAAACCCAGAATCAATAAAGTTCTCCTCAGCTCCAGAATCCACCATGGCGGACACCGAAAGGCGGTGGCCGAGGGACAGGAGAGTGGCATCCAGCAGAGTGCGCGAACCATTGGGGAAGGGAAAAACGAGGTGTGGCTCAACAGGGCCCCTACCTTCACTGCTGAGCCTCGTCTTTTGGCAGCGACGGGCAGGTGGCGATGAGATGTCCGGGCCGTGCACAATACAGGCAAACTCCGGTCCTTATCCGTTGGAGGTGCTGTGCCTAAGTTAGACGGGTGCGCCCCAGCTGCATAGGCTCCTCTGCAGACACTGCTCGTGGCACAGGTGGGGGGAGAGCAGCTCTCGGTAGGTGTGGGAGAGAGGAGCCAGTGAATGCTGGGGACATGGAACGGCTAGCCCTTTCCCTACGCCGCTCACGAAGGCGGTTATCCAGCCGGATGTAGAGGGAGATTACTTCCTCAAGGCTGTCTGCCTCATCCCTAGTAGCCAGCTCATCCTTAATTGGCTCGTTACAGTTTTTCTCTATTGCCAAAACACAAAACCCAGTACTCTAAACCAAATGACCAGTTGCCTAAACACATTTAGTAAAACTACCCCCCTTTTGCCACAACCACAAACACAATTCACCTGTAGACACTGTTCACAAAACCCATCCCCTTTTTCTCAAAACTCTAAACACATTTTGCCGTGCTAAAACACATTTTGCATATAACTGCTCCAATATGCATTGTGAAGCTCATGTGATGCAAAATGCTACCCACAATCAGCAAAACTTGAACACAATGAACATACCTGGTGTCAATCAGTAAACACAACGACTCATAATTGAAAACACCTATTGCAAATGATGTGACCACACCTATATAAGTCAGTGCAGTTTGCTGAAGGTTCAAAAACAAAAATGGATGATCAAGACAGAAGAAGAGGAGTTCGTGTCAGAGGAGGGAGAGGAGCAGGTCAAGGAGGGAGAGGAGCAGGTCAAGGAGGGAGAGGAGCAGGTCGAGGAGGGAGAGGAGCAGGCCGAGGAGGGAGAGGAGCAGGCCGAGGAGGGAGAGGAGCAGGCCGAGGAGGGAGAGGAGCAGGTCGAGGAGGGAGAGGAGCGGGCCGAGGAGTGGGCCAAAGAGGGCGAGAAGCAGTCCAAAGAGGAGCAGGCCAAGGAGGGAGAGGAGAAGGAGGGCAAGCAAGACAACGCATTTTCATTACAGATGAAATGAGAGCAACAGTCATTGACCACGTCATTGTCCACGGCATGACAATGACCGAAGCGGGACAACGAGTCCAACCAAACCTCAGCAGATTCTCAGTGGCCACCATTATTCGGGCCTTCAGAGAACACAACAGGTACT
Source organism: Merluccius polli (assembly GCA_030340625.1). Classification (NCBI taxonomy): domain Eukaryota; kingdom Metazoa; phylum Chordata; class Actinopteri; order Gadiformes; family Merlucciidae; genus Merluccius; species Merluccius polli. Next base: position 56,909 of record JAOPHQ010003463.1, read on the forward strand.
GTATGTAGTAGTTTTTTAGTCACTACACTAGATGTTCACAGTATACAGTAGTATAGTGGAGTGCACCTACATACAGACAAGTGCAATCATGGTTACAGTAAAAGTGTGTACTGCAAGGACCATTTCTGACCAAATGACTATGTTTGTTTCTCTAGAGTTGAAAGATTGCCATTTGCAGGTGGGAGGGCTTCCAGATTCACACCAGCCCAAGAGGTCCTCATTGTGGATATGGTTCGGGAGAACAATGTGATCAGACTACGGGAGATACGGGAGAGGATCATTGGTGACAATTTGAACTTTCCGACCATTGACAATGTCAGCCTGACAACCATAGACAGAGTCCTCAAGCGCCAGAGAGTAAGCATGAAGCAGGCCTATAGGGTACCCTTTGAGCGCAACTCTGACAGAATAAAACACCTCCGTCACCAGTATGTGCAAGTAAGTACAGTACAATCCATGGCCTACAGTACTTTACATACAATACTATACTGTCGTACTGTAATGTGCTGTATTGACTGTCTTTCTGAACACCTGAAAACGCTATTTGTTTCCACAGAGGATGTTCGAGTTGGAGTCCATGGCCAGACCCCATGAATTTATATTTGTGGATGAGGCTGGCTTCAACCTCACAAAAAGGAGGAGGAGAGGCCGTAACATCATAGGACGGAGAGCTATCGTTGATGTGCCCGGCCAACGTGGAGGAAACGTCACTCTCTGCGCTGCCATGAGTTCTAGAGGGCTTCTCCACCGGCATGCTGAACTTGGTGCCTACAACACTGAGCGTCTCCTCACCTTCCTAGGAGAGCTCAGAGATGTTTTGCATGACAATGACCACCTGAATGCTCGGCCAGCAGATCACCACGACCAGCAGATTCCTGGGCCAGCTGATCTTCCCATATACGTCATCCTCTGGGACAATGTTAGCTTCCATCGCAGCATCCAGGTCAGAGAGTGGTTTAACATCAATCAGCAATTCATTAATGTGTGTCTGCCACCCTACTCTCCGTTCCTAAACCCAATAGAGGAGTTCTTCTCATCATGGCGGTGGAAGGTCTATGACCGCCAACCTTACACCAGAGAGAACCTTCTCAGGGCTATGGACCTGGCCTGTGATGATGTGGCTGTGGAGGCGTTCCAAGGCTGGGTGCGGCATGCCAGGGCATTCTTCCCACGTTGTTTGGCTATGGACAATATTGCCTGTGACGTTGATGAGGTCCTGTGGCCCGACCCAGCCCGACGACGTGATGCCGCCCCATGATTTCGGTGTCAACATACAACATACTGTGTCAATTTTCAACGTACTGTAATAAAAGAAATCGCACCCTGAACATTGTGTTCTCAATTGTTACTGTACTGTATCTATTGTGTGTAATGGATCCTCCATGGAGTTTACAGTACTCATTTTTGCATTGAGTTGTGATATTACTGCATTTTCTGCATTATGTAACTATTCCCATGAAATGCACAAATCTATAGTAAATGCCCCAAACATATTTGAGAATAAATAAGGGTTGCTCAAATGCATCCTGGCAGTTGTGAAACTGTAAAAAGAACAGTCTCACACTGTGAAAATTGTGTTTTCAATTTTTTTGGTAATGTGGTTAATGATGCTCAGTAGTGTTTACATTTTTGCAGGCCTTGAGTGGTATTTTGGTGTCAGAGTTTGCTTTTGAGCATATGAGCATCTGTTTTGGTGTGATGGGTTGGTTTTGAGCATATGAGCAACTGTTTTGGTGTGATGGGTTGGTTTTGAGCATATGAGCAACTGTTTTGGTGTGATGGGTTGGTTTTGAGCATATGAGCAACTGTTTTGGTGTGATGGGTTGGTTTTGAGCATATGAGCAACTGTTTTGGTGTGATGGGTTGGTTTTGAGCATATGAGCAACTGTTTTGGTGTGATGGGTTGGTTTTGAAAAGAAAATGTGAGGTTTAGTGTACGTAGCTTTAGAAAAGTGTTTTGTGTTTAGAGTTTTGTGAAAAGTGAGGGCAGTATCGTGAAATGTGTTTAAGCAATAGAGAAAAACTGTAAGGCTGGAAAGAAAAAGCCCTCGTAGTGACTGGTCGTTCCAGCCCGAGTTGACTGCTACAGTCCAAAACTCTACAGAAAATTCCGCTACACTGCGGGAGCCCTGTCGTAGGGACATAAGCCGTTTAGCAGCGTCCCCTCCCTGGGTAATCAAAAACCTTCCTCATCTCAGCGACAAAGAAATCAAAATTATCACATGCTGCGGATTCACTGTCCCACTATGCTGATGCTCACGCTAGTGCATTACCCCTAAGTGAACCCAAAATATAAGCAATTCTTGACCTATCGGTTGGGTAGGTAAGAGGTTGCTGATCGAAAACTAAGGAACACTAGATCAAAAACGCCCTACACGTACCCATGTCCCCAGCATGGCGCTCCGGAGCAGGAATGAAAGGTTCTCGGGCCTGTGGCGGCTGAGCCGGGGGAGTAGGGGCAGGGGGTGGTACCGTTGCCGGCGGGGAAGCCGTGGCGTGGGAGACCAGTAAGTCCTGTTGGGCACCCATCTGCGTGGCCTGGGTAGAGAGACCCTGAAACGCCTCCATCGCTTCCCGGAGGGCTTGGCTGTGTTCCCCGACCAGGGCGCCTTGAGTGGAGAGAGCTTGGCGGAAGGAGTCCATGTGTGGCCAGATCGTTCTGTTAGGGGAGCGATAGCTGCTGGACCCAAGAGCAGAACACAGAGACAGTACAGGAGCGTAATGAAGATGAACAGGTTTATTGGATGTAACCAGGAGTGAGGCAGGAGGCAGGTTGGAGAGTGGGGCGCATCGGCTGGAGGGAGTGAAGCAGGCAGGCTGGAGGTGTAGGTCCACGAACTATAAACAAAGAGAATAAAGGTGAGGCACGAGAATTCAACAAGAGAACTACTGGAAAGTGTATACACTGGAGCCAGGTACGAATAACTACCACGGTGTCTAGAAGTACGATCTGGCGACGACTGCAGGGAAACCAGGTGTATTTGAAGGGGAGTTGATGAGCTGATGCGCTGATGCGGGACCAGGTGTGAGCAGTTGACAGTGGCAGGCAAAGCACAGATACAAACAGGGGGTGTGGCCGAAACAGGGGGAGAACACACAGCACCACAACTGTGGCCATGACACTCGGCTCTTCTCTGGTTTAGACCTTATCTCACAAACAGAACGCAATACGTTCTCAGTGAAGAATCAAAATTGAAACACTGCAGCCTAAGCTTTGGTCTCCCTAAGAGTTGGTCCTTACTCCACTGCTCTTTGCAATCTACATGCTTCCTCTTGGCAATATTATTTGCAGCTACGGCATTAGCTTCCACCATTGCTGACGACACTCAAATCTACATTCCTATTGGATCAGACTCTTGCCTGATAATCTCCCAAAGTCCCTGTGTCAAAAATCTTGGTGTCGTGTTCAACCCTATGCTTACTTTTGATCAACTTGTAAACAGTATTTCTAGAACTGCATTCTTTCATCTTTGAAAAATTGCTAAAATCAGACCAATTTTATGGCAGATGCAGAGACACTCATCCAAGCATTCATATCGTCTAGGCTAGATTACTGTAATGCACTGTTCTCTGGGTTACCCAACTCGACTACACTGCTAGACTCCTAACTAGAACCAGAAAATGTACATTAATCCTATTCTCACTGCTCCACTGGCTTCCAATTAATGCTAGGTCAGATTTTAAGGTGCTACTACTTACCTATACAATTCTGCACGGATTAGCACCATCCTACCTGAAGGACCTTATTATTCCCTATTGTCCTTCTCGGCCCCTCCAGTCTTCAGGAGCTGGCCTTCTATCAATTCCAAAAGATCAAAAGAAATCAGCAGGAAACCGTCTTCTCTTTTCGAGTGCCCTACCTGTGGAACAGTCTACCACCTGTAATCAGGGAAGCTGAAATTCAAATCCAATGTAAAACCTACCTCTACTCTCTCATTTGGCTAGTATGAGTGTCCCCCAGCTTTCATTACAGTTAAATCGAGCCAGCACTAGCCTACCCCTGCTACTGAAAGGTACTAGATTAGAGGTTCCCACATGTTCTCTGTCCACCCTGCCCCATCTAACACTAATGCTGTCTCTGTTTTAGTGTGTTGCTGTGATCATAACTGGATGCCTGGCCACCCCACCTGACTGCGACCAGCTTGCTCACAAAACAATACACATTTTTCAATTTCTTTGTACTTAACATTTTTGCTTGTAATACTACTATGTATGTAAATTATGACACCCATTGGCATTCCCCACTTTGCATTCGTTCTCAAGATTTCTTCCTTGATATTTCTTTCTTGCCCTTTGGGGACCTAGGGTTAGGGGGTGTCAAAACTGTAGCCTGTAACTAAGGGCTATACTCTCTCTCTCTCTCTCTCTCTCTCTCTCTCTCTCTCTCTGTCTCTGTCTCTGTCTCTATCTCTATCTCTATCTCTCCCTCTCTCTCTTTCTCTGTCTTGCTCTCCCTCACTAGCCATGTTTCCATAAACATATTTGTATGCACATTTTGAAGTATTGCATTAGAAAAGGTTGATGGAAACGGCAAAATTCGAAAAAATGTTTTTGCAAAAGCTCAAATTCACAAACAGAAGTGTACACTTACTTGAGATATTCCTCGGTCTCATCCATGAAAAAAACATCACAACCATTTGAGATGGAAAACAGCAATGGAATGCCACAATCTTCTTCTTCTACTTCTACTATGTGTTACGTAGCCTATACCGCCACCTTCTGACAAAACTACGCTTTGCGTAGCCTAGTTTATTTGCTCCAAACCAGTTGATGGAAACGCACCGAATTCGCATTTTCTTTTTTGCAGCATTTCAAAAGTTTGTTTAAAATTCACCTGACAATTAGATGGAAACATGGTTCCTGTCGTGCTCTCTCTCTTTCTCTGCTTTGCTCTCTCTCACTGTTTCACCCATGGCTCGTTTCCTCTCTCTCTCTCTCTCTCTCTCTCTCTCTCTCTCTCTCTCTCTCTCTCATGCTATACATATATATATATATATATATATATATATATATATATATATATATCTCACTTTTATGTTATTTCCCTCGGCTGAGATTGTGTGCTGTCATCCTCCCCGCCAGTCAGACATCTGGATAAAGATCATATCAATATATGATTGTAAATGTGTTTTGTAAATGTAAATGTGTCTTTCTCCTTTCTCTCTGGACGTCTGCACCTCTCTTTCCCGCCCTCTCTCTCTTTCTCTCTTGCACCTTCGCTGCACCCCCTCCTCTACCTCTCTCCTTCTCACTTTTTCCCTTTACCCCCCTCTCTCTCCCTCCCTCTCTCTTTCTACTCTGTGTGTTTTTCTCTGAGTAAAAGCAGATGTTTTCACAGCAGTGATGTGGAACCTAACTCTATGTGTGTGTGTGTGTTCCAAGAGTGTGTGTGTGTGTGTGTGTGTGTGTGTGTGTGTGTGTGTGTGTGTGTGTGTGTGTGTGTGTGTGTGTGTATGTTCGGTAGATATTGTGTGTGTGTGTTCATCTCATCCTTGTTACTTATATAGAGATTTTTTTTATTTCCATATTGTAAATGCCATATAGTGTACATTTTATCCCCCTTTTCTCCTGCCTGTAGTTTGTGACATATTAATTTCCCCTCTGGTATCAATAAACTATCTGATCTTATTTTACCTTCCATGATCTTAACTTACATTACCATACCTTTTTTACCTTACCTATTTTATCTACCATACCTTATCTTAGTTTACCTTATCGTATCCTACCTTGTCTTTACCTTACCTTATCTATCTTAAATCTTACCTTACCTTGATTACCTAATCTTACTTAGCCTTAAATCTCCTTATCTTATTTTACCTTAACATACCATACTTTATCTACCTTACTTTACTTTATTATCTTACGACCCCTGCAGAGAGTTTGTGCCGACCAATACCCATCTTTGACTGGTTGCGCAAACTGTATTAGACCAGAGTGACTAAAAAACCATGAGGGTTTCTACGGCCACTTAACACCGGTGTGGTCTCGCTCTCTCTCTCTCTTTCTCTCTCTCTCTCTCTCTCTCTCTCTCTCTCTCTCTCTGTGCTAAGCTCTGGGTTGATTGGCTCTTGTTGAAAATAGGGATGAGATCTAGGGCTGTAACTTCATGTGTGTGTGCAGAGTAGGTGAGAGACAGAGCACATGTTTCGTTTCTCACCCATAAGTTATTAAGATGAATACACAAGAAAATAATTACTTGTATAGCTTCTCTGTGTGATGAAAAATGGCTTGTCATATAACCCCTCCATCTAATATGTTCTCTTCTGTCTAACTTCGACAGAAGAGAACATATTTTCCCGAATGCAAAGCTCTCACATTGGTACAGTGAGGCTGAGAACAACAACATGATCAAATCATTCAATCTAAATGAGTAGCTACTAATTAGTAGCAATTAGTAGCTACATCACAAATGTCAAGTGAGAATACAGCATAGGAAGAAGTCCAGACAGAGGAAGAAGACACAAGCAGAGCAGAGTATTTAGTCTGACATATTCCACATGTATTATCCATTCAAAACGTTGCAGGTGACAACAGACTTGGAAACATGGAAAGAGGAGTTTAAAGAGGAGTCATCCAGCTGGAAAGCCAATCCACTTTGGACCCGATCCAGAGTGTGTGTGGTTCATCAAGTATCCATAACTCATGACGAATAATCAGGGTGGCTCGCTGCTTGACTGCTTCTGGGGCAGGTCAACCACCTCTGTTGCGCTCTGCGTTTTTGGCTTCGATCACCAGGTGGGTTGCACAAAGTGAGTTGCACGAGGTGTGTGTGTGTGTGAGTGTTTGTGTGTGAGAGAGAGAATGTCTTGATGTGTGTGTGAGAATGTCTTGGTTAATGTGTGTGTGTGTGTGTGTGTGTGTGTGTGTGTGTGTGTGTGTGTGTGTGTGTGTGTGTGTGTGTGTGTGTGTGTGTGTGTGTGTGTGTGTGTGTGTGTGTGTGTGTGCTGGGCAGCTCTGGATCTGGTACATCTAAATCTTTAAGTAAAAATCACCTGCCCCTGCTCCAACACTAGTTCCAGGGCCTTGATGGCTTTTTACCTCCAAAGAATATGGTGGTAAATGTCTGACTCTGGGCTGGGATATGAGAGCAGAGCAAAGGCTCTGCTCTGCAGTGGCTCAGTCATCCTCCTATGGACAATCTATGGACAATTCCCTGGAGGGCAAGCTATTGGTGGCAGTGCTAGTTGCCACGCAGACTCATCCACCCGGTAAACCTTTCAACAGCTCCAGGTAATGCAGACGTTTTATTGTTTGGAGAGAATGCATCACCCTGCCTCACGCCAGCACGTTCCAACTCCAATGTTAATACATCCAATCCTGTTGCGATAGCGCCTCCCTCGGGCCCCCGCCTTTTTTGTGTATAGCTATTTACTCAAGGCTATAGATCACTGTAAGGCTGTCTGCTACGCTAAGCTACACTAGGCTAAGGCACTCTGGGCTGGTGGAGAGAGAGCACCCCATCTGTTGGCATTTAGCACCAGCCTCTCTCCCACTGCACAGATCTCCGGTCCACATTAAGTGGCCTAATTTATCTGCCAAAGGCCGCCGTGATTGTTGCCATGTGATGCAGTGTGAAAGGTGAGGGATGACAACTTATCTATGTGAAGAAAGAGAAAAGAAAGAGATTCAGCTAAGGAAGGAGAAGGGGAGTGGAGGCAGGGAGGACGAGAAGAACAGAGAAGAAGAGAGTGAGGAAATGAAGGAAAGAAGTGGCCAAAAGGAGAGATAGGGAGGGAGGGTAAATTGGGGGGGGGGGGGGGGGGGGGGGGAGGAGAGAAGACGGCGACAACTTGTGTGGGGGAAGTCAATTTAAAGGTTGTGTGGTTTCTGTGGTTGTGGAAAGACAGACAGACCACATCCTCCTTTCCCATAAAATGCACCAGGGGTCTGCAGCGCCATCACTCAGTTGGAAGTTGACAGTTGACAGAAATCAAATTCAATGTCCCCTCATCCTTTGTCCTTGGACACTTAAGAGGAATCCCTTGTCTACTACGTCGCCAACCTCTCTCGCTCCCCCCCCCCCCCCCCCCCCCCCCCCCCCATCCCCTCTCTCTCTCTCTCTCTCTCTCTCTCTTTCTCTCTCTCTCTCTCTCTCTCTCTTTCTCTCTCTCGCTCGCTCTCTCAATTAACAAAGAATGTCAGTCCATACAAGAGAGAGCTGTGTTCTCTCAGCCTTGTGACGGTCAGACAAACTGCAGTTCTGCAGCTCAGATGTTGATTCCCACCGGGGGGTCCAATACCCCAGGCTCTTATTCTAATTGTCATGAAAGTCTCCTCCTCCTCCTCCTGGTCCTGTGGTCCAACATACGATGACCACAGGGGGACACTATGTCCGGTTGCTTCCCCAGCGGACTGGGGCCTTCTGGCGGACAGTTACGCTCTATAACTCCCAGATTCTGGTTCTCCCAGAAGTGTAACCGAACCAAATCAGTCAGTCTGACATCAAGGTCACTTCTCAACATTTTTCTTTCCCCATTTTTTCACAATTTCTGGGAAGACGAAAGATCTCAGGTCAGCTCCGAAGGACCATATGATTCCTCTCTAATAGAAACCATTGGGAAATCTAAAATGATGCCAGGGTCGAGTGTGCTGGAATGCAAAGGGGCCTCAAACCTCTTCTCTCCACAGAGGGCATCTTCAGCTGTGATGGTGGCTAGGCAGATCTGGAGTGACACCTTAGGGTGCTGATCCAGTCCATGGCCCATGGACCGTAGCTCCACCACTCAGCCGTATCATGAAATGGGATATTTGCACTATATTATCAATACATTGAATATGTGCACCAGCCTGGTATAGACATGCTCAAGGGTTCTCAAGGTTTTTTGTTAACTAATGTTTGGTCAAGGTCTGTCTTTCAAAACCCCAGGTGTTATTTAAACAAAAAACAATGCCACGAAACTAACATCCTTCAACTCTCCTATGAATGCTACAAAATGAGATTACAAACAGCTAACAGTGGATGGAAGCAGGATTGGGTGGCAGGATCTAATGTCCTAGGGGGAGTTGCCTACTTCAGATCTACCTTGGGGGATAGGGATGGGAATTGATAAGATTTTATTCATACGATTATGATTCCATTATCGATTCTGCTTATCGATCCGACTCTTTATGGATTCCCTTATCGATTCCTGATCAATTCTCTGTGTGGAAAAAAGTAGGTGTACACAGCCAGGTTTCAGCATCAACGCAACTGTGTAATTTGTTCTCCGAGTCTGAACACAGAGTAGAAAAAAGGCTACAACTGCATTTTTTGGTCACAGTACAATAAAATTGACTCAAAGAAAAAAGAAAAAAAGCTAGATGAGTTCTTTTCTTTTTCATGTAAATACTCCATTTGTTTTGGGCGAGTGGTGCAGGAGGTTGGACATGACGCATAAAGTATGCAGTGGTTGTAATTCACTTTTTTAAGATTTTCACCAGAAATATAGCTGCTTTTATTTTATGAGATATGACAGGAAGTCCTCTCTCCCATTAGTGCTAGCTTCCCATTAGCGTTCAGGTCCAGTCAAAACATGCGCTGCCGCATGTGTAAAATATAGGTTGTGAATAAGAAGAGTTGACTGCTGGAAGTCAAAGATGTCGTATTTAGTATTAAGTTGATGTTCTGCTTTAGGGCCCCAAATATTACAATAGCCAAATTATCCTTTGTTAGTTTAGTATTCGGATATTTGAACACTATTCAATTACTTTGGTAGCACTTTCACACCTGCCGTTGAGTGTGACAATCAGCAAGATCGTCAGAGACTTTACACTACCTGGTTGTAATAATAATAATAATAATAATATGTATTCAATGTTCTAGGGTTCTCCAAGGATTTAGTTTTCTATGCTGGCGCTCCCACTAGTCAGTTGCGGCCATCTAAATAAGAGGTTGCGGCAAGCAGGGGGGTTAATGGTTGTAATTAAGAAGGGTTTTAATGATAAACGTATTTAGCAGCCGTTTCATTTAAACGAAGGCAAAAGATACCAAAAGCTCTACCTACTAATATTAACAGGTTGGTAATTTAATAAACATGAATAGAACAGATAGCAATATGTTTTCCTTTTCTAGCGAGCCGTCACCCAAAATAGCACCTGTGCACAACACAGCGCTAGAACAGCGCTAGTCCTAGTGTACAATTTAATCAAAACTTTGCACAATGTTGAAACAACCTTATTTGTACTCTCACTAGCACTGTTGTCATCTATCTTTGTGAAATTCCTCCATGATGTCTCCTTCGTCGTTGTTTTGAAATTAGACGGTTAAGACAGTTGCAAATGCATACGATTCCGATGGATCGAACAGTTCTCAACTGGAACCGGTTTTCGATTCCAATCCCTACTGAGGGACCCCTTCCACCTTCAGTGCTGGTAGACGTCCTGGACAACCATGGCTTCTGTGGGTCTTGGCCAAGGTAGGCAGAAGTGGAGCGCTAGCTTCAACAACAGGGGCACCTGTGTAAATAGGGCCAGCGCACCACGTATTAAAGCTGGTATTAAAGCTAATAAAGTGCCCCCGGCGTGGAGCCGGTGACAGATGCCACTCTGCAGCCGAACCCCAGGGGGACCAGTGGAAGCAGCAGATCTACAGCGTGCTGGCAGCAAGCTGAAGTCACACACTGGGACCTGGATATGTGTGGTTTCATTTATAACAAAACAATCCTGTGATCAGCCATGTGATTTAATTAGATTTAAGATGTCTCCAAGATGTCCTCTTTTATTGTATTTATGGTTAATGGTTGACCTTATACCATTCTTCAATTCTCTTGTCTCTATTCTCTTAGCTATTTTGTTGTACTCCCTCTTTCATTGTATTAATTATACCCTATTTTTATTGTTACTTTTCCATTATATGAAGTGCTTTGTTACTCGTAGTGGACTCAAACGATTGAAATTGCTATTACTCAAAAAAGGTATCTTTTGAAATGGCAGTAATTTAGTTAAATTCGCCTATTTGTTTTGTTGACCTTTGAGCCTCCATTGAGGGATTACAAACCAGTCTTAATTCTGCCTCCAGCTGTCAGGACTGTAGGGGCTAGTTTGTGTCCACAGCCTGACTCCAGGGAACATAAAGCCAGTCTAATATGCTGCTAGTATGGCTGTTGGCTGCGCCCGGGGTTACCATTCGTCATGTATAATGAGACAAAATTCCTGCGAGCGCTTGTCACTGCTGTGTGTCGGATGGCGTTAGCCGAGCCGTGGAGCGCCCAGGGCCCTGACACGCCACCGGCCAACCAGAGGAAACCCAACTTCCTCCCCTCCCACTGAGGGGAAGGGGAGCGGTGGTTTGGGTCATGGTTCACTCCGGCCAGAGTCACGGCACCACTACCACAACCACCATCTGCAGGTGGTGTAAAAGCCAAACCAGACCACAGAGAGAAGGGAAGGCCTGGCGCTTTCATTGGCGCTGTCACCACCATGGCCTAGTACTCTGCACCGATAACCACAACCAGAATGGGCACCACCCTGGCCAGAGCCACTGTTTCCCCCTCTGTCCCAAGAGAAATAAAGAGAAAGGCAGCCTTGCCTGACGTTGGCAGAGGCCGGCGCTGGGGCTCCTAGTAGGCCTGCAGGATCGATGGAACAGCGAGTTCATTGTGCGGACGGCTGTCACCAGTCAAACCATCAGTAGACGGTGTCTTTTCCAACACTCGTGAAACAGCCTTGTAAAGCCTTTCCCTCTTTTTTTCAATGTGAGAGTCTCTGAGTTTCTCTGTCCACACAAACCTCTACTGGTCCTGCTTGTTTGGTTTCCACTTGGTTTCCACTGTAGTATTTAGTCCATAGTTAGTTGTGCATATCATTCACAGGAATCTTGCTTTAATTGTCAGGGATTGCAACCTGTAGAAATGTATGAACATCTTTGTTTGTAGTTTCATTCTTTCTTTTTTTCTTTACCGTCGACTCTGAAGTTTACCAGGGACCCGGCTAAACAGATTCCCAGCTCTGAAAGCCACTTATCCAAACGACAGATTTCTGAGCCAAAAATGTTTGGGAAATGCTTTGTAGTGGCTGGTCGGACGCGCTGCACCTCCAAATTGGGTGCAAAACAGAGCAGGTGCGCGGGCCGTGGCGTGCCACATCAGAGCATGGATATTCCCAGCTGAGAGATGAAGCTGTGTGGAACAAAGGGAGGCTACTGTGAAAGGAGCCCCACCTGAAGGAGCACCTGTCCTGGGTATTCCATACACTCAAACCCGGGTCATGGAGGGGCATGGGTGGATGTCTCAGATCCAGGTGGTGCAGGACAGCATACGACCACAGATTGTAGCTTAGAGTCATCACTTTACAGACTTTTTTTATCGTGTTTCTAAATGTACCATGGTTGGTTGACACCTTTTATGGTGTTAAATGTATCTCCAAGTTTGTGCTTGAGATAAACTGTGTGTTGGGGGTAATAAATATATTAGGTTATGTTATAACATGATTTGAGACACATCCACTCACTCTAAAAGTCTTGTAGGATCACTGTCTTGTGCTTATTATCAGTCATAGTCATAGTCATTTAGCTTTTATCAAAAGTAAATACACCTTAACCCCACGTCACTATTCTGCCCCACACCCGTTGTGTTCTGTGGGGTTCTGAGGGATGACCCTGTGCCTCACATGACATGAGGGATCGTCCAGAAGATCATTGGTTCTACCTTGAGCTCTGCTCTTGGAGGCCTCCATGTGAAGCCTGGCGTTGGCCTTGAAAATAGTTTTAGACAACCTCTGTCTGCTCTGACTTTCCTTGTCCCCACTCTGAACTCCTGGAGGGTGGGATCATCTTGTGCCTGAACCCCAGCATACGTCCTCATGATCCTCCGGCGTATCTATACATTATTGCTCCTCATGGATGAAGCTTTAGAAAGACAACACGGCTTATACAGGCAGAGGCCGCCATGTTGACAGAGCAAGTGCACCTCTTTGCAGAGAGATGGAGGCCTGCTTTGTAGGTAATGAAAACCACAGAGTGGACCATCAAGAACCATTTAACTTCCCTGTCGGGTTGATCCCCTCTCTGGCTGCACCCCCCTCACAGACTCGCAAACCATGGGTGCCTTCTGGAGGTCAAGTCCCCGAGGCCTCCTCGCCAGGCCAGGACAGGGGCTAGGGGTGCTGGGTTGGGGGTGGAGGGGTGGACTGGGAGGGGGTGCCAGGATGCCATGTTTATTGTTTTAAGCCTGGGGTGAGCACGGGGCGGGTAGGGTTCTAACAAACACCAAAGAGAGAGAGAGAGAGGGTTCACCAGCTGCCTGGAATGTGACAGATTCCCGAAACTCAAGAACGGGTTCTCGGATATTAACTAGTTTCGGATATTACTAGTAGTAAGTGAAAAGAGGATATAGACAGAGAGAGAGGGGATAGAGGGGACAGATAGGTAAGGATAGAGAGAAACAGGGAGAGAGGAAAGAGACAAGATAGAGAAAGGGATTGATTAGAACGAGAGAAAGGACAGAGGAGAAGAAGAGGGCAGACATGACATTGAGGGAGAAAGCAGGCTCTGGTTTTAAACACACCCTGTTTAAAAGGTCAAACTAACATGCATATCTCTTGTGCTGACAACGCCAGGTTGTGACAGGTCCCAAGTTAGCTTCTAGAAGAATATTTACTATTTAGCAGATGCTTTCATTCAAGGATACCAGGTGTGTGTGTGTGTGTGTGTGTGGGGGGGGGGGGGGTCACCCTTACCACTGCCAGAGACACCTACCATCCTCCATGTTTTTTATCAGTCCAAAACTTTTCCAAATGTATACTGCAGATCTGCTCCTACAGCGACTACTATGAACAAAAACTAACTGAAAAAACTATCCTGAAAAATGTACTGTTTCATCCAATGACTGATGGAGCCAACTCACCAAGTTAACCTTGCATCTTGTCAAAGTGAAAGTAAAAACGAATTGCAGGCCTTTCTACCTTCTCTCAAGTTGTGTCCCTCTGCCGTTCTCTTCCCGAAGGTGTTAAGCTCATGACATGACAACAATAATGACCATGGTTACAACTTTCCATAACCGTTTGACAGGTTTAACGGCACAGGAGTGAACTCAATTATCTCTTCTCCTCTAATTGCTTTAACCATTAAATACACCTTTCACACTTATTTTTTGTGAAGAGTTAAGCACTGAATCGTATTATAGTTACATCTGTTTCCTAGGCCACCATCCTTCCAAAAGTAAATAATTATATATTTATCATTCAGGGCATGGCTCCACTCACTAAAGCCAGAGAACATCGAGGCACCTATTTATTAATAACATTGGGTGTGGAACATTTCTACAATGCAAATAAAACAGATTTTCCTCAATCCAAATTCCTGTCTTTTAATGGACGTTTCCCCCCCCCCCCCCCCCCTTTTTTTTCTTGTGCCTTGTCCTTCTGCCAGTTCAAATTAGTACTCATCCACCAAGAGCCCAAGAAACAGCGTTCTCCGGCCCCTCAACGCCAGGAGAGGTCATTTGAGTCTCCCCCCACCCACCAACTCCAGCTGAAGTTATTGATGTGCATCTCCAAAAGCCCTGCAAACAACTACAAAGATTAGCTGCACAATCAGACCGCAGCGGCCGTACGGATGACTTGCTTCAGCGTTCCTCTGCACAGCTCTCTCTTTCTCATCCTCTTTAACTGCCAACATATGGTCTCCATTAGGGGGCCATCTGGATGGCTCTCCTCTCCCCCCTGCCAGAAATGGAAAATTACAACCGTGTGCACCTCTTTCTACCTGAAAGGTGAACCTCGCCATCCCTGGCGAAATGTGGAGCTCAGTGGAGACCGCCATTGATTGACAGGCCCACTATGTCTTATTTTAATTTTTTATATACGCTTTTTTTTCATGGTATACCAACTGTATCGCTAGACGAAGTAAGTTCTCCCAGTCTGTATATATACTGTGTGTATGTGTATGTGTATTGTGTGTGGCGATAGCTGGTTTATCCTGGGTGCCATGACTGCTCTGCACCACAGGTGTGCAGCCCTACCCAGCCCCAGAGTCTAATCAGTCTGACTTGGGCCAGGTAAGGCTGTAAACCAGCTATCAACCACACAGACTACACATGTGTGTGTGTTGTGGGAGTGTGCATGCGTGCACTAAACTAACTGGTATTTTTGGCCTGTGGTTCGCTATAGCTCTGGGAAGATGCTATCATACTGAAATACAACAACACCCAGAAGGCTGTGTGCTGATCTCCCCCATTGGTTGTGACAGATATGCATTACAGATTAGCTGTGTGATGCTAAGGGGGGGGGGGGGGGGGGGTCTATGGGTTTGAAGAACTGAAAGAGAACCATGTCATTGCAAGAGAATATTGAGAGCTTAACTACACCAATCCTTTACCCAAACTTACCCATCTCTAACCTAATATCTAAAGTAACTAATCTCTAACCTAACACCTAAACTAACCATCTCTAACCTAATACCTAAACTAAATAATCTCTAACCTAATACCTAAACTAACCATCTCTAATCTAATACCTCAGCTTAACCATCTCTAACCTAATACCTCAGCTTAACCATATCTAACCTAATACCTAAACTTAACCATATCTAACCTAATACCTGAGCTTAACCATCTCTAACCTAATATCTAAACTAACCACCTCTAACCTAATAACTTAACTAACCATCTCTAACCTAATACCTAAACTAACCATATCTAACCTAATACCTCAGCTTAACGATCTCTATCCTAATATCTAAACTTAACCATATGTAACCTAATACCTAAATGCAACCACGTCTAACCTAATACCTAAACTAACCATCTCTAACCTAATACCTAAACTAACCATCTCTAACCTAATACCTAAACTAACCATCTCTAACCTAATACCTAAACTAACCATATCTAACCTAATACCTAAACTAACCATTTCTAACCTAAAACCTAAACTTAACCGTCTCAAACCTAATACCTAAACTTAAGCATCTCTAACCTAAAACATAGACATAACCATATCTAACTTGATATCTAAATGTAATAACCTCCACCTAAACTCAAACTATATTATAACCATCCTTATACCAGTTTCCCACAATTGGCAGTTGCAAATTCAGTGAGCAGCAAGATCTGTTGTTTTCTGTTTTTGTCACAATCAGTCATCGTTGAATGGATCAAATTGATTATAAAGGAGATTATTTTCTATTATGGGGTACATTGTAGAAGGCCCAACAATGTTATCAATATTAATTATCAAAATTATTCATGACTAGGCACTCCAGCACAGACTTGGTGTGACAATCTCAGAAACAAATTTCCGGATTTAGAGGAAATGAGCTTTCAAGGTATTCCATATTGTCTCTGGGCTTTATTTTGATTTCTATTGAACCTTTGTTTTAACACATTCGTCTCTTTCAGATTCAGCACTTTTACAAGTCCTATAGGTAAGATTTAGGAACTGTTATTTGAGTGCAATTTATTAGAAATGGCATAGCCATTCAGGGTTCGAATTACGTTGGAGCAAGTGAGAGCTGAGCTCAAAGCAGTATATATCTGTGGGTATTCACTAATACAATTACCAACATCCATTATTTTAATCACAAATAATGCATTTTCAAGGTAATGAATATAATTCACATTAACAAGATAAATAGGTTAAAAGAAACAGGTTTCCAAAACTCTACACATCATATTCTCTTGTGAATAACAGCTGCACTTCGCCACCATGACCAACTGGAATTCACCTGCTAGGATGACAGTGAGCACTAGCTTTGCTGCTACGGAGGATGCTAGCTCTGCTACCAGACCTGATGCTGCTGAACTTGGGACTACCACCACACACTTGGACACACATTCACCCGCTAGTGTTACAACTAGCACTAGCTTTGCCGCCATGGAGGATGCTAGCTCTGTTACGGGACCTACTTCTGCTGGATGTGGAACCACCACACATGTGGACAGTTCAGAAGAGGAGCAGGATGAGGAGGCAGGGGGTGCTACAACGGAACAAGAACTGGAGACACAATCAGTGGAAATCCAGGAAGGAAAGAAACCCCTGGCTGTTTGCAAAAGACGGTGGTCTTGGGTGCCTTGTTTGTAAGGAAGCCAAGACTCTCTTACATTCTGAGAAAAGTTTGGAGTGCATTTGGCAGAGGACTGGATCAATGGGACTGTAAGTAGACCTGTTAAAAAAGCAGTTGCGCAAACACATTTACATACACTGCGACACCATTGCTCATAAACAAGCTGTTGAAGTAGCAGAGCTCAAACAAAAGGAAATGCTACGAAGAAAGTTGGAGAATTCAGATCCAGTATGTTTAAGGAGACAGCTAGTTTGTTCAGGGCAGACGATACTGTCGATAAAGAAAGGTCGCCTTATACAAAATTGAATCCCATAATTAAACTTAATGAGATGAATTGTGCAACAGTCGGCCCTGCTCACCGATCTGATCATTCATGTGCCCAGATTGCAGAGCACATTGCACAAGAGATGAAAAAAAGTATTTCTAATGTCAAATCACTTGATTCCCGTATTAGCATAACACTAGACGAAAGCACAATTCATGGACCTGCATACAAATTACAGAAACGTAACATGTCCCTGGTTGATGCAAGCCGCCACATCCACCAAACAATCAATGTACTCTCTGCCATAAAGGACCAAAGGGGGACAACAGAAATGAAAGTCAAAGAGGGCATAACCAGCGGCCCTAACCCGATCTTGAAACTCAACCTAAAATAAAGAAGCCCCAATTTTACCAGTCAATCATTGATAATCTTACCAGGCGTCTCCAGGAGCTGGTAACCACGTTGAAGCCCTATGGATCAGCAGTTTTGGCCGAAGGAGAGGACAGAACTTTTGGTTTTGGAGAGTGTGAGGTGGGGAAGTTTGCTAAACTAAGTCCGCCAATGAAGCTGTCAGTGACTTCAGAGACTTGAAATTACAAGGCAAAGAACATCAGGGTAAGACCTTGAAAGGCAACACTGTTCTTCCAACCTCTGCAGAGTGTGAGAGGGGCTTTTCTGCCTGTAATGGCACTGACTGTAAGACCAGGAACCGGCTGCGAGCATGGAGCCTTACCGCATTGTTGTTTGTGGACCTAAATGGGCCTCCTATTGACAAATTTGACCCTCTCCCGTTCGTCCATCTTGGATTAATAAAGGACATGGGACTTTAGCATCATGGGTTCCAGGACCGTGGTATTTTGTCTGCATAACGGTAAGAGGATGGCTTTCACTTTTTACTAGGCCATTGTCTCATGTGGTGTGCACCGTCATACTTTTTCATATTTAAATTAAATAATTTAATGATACCATTGATATGACAATTGTTGAACAACATTACATTCGCAGACATCTCATGCATCTCTCCCTCTCTCTCTTCTGCTCTCCCTCTCTCTCTTCTGCTCTCCCTTTCTCTCTCCTGTTCCCTCTCCCACGCTGCAGCCCAGAGAGCCAGGCAGCACATGGCATCGATCTCCACCCTATCCCACCACCCACCCCCATCACCCCACCCCCATCACCCACCCCCATCACCCCAGCCCCAGTTGCATACCTGCGGCCGGGCCCCGCTCAAGTGCTACAAACATACAGAAGGCCCTGCATTCCTGCGCGCTCCGAGACAGCCGGCCGTCTGCTCAGTGTCAGCCGGGAGCTAGCTGCTAGCCAGGGGTGTGAGTCTGCATTTACACAAGCTCTTTAAATACAGTGAAAACACTCTGAGACTGTGCGCGGTGCACAGCAGACTTTCTCATGTCGGTGGGTTCAGAGGACAGCAGGATTATCACTGCTGAATTTAATATATTTCCATCAGTCAGTATTTGAAAATTGAGTGATAAGATGCATTCATATCGTATGACGGTTGCTAGCATTGCAGGAACAGTTTTTATACATATTTTGTATGGGCAATGACATAGACATCGAACCTGTGTCACTACAAAGGGTATTGCCTACATGGTTAGCACACAGTTGAGCTTTTCAATAGACTCAAATTGCATATTCATGCAGAAATGTGTGCCTCCCAAACTCAGCTCCAGATCCATGATCTACCCAATCCCAATACGAAACTAAAACTAAGAAGTCCTTGTGCTGTTGCTTTCAGCATCATATGAATGTTTGTACCCACCAGCCTCCTCTCCCCCCACTCTTCCAACTGCAGAATCATAACCACTTGTTTGCTTTTGCTGTTTGCATCCTTGTTTGTCTAAGTTCCATGTTGCTACCAAAT
This sequence comes from Merluccius polli, assembly GCA_030340625.1. Lineage (NCBI taxonomy): Eukaryota > Metazoa > Chordata > Actinopteri > Gadiformes > Merlucciidae > Merluccius > Merluccius polli. The sequence goes on from JAOPHQ010003463.1 coordinate 76,031, forward strand.
ATCCTAACGCACCACAGATATGTGGTCTGCAGCCTACATTAACATACAATGCCCTTCTCTGCATAGCTCTGCAAAGACGTTAGTGTTTATACTTGCAGAAGCCTGTTGTTTTAGCGTAGCGCCTCTAGCGCAGCGTTGTTGTAGGCCAGTCAGGGAGTCGATGGCACAGCTGCAACCCAGGTGGGAGCCCCTAGATGGGGGGGGAAAAGAGTGAGGGGCTCCCCTTGTGCATGGAACCAGCCACACCCCACCATATGGCCCACACCCAGAGCCATGTGCACACACCTGGGTATGTGCACGTATGAGCCAACACACCTCAGACACGCTCAGGAGTTAAGTTCCTTATGTGCACACAAACCAACACACACACACATTATTAGCTCCCAGATCAGCCTGGCTAGCTAGCCCTGTGAATGCTACATGCTGGCTTAGGGTGACCAGATGTCCTCGTTTTCCGGGGACAGTCCCCATTCTGTTGGCCTGTCCCTGGCTGGAGCCTTATTGAAATATACCTGTTTTAAAAAAATAGTATTTCAAAAATATATAAATAGGTTTTGAAATGGTAAAGGTTCTAGCTTTCTCATGAATATTCATTTCCAGACAGTTAGTAATTAGTCTCATATCTATCTGATAGGCTGTGACGCGACCTCACTACATGGGGGTCTATCTATCGACTTTATACCATAAGCAGGCACGACTGATCATAAACAGGCTACAATAGGCTACCAATACAATATAGAAAGATTCCCTATTCGATTAGACTACTGTTTTTGGCTGGTTTACCAAAGCTTAAAACACATCATAGTAAACCATTGGGCCCAATATCTTACTACAGTGCTACATTAATAGGCAAAATGTAAACATGTCCCTTTTTTTTCATTTCAGCAAAAATAACATCATATATTTTGTTGATATATGGCCTGCCAAACTACATATGTCCCCATTTTTAATTTCAGAAATCTGATCATCTTAGGCTGGCTGTGTGAATGCTACAGGCTAACTGTGTCTGAATGCTACAGGCTAACTCTGTTTGAATGCTAAAGGGCTAGCTGTATTAATGCTACAGAATAGTTGTGTGGATGCTACACGCTAGGTGTGTAAATGCTATGAGCTGGCTGTGTGAATGCACAAGCTAGCTGTATGAATGCTGTTTAAATGCTACAAACTAGCTGTGTGGTCGTTGATCCAGTTTGACTCTCATTCAACTACCTAGGGCACAGGACCCGCCATCACATAAGCTTCCTCTGTACGCGCATACCTCCAGACGGAAGCATTCCACAGAATTAGGCTCAGTTTCACCTGGCCTCCAGCACCATACCATAATACCCCCTATCCCCTCCATCCTCACCCCCATCGTCTCTCATCCTCATCCCCTCATCCTCACCCTAGACCCCCAGATAGAACATTGTGTACCTGGTGAAGGTCTATCATATCTCCTCCAGCTGATGTGGTTCCATGGTCCATTCCTTAGTGGTCTCTGTCCCAGCCAGCATGTATCACAGGCTTCCCAATCCTTGAATTTGGCCATCAGTCAACCAACGACCCTTCTATGTCCTGCTAATATAACAAATGATGCCATTTGGTGGACACGTTTAGCCCACTGGCGTAACTATCGATGGTGCAACCGGTGCATTGCACCGGGGCCCAGACGCCGGGGGGGGGGGGCCCATGAAGGAAGAAAAAAAAGCACGCAGCCCCCCCCGTCAACAAGCGCGCTCTGTCTCGCTCTACCAGTTGAGCGAGACAGGGAATCAAACCCCCAACCCTGGCAGTGTTAATGCCATGCTAATGCCAATGCTAGACACAACAGATATGGTGATGTAGTGTACAAGCGATATTGTTTCATTGCTAATTTGATTTCACTGCTCCCCCTTCCCCTAAGGTTTCCCCCGAAGGTCGGACTGCCGCGGTAGACGTTATCGTTTGCTCGATCGCTGTTTCCTGTCATCGCACTCTGAAACTCTGTAGCAACGTGCCAAAGAACACAAACCTTATCAGATTAGGAATGAGCGTTCCTGACCACAGGAGGCCCTGGAGGTAAGTAGCATAGCGTGGGTGTTTCAGATGACATGTTGCTAACACACTTGGGACATGGAGAGGGGTGGTGGGCCGAGGGACTGGAGGAGAAAGGGTTTTTAGACTGCAGTATGTGTTGGTACAGGTTAAGGCCATGTAGCCTTGTGAGGCCATCCAGATTTTCAAGTTTGCGTTTCGCAATGAATATCCATCTGGCCTTGGCTGGGCAGCAGTTGATTTCCACATATGGGTGCGGCCATATGTTGTTCAAAAAACTCCAGCCAATCAGATTAAATAACTTAGTGACGCTCTTGTTCTGTTCTCTTTTGCCGAATCCAGTTGGAAGTAAAAAGATATTCTCCTATGAGAATATGCCTTTCGTGCTCATTTTTGTTCGTCTTTAACATTGATATTCAGTTTATTTCAGATAAAACAGTTTTGATTGCTTCATCGACTGCTATACTGCCCTCAGGCACCGCCATTGTTTTAAACATTTGGCAGACTACAGGGCTCCTTGCTTCTTTATGAATTGAAACTCCCTCCCCGCTATAGTCAGACTGATCTGCAGAGAGAAACAGAATGTGAACTTGCGAGATCAGGATACTCTCCAGTGCTAAAGACCTTGTTCACAATACAGTGAATGTAAAAACTCTGTTATTGTGTTTCACCGTTTTACATCCATACTTTCAGCAATGTTTTTGAAAGCACTGTCCATCCACACACATGTCCAGACAAACTTAGGCCACTACCGATCTGGATCACATTACAATAATATGTCAGCATTTTCAAAACCCTTTTGCCTACACTTCAAGGCGAGACATTGTATCCACATTTTTAAATGTATCCGCATTGTTGTATGAGAGTGGACAGAAGCCCCCCAAAAAATATGGACATGGCCTGAGAGGCTTTTGATCTGCGTTTCCTAAGGAATGAGTAGTTGGAGGTTGGAGTAACTGTAGTTATTAATGTTCTGAATTAGAGACAGAGGAGCTTGATGGAAACAAAAAGACCTCATCCATCAAGCTGTCAAGCATGCTTGACACGCCACAAACACCACATTAACAAATATATGTGTTTGCATTTTACACACCAGAACCGTGATGATACACAAATAACACACATATTAACAAAAATACACATGGTTGCCATGCCCAAACACCTAAACCACACATTCAAATGTACACAACTGCTGTCAGTTTAAACAGTTGTATTTATGTATTTCTTATGAGTGCTGAGTATTTAGTCTGAGTGCTGTACAATCTGTGGAATAAACTTTCAATCTTGAAGCAGAACCAGAACAGAACACTATAAGAACAGAACCAGAACCAACACTATACTGTGTGCTGTGGCGCACACACATGGTATAAGTTCGACGCTCAGAGAGAGAGAGAAAGAGAGGCACTTCTCTGTCAGATGATCAGATGAAAATGGACTTGGGGTTGTGATTCAGTGTTAGCAAAGCAATGGGGACATACAGTATATAAAAATGTTTTCAGGCTCATAATCCACAGTCCACATCTGGCCTGTGGGTCATTTTGGTCTGGCCCGTGAATTATTTATTAAAACATATTATTTATTATTGTCATTGTCCACATTGAAAAGGCCAAAGATGAAAATCAACAATTCAACGAGGAGTGGACTGTGAAATATCTATTTAGTAATGTGGGACCAAAGCCCATATGTTTGATCAGCAACAAGGCTATCGCATTAACAAAATAATACAATCTGAGAACGCACGGCGTCACGTATCACTCCAACTTCAATGGACCATGTGATCCGATGGGTTCAGATGTGTTGAATCAAATTGCAGAGTCTCTCTGTGAATGACCAACAGAGGGTCGCTATAACGGCCCGGTCCGGTTGGGAACAAGGGAGGAGAACCAAAGCTTCCCTCTGTGTTGAATGGATAAAGAGAGAAACCCTTCACAGATGGTGAAACAGTGAGAGACTGCATGCTGTCCTAGAAGATGTAGTGACCGATGATAAGGTGAAGAAGAACATTTCTTCTACCCCAAAAATACCAATGTCCGACACAACAACGATCAAAAGAGTTGAAGCTCTTGCAACAGATGTATTTGAAAGCCTTTTGGATAAGTTAAAACCAGCAGAGGTGATGTCGCTGGCTGTTGATAAGTCAACAGACCGCAGCGATGCAGCAGAGGTGTGCATGTAGGAACGATTCTTTGATGAAGAGTGTTTTCCAGAAGATGTGCTTGGACATCTTCTGTTGAATGTAAATAACATGATCAATTGTTGCTTGATGTATTTATATATCAGGCCATTTCTGTTGAATATTAATGACATGATCAGTTGTTGCTAGATTGATTTATGGCTGAGGCCATTTATTTTGATTGTTCATTTGAATAATATGAATGCAATGAATAATAAGAGAACTCAGTTTTGAATTTATCCTTTGAGGTGAAGTGATTTATTTAAACAAATAATACATGAAGAATAACACAGGTCTATGTAGAAATGTATAAACTGATTAACTATTTTGTGTTAGATAAACAAATAGTGAATAAACACGCTTTATGCACAGTATTAAGGGTATTTAGTGTTGTTTTTTATTTTTTATGTAAGTGCTTAAATGTGTGCCATAATGTCTGCCGGGTCTCCACACCTGTTAATGTGTCAGAGAAAGTCTGCTGCTTGGGTTTCCCATACCACACCATCAATAGTTGACCTTAGCACTGCTAGTTCATCTGGCTGCCATACAGCGGTGTGAGCTATCTGGATCAATGCGTTCACTCATGTATTTACTTGGTAATGAACAGCAGGACAAACGCCGTTCCACCACATTAGCTTGTTACTGTCCAAGATCTCACCTTCACAGATCCTATGACATCAGGCCTTCTGGTCTGTGGGTAGTGTTAGCATTAGCCCCTTCGTCAGACCATGAATTGAAGTTGAATCAGCTGAGTAGTCCCCAGACATGCCCAACACTTTTATCAGAGGTTATTAATGTCAATATTGTTTGTAAAGAGATTTGAAATTAAAGTGAGATTAACTACTGCCTTGTACACATTACAGATCATGTCACTCATTATGTTTATTGTTTATTGGGTCTTTAACGAACAGAATTGTTTTCACTTCCTTTGTTAGCCCACCTGTAATCCTGGGATTACCCTTCTATAGCGGTACACTTTATAGTGTCCACCCATGCTTCCTGTGTTTCTCCCCCCCAAAAAAAACACCAATAAAAATCCACATCAGCAGTATCGCAGCAGGAAACCGGCCAATCAAAGCCCTTCCTTGCTAATGCACTTGTTACTAATCTGGACCACATGGGTTTTCTGCAAGCGTTGGCTTCAGTTAGATGAGATTTTATAAAGTGAGGTACCAGCATATCTGTCTGGCATGTTAAAACAGAAGGCCATGTCAACCTGCCGTCATGTCAACCAACTAATAATTGCATTGCTCTCATTTCCCCATGACCACCATCTCCTAAATGATGGGATGTTTCCCAGACCTGCTGTTCTAATACTTTCAAACAAAAGATTGAACATTTCTAAGAACTAACTTTTACACACACTTGGATTTTTTGTTGTTGTTGTACTCCAATTCCGATTGTATACTTTGATTGCTCTCAGCCTCACTTGTAAGTCGCTTTGGATTAAAGCGTCTGCGAAATGACTAAACATAAATATAACTTCTTACACTATCAAACTCAATGTGGCACTTCAATCTGGTCTCAGTCCCAGCGAGTATCAGATCCTTCTGGTTCATGTACCTGCAGATGCCCACTGCCTCTCTTTGCTCCACATGTTTCTAAGAGGTGGAAGCAGTTTGAGACATGTAAACCCCCCATTAACAGAATGCTCTTTATGGGGCGGCTAAGGAACAGCTGCCGGCCCCAGCCAGAGGTGGAGAGTGGTATCGGTATCGGCGAGGTTCAGAGGAGCTTGAGCCTCTAGTTCCGCTCAAGGAGGGTAATTGTTTGACCAGCACACACTAAGCAGACATGTTTAACATGTTAAGATATTCTCCGGGGGGGATTAGATTGACACCTGCAGAATGACTTGGGGTGTTGCACATTACACCGAAGCAGAATAACATGGCTCTCATTGCATTATAAAAGCGATGGCCTCCCTTTTAAGAACCTAATCCACTTAATATTTAATTTCATCATTTCTGGGATTATTTGATTTATGCGGTTAGTGTCAAGTGTAGAGAGGCATCATAAACTCTGATTGATCAATATGTTAAATACAGAATGTCCAAGGTGCGCAAGTAACAGAGAGAAAGAGAGAGAGAAAGAGAGGTCTGCAGAGTAGGCAGATATGGAGCGAGAGAACAAGTGGCCTAAATAATAGGCAGATAGATGGGGAGAGAGAGAGAGAGAGAGAGAGAGAAAGAGAGGGACGGGGGAGGGGGGGTCTTTGGAGTAGATAGATGGAGAGAGAAAGAGAGGGATCCAGAGTAGTCACAAGATGGAGAGGGAGAAAGAGAGAGAGGGGGTCTTTGCAGTAGGCAGAGAGATGGTAAGGGTGGAGGGAGATAGAAACTGCAAAAGATTAGACCAAATTAGATTTTGTGAAAACACGACACCACTACTACACTTGGTTCTGATGTCTCAACATAATGAAATGATGCTGATCTGACCATGTGTCAGTGTAATCTCTACTCATACTATATAATGGGTCTGAGTCATGACCATAACAATAGACCTACAGGTGCTCCTCAGAACCACATGTAGTAAACGCCTGCATGTAGATTTACAGCCATGCAACTTTTAAATGCCAAACACCTTTTCCAGGGGTTTGATGGTTTGCTGGTCCCATAAAACAGCTTCAGATCAGAGAAAGTATGACGAGAAGCGGCAAAGGTTTTTAAAGGCTGAGGCAGTCGGGTGGTCTTCTTGCCACCATATGACAACGATTTGGAAGTTCCCTCCTTCCAGGAGTAATGGCTGACCTTTTTAGATGAAAGAGCCCAACAACAGCAAACCACAACAGGCTCCATGTTCCCGACCTTCTCCTGTCTGCAGGAGAAAGAGCAGAGGAATAAGATAATGGGAATTATAAAGGAACACAATTTTATTCAATTTATATTGAATCATTTGTCCAGCACATTCTATCTCTGGTGTCGCCAACATTCATGAAGATGTCTTCAACTTGGGATCACACGATTCTCAGAACAATAAAATAGGAACTAGATGGGATAGTGGTTAGGATGCTGGACTCCCAGTTGCAAGGTTTTGGGTTCAATCCCCAATGTCCGCAGCATGTCCTGTAGGCATCCTTAAGCAAGATGCCACAACTCCTACTACCGGCTCCTTCATGGCATGTATCTGAATTTTGTGTACGTTTTCTTGGATGTAAGTATTTTTCTACTGGGGTGTCCAATGATTCTAGGTCTTTGGATTAGATTGTCAATCTGGAGGACAGGATTCAGATCATGTGATGGTTTTGGTGAAGGTCTGTGGAGGGAAAGTGTCGGGTTGGCCGCAGGGATTCAGCGGAGCTGTAAAATCCAACTGATTTGGTCCATCTGTTTTTGTTACGGTGTGCGATATCCTGATCTGCTCTCCTGAGGAGGGAGGGCAGGGGGAGGGAGGGTTTATTACTCTGAGGCCTTGGATCTCCATCTTGAACTGGAAAACCGCCAGGTCCCACTGGAGAAACCGCAGTTTAAGTTTGAAGAGCAGGTTTGATATCTTCTTCTTTTCTGTTCTATGGCCTTCCTGTACGCTGCCATTTGTTGTAAATCTGTTGCGGAAATATCGTCCGTTGCGTGTTGTTAAATGAGTATGGTAGTCTTTCAAGTTTTTTTACCTTGTTTGTTGAGTTTATTCTTTTAATTGCTGGGTAGCTTGCATTGAGAGGAAAATAAACATGACAATTAGGTTCTGGAGATTTAAAGGTACACTGTGTAGTGTTTTAAGTAATTTATTACCTCAAATCAACGTCTTCATTCATAAATAAGTCCCCATTGGTGTAAAATTATCTCTGTCAACAATCTCACTTATCCTCCTGAGCGAAGAATCACTTATCAGAATTTACATAGGACGGGTAAGCTCTATGGAGGCTTCCATGTCCTTCCGGTCTATAAAAAACGATGAACTGCCGAGAGATACAAAAAGCACTACGTGGTACAGGTAAGGCTGAACGTGTTTTCACTCAGAGCCAGCGTGACTGTGGAACAGAGAAGGAGCTTAGCGAGACGCGCTTGTCACTTCCCCGGCAAATACATGCTCACACTAATGATTCAATGCAGTTTGAAGTTTGTTTGAAATAACGTACCTCATCATCCGAAACAAAACTGAAGTGGTGTATGAAGACATGTTGTTGGCATAGCTTCTTGAATCCTGACTAATACCGCTTGCCGTAGTTCCAACAGGTTGCAATGAACATTTGAAAACGCGAGGCGCTAGAGAGCATAAATTCGTTTGAATGCAAAATAACATTTAACCACTAGATGGGAGAAAAAATTACACAGTGCGTCTTTAAGAGCTTGACAGACCTAAGACAAGAAGAAAGAAAAACCTAAAATACGAAATATTAATTGAGCATTGAGACTTAAAAAGGCATACTATGTTGCCAATGTTTTCTATATGTAGTCTACATTCTTGATGATCCCACGATGTATTCTGTAAAAGAATAGAAGAACACACCGTCTTGTAATGATGCCATCTAGCATTTGAACATGCACTCGTTTGAGAACAAAATGTATTGTAAAAAGGTTTTTTTAAAAGATACTCACAGTGCTCTGCTGGTTTGGCTGATTCAGATGAAGAGTAGAGGAAGGGCTTAACTGAAATAATTTGGTTGATGTAGATGGAGAGTTGAGGAGTTGGTTGCATCAGAGCTGCAGAAGCTGCAGAAGTCTTCTCCACAAGGATGTGAGAGGGTGAAAGCAGGATGGACCTTGGTTTAATCTTGTTTTAATTTCACGTTTTTGTTGGTACAGCAAAGAATGAACAGGACATCATTCACCGCTTAATTTTCTGGTCCCAAATACATTATTATTAGCATCCATTAGCTATTATTAGCATTCCAGCATCTAGCCAGCACACCGCCACAAAAGTCTATTTTGGACGTGAAAATCCCAAAACATTATCGTCTATCCCGACACGGACGTGTTGTGTACTCCTCGCCTGACCGACTCCAATTTTAAAATCCAAAGCAATTTGTTAAAAACGATAACATTTGTTAAAAGTAGACTACAATTTGTAAAACTATATCATGAATGCGAAATTCTATCTATTGCTTTACCGCCAGTTCCTCACGTACACCACAGTGGTAGAGAGTTGAAGACGCGATTTGGAAATTATCATTGGACCAAATGGCAATGTCAATATTTTATTCTGGTTGTTGATTGGTTAGGGATGACATTCTCCATTGGAGCATCATTTTGCATGTTTTGGCCAATAACAGATTAGTATGATGAGGTTTGTCATTAAATTGATACCAGAGATCCTGTCCTCCTCTGCCCCCCACCATCACTTCACACAGACCTTTCCCCTCCTGCCTGTGCTGCAGGGGGCGCTGTTGAACCATTTTAATCTGAATTTCAATAATGGATTTTTTTCCAAAGAAGAGACAAAAATTATTTTATAAATGACACTGAGATTTGGTAATGGTTTATTTCAACCAAATACTCTTTTTTCATGATTAGTATTAGAATTATTAGTGTATAGTGTTTAGTGTTGCAGTTATAACCATATGCATATGCATCACATTCAACAAATTCCTGTTGAATTCACACCCAGTGAAACATGAAGGCGTTCTGGATGGAGAACATCCACATGTAGTGTGAAAAACAGAACATTTCCACAGCTGTCTCCAGGCATGCCAATGCCCCTCCAAAACCACCTGGGCCAGATGTGGTGAGACTGGTCCAGATAATTGGAAAGTTGTATTAAAACATAATGGATCTGCTCAAGCAGGTACTCCATCATTCTGTCGCCTCCATCTCTCTCTCTCGCTTTCTCTCTCTCTCTCTCTCTCTCTCACACACAGACTCTCGCTCTCTCTCTCTCTATCCCACCATCACTCACTGCAGCTCATACTCGTGCTCTCTCTCGCTCTCTATCTCACTCTTTCCCCTCTCTCTTTTCTCTTTTTCTATCAACCCTGCTGTCTTTCCCTTCTCTTTTTCGATCACTCTCTGATTTTCACTTTCTTCTGTTTTTCTCTTGCTCCCTCTGACTTTCTCTCTTTTTCTCTCTGTCTCTCCTTTTCCCTGTTTTTTCCCTCTTAATCTTGTTCTCTTTCGCTCTGTCCTCTCTCTCTCTCTCTCTCTCTCTCTCTCTCTCTCTCTCTCTCTCTCTCTCTCTCTCTCTCTCACTCACTCACTCACTCACTCACTCACTCACTCACTCTCTGTCTCTCTCTCTCGCTCTCTCTCTCTGTTAATTGCAGATATAAAAATGGGTGCACGGTGCCCTTTGATGGCTGGGGGAATTCCTGGCGTTGCTCAGCTGAAACCTGAGGCTGCTTGAAAGCATTTTCCTGAGAGAGAGGTAAAAGAGAAAGAGGTAAAGAGAGGGAGGGAGGTAAAGAGAGAAAGAGTGAAGGAGAGGGATAAGGATGGAGAGAACGGGGAGAGAAAGGAAAAGAGAGAGAGGGTGAGAGGGAAGGTTAGGGAGAGGGAAAGAGAATATCAGAGGAGGTAAAGATAGAGATAGAGAGCGAGAGAGAGAAAGAGCAATCGCCGGCCTCTCGAGAACACCTGCAGCGACGTGGTAACTGTGACTACAGACGACTGTTGGACCTGACTCAACACACACACACATACACAATAATTCAACACATTCAAACACAATAAACACACATACACAATAATTCACATACTCACATGTTAATACATGCACTAAACCCACACATTCTTAGCCAAATGCACAATGCACATATGTTGACACGCATTGCACTCCAACACACACACACACACACACATACACACACATGTAGATGGTGAGACACACAAAGTAAGTCTAGTGATGTCTAGACAGATATTGATCACCAAGACTCTCCTGGGTCCTGTCTACAATTTGTCCCCTCGTTAAAACCCACAGCTTTAATTGGCTTAATTGTGGTCAATCATGGTTCCCAATGGAGCAGGAAAGTAGAGGGTATCTCTTTACAAGGGGGTGGAGTTGGAGGACACTGAGGTCTTGCTTGACTGCGACAACCACAAAGTATGATCCTGTGCCTAATTCAGACCGCACTCCTCCTCTGTTTGATGTGAGTCGGGACAAATTCGACCATAATGGCAGGCAGACATTTTAGGTCACGACCCTGACTCCTCTCATTCACTCAACAATGTCAACTACAACTTCCATGATTCTCTCTATAACAAGGGCACTCATACACTCATACATAATTCAGAGGGTTTAGAGTCAACCCAGAGAGACATCGGCTAATTGATAATAATAATATGTTGATTACTCAGTGAATATCATTTTTAGAAATGAAATAATGCATGTGAGTGTATTTGGACGTGTGTTTGTTTTTGGACATATGTGTGTATTTGGACAAGTGTGTGTGTGTGTGTCTGTGTGTATTTGGACGTGTGCGTGATGCATTAAAACCACATGTGCGCCCTAGGTGAGGCTACGTCAGTGTCTGACGTAGCCTCAGAAGGCAATGTCTTCTCCATGTTAGTGTTTTAAACAAACAAACAAATAATAATCAATGGTCAGTAATAACCCCCCCATGTTTGTGAGCCTGTTGCCATGGCTCCCTGCCCCCAGTGGGGACCTATAGCAGTGGACGGTCATGCTATAGTTGTATTTATTTAATTAGGGACCGAGCCAGTGAAACTGGAAGGTCCCTATTGAAATTGCTTTGTTTAGGCCTCTTTGCCGGCGATTTGCACCATCTCAAACTATACGAAAACTCTTTTTTATTTGGCAAAGTTGTCGGGGCCAGTGAAAAATGATATATTCTATGCGTCACGTTCATGTCGCACATTTGGAAGACCACTAGGTGGCGCTGTTTTTGAGCAAAATCCGTAACGCTCATAACTCCGCCCAAATTTGTCGCACATTCAAAAACCTGATATCTATACATGCAGACATTAGTGCTGCACCTCCCCACGTCAGCCACTCCTATCTCCGCCTGAATAGTTTTTTCGCTAGAGCGCAAAAACACAAAAAAAAAATTGTTCAAGTGCAATCTGTACGCTTGTCTCCGATTCGCACGAAACTTCACACGTAGAATCTCCAGACTGTCCCATGAAAAAAAGTAATTGGAAGTATTTTGATATTTCAAAAATTAAGCGCGCTATAAATATTTTAATTTATGTAAATTTGACTGCACCATTTCGCCACATTGGTATGTTGCATCAACACCAAACTTTGGTCAATAGTTCCTTATAGTTTAATTAAGCATCGTACAAATTTTCAGACCATCGCCACTAGGTGGCGCTCTTTAAAATCAAGAAGTTTATATCTCCACATCGGCATGTGCAATTTAAACGAAACTTGGTAGGATGATAGCACATGGCTCCCTGAGGCTTACGTTAAAAGGAGAAAAAAATTCCGCCACTAGGTGGTGCTCTAATTTCAGCATAAATCACTGTACAAAGACCGTAATAGTTATGAAAATGAAATTCACAGGACATGTGTAGACTGGTGCTCGGAGCACACGTACCAAAAATCGTGTTTGTCGTGGTTGTAGCGCCCCCTACAGGACTTTTAAAAAGCAGCCCCGACACCCCGTTTCACGGATATTTATGAAACTAGGCTCGTGTATCAGTCCAAGACCTACAAAAAAGCCTCTTGGACCCATACCCCAAAACCCACCGGAAGTCAGATATTTTAATTTCAATTTTTGTCATTTTTCAATTTTCGCCTCCTATTTGAACGAACTCCTCCCAGGGGATTTGTCGCCTGGGCTTCAAATTTTGTTTATACGTTCAGGAGGTGGAACTTGAGAAAAGTTGTGCTATTTGCGACTCTACGTCGAAGGGCGTGGCCATGGGGTGCTGTCAAAGTCGGCCATATTCAATAATGTCGTCTTTTTTGCCGTATTTCAACGAACTCCTCCCAGGGGAGTTGTCCCTTGGGCTTCAAAATTATTCAGTACACTCACAAGATGTTACTTGAGAAAAGTTGTGCTAATTGCGACTCTACGTCGAAGGGCGTGGCCGTGGCGTACCGTCAAAGTTGGCCATTTTTCATTCAGTGGTATTTTTTTCCGATGTTTGGGAACTAACTCCTCCCAGGGATTTTATCTGTTCTGCTTTAAAATTTGTCAGTACAGTCAGAAGATGGTGCTGAACAAACGTTGTGCTCTGTGCGACTGTACGTTGAAGGGCGTGGCCGTGGCGTTCCGTCAAAGTTGGTTCTGTAGTCTTTTTTTCCAAAGTTTGTGAACGAACTCCCCCCAGGGAATTGATCAGTTTTGCTTTTAAATCGGTCAGTACAGTCAGAAGATGGTGCTGAACAAACATTGTGCTCTTTGCGACTCTACGTCAAAGGGCGTGTCCGTGGCGTATCGTCAAAGTTGGCCATTTTGAATGGAATGTCAAACTGATGCCATTTGTGCCATTCCCTGACCCTAATGTTAGCTACTACGAGTCTCCCTGTGAACGCCCCGGTCTACCGCACACTGCATGGACCGCGTCGGACGCCAACCTGTCGCGACACTATCCACGACACGCCCCGACAGACTCGGCGAGGTCCCGCCCAACGCTCCTTGGAGCTTTAATTTGTTTTGTTCTTGTTTAACATCAACAAATCTGGGTCCTATCAAACGGTGGCCATCTTGGCTCAATGTTTACGCCAAACAGAATTGTACAGTAATGTGCACAGTAACATGACTTTGTTCAACTTTGTGTTCAACCTTTGGCAGGTTGAACACAAGGCGTGCTGTGGCGTTCTGGATACGATGCAGAGGTTTGATTGCTGAAACAGGAAGTCAGGCCAGAAGTGAGTTGCAATAGTCTTGGCAAGAGATGATGAACCCTTGGACCAGGAGCTGTGCTGCTTCCCTCGTGAGAAAGAGCTGGATCCTGCGGATGTTGTAGAGAGTGAAACTGCAGGATCAGGCCACTGCGGTGATGTTGATGATGTTCGTGCAACACAGTTGTTTGTCCACGACCACACCAAGGTTCCTCGCAGTTGGGGAAGGAGACACTGCAATTCCCTCAACAGTGACTTGCAAGTCCATGTGAGGATAGTATTTCCCCGGCATGAAGAGCTTGGTATTTTGAAGGTTGAGCTTCAGGTGATACGCAGCTGTCCATGTGCTGATGTCTGCCAGACATTCTGAGATGCACGTTGCAACCAGGGTGTCTGAGGAAAGAGAGGAATAGTTGAGTGTTGTCTGCATAGCAGTGGTAGGAGAAACCGTGTGATGTGATTACAGAGCCTAGTGATCTAGTATATAGGGAGAACAGAAGGGGTCCTAGGGATCTGATTGTTCACGGTGTCGAATGCAGCAGACAGGTCAAGGAGAATGAAAACCGATGATTTTCAGGTAAACACCTTTAGAAGTGACTGAAAGTGTACTTTTCATTAGTTGTACATCCTACTATACATTACACACAATAGGCATTTCTCACAAGGCGGTTGGGCGGACTAGTGGGGTAAAAATGTTTCTGCTTCATTGCCTGTTTGAAGTAGCCATGGTGGCATTTGGGTCATAATATAGGGGGCTAGTGTTCAATAAACAAAATGTGTGTCACGACCCCTCCTCCATGACACCTGCTGTGACACTTGTCTGCCTGTTGTGAGTGTGTTTATATGAGTGTTGTGTGGTGTGTTTTGTTTTTTGTCTGTCTTCATTTCCCTTCCTCCTGCCCTCTGTATCTCTACCTGCACACCTGCTCATCATCTGCAAACAGCACACCTGTATATCATCAAGTCATCTCTACTGCACTACAAGAACCCTGCGGCAACAGCCAGTCACTACCGGATCATTTGGTCATTCACGGTTTGTCATGTGCCAAGTTCTCACCCAGACCCCAGTCTATTTTGCCAGTCTGCTAGTTAGTTGTCTGCCATTTTACTTAACACATGTTCTCCCCAGGATTACCAGCCTGCCAGATTGCCTTGCCAGTCCAGCCAGCCATCTCATTCAGGATTCCCTCTGCCAAGCTGAGAGAACTAACTAGGAACTCAAAACTACCCTCGGTTGCCTGGTGTCCACCAACCCATCCACTTGGGCCTCCCAGCTTACTTGGGTGGAGTATGCCCATACCACCCTGCCTACCTCAGCTACAGGTATGTCACCATTCAATGCCTGTATGGTTATCGGCCTCCACTCTTTCCATCTCTGGAGAAAGACATCTAGGTCCCATCAGTCCAAGCCTATATCCGTCGATGCCAAAAACCTTGCATCGAATCTGTTCTGCCTGCTGAGAGCCTCTGATCGATACCAGCAACTAGCCAACCATTGTCGTACCCCAGCTTCTAACTACTCTCCGGGAGATCAGGTATGGCTCTCAAATAAAGATCTGCCCTTAAAGACTGATGCATTGGACCTTTTGTCATGGAGAAAATCAACAACTCCACAGTAGTCCATCTGAAACATCCCTGTGCCCGCCGGATCCACCCATCTTTCCATGTGTCCCATCTCCACTAGTCCGTTGATTTCTATGGCTCCTCAACCTCGGCCTGCCTACACGCGGCCTGCACTCTCATTGACTGAGAGGGATACAGCCCAGAGGAGAGAAGTTGCATTTCTCGTAGTCTCATCTTTGACCATGCCATCATCCTGGAATTCCATAAGCCCAGTGGGTCGCCCGTCTGTTTAGCTCATCATCTGCAATCAGCACACCTGTCTATCATCAAGTCATCTTTGCTGCACTACAAGAACTCTGCGGCAACAGCCAGTCACTGCTGGATAGTCTGGTCATTCACGTTTTACCATTGGCCAAGTTCTAGCTCAGACGTCTATTTTGCCAGTTCATTAGTTGGTTGCCGGCCTGCCAATTTGCCTTATACCTGTTCTCCCTGTCTTCAGGATTACCACCCTCTCGGGATTCCCTCTGCCAAGCCACCTGCAGGATTACTCCCCTTACCTAAGCCCAAACACCAGCCTGCTGCCATCTCATAACCCCTGCCTGGTTGCAATAAAGACTATTTCAACACTAAATATTGTTTTCCTCATCTTTGCCACATAACGCATATCGGGGATCCAAGGTCATAGGAAGCATTATTAAGATGGATGGGGGGGCAGCCTCTAACAGGGTGGCTGGGGGTTGAAGAAATAATTGTCACAATGTAACGTCATCTTCTTACATTTACACACCCTGTCAGGAGTGTCTTAGCTATTCCAGCAGGCCATGTAGGACAAGATAAGTAAAATGTAATGTTTACTTACTCAAGCCTAATGTACTATATATATTTATCTACCTACCTACTGCCCAATATTCATTTTTGAGAAAACCTCTGACTACATATGCATGTCGCTAGTACTTTTGAAAGAAATTTTGAGGGTTTGGGGGGGGGGGGGGGTGGATTTCTCAATGATCCCTAGTGGATCCTACGCCCATGCAGGGATTGCTTAAGTTAACGTCCATACTCAACTACAAAAACCAGTAACATGGCGAGGCAAGATCATTTTCTATGCCATCTGTCCAAAAAAATTTATCTGCCTTATTATTCTTGACACATTGTGGAGAGTAGCGACCAGCTGCCTGCTCAACAGTGTATCGACTAGGGTGCTTAAAATTACAAAAAGTACAAGCAGTAAAATTATGTGAAGTTTTACTCTATGACCATTTACTGATCAGCAATGTATGGACCATGTAATCTCGGATCCAGCAGTCCTATATTATAGCAGAACTGGGGGGAGACGGCACAGAGCCTGGGCCAGAAACCAAAAACTGAAGGGGTGGAGTTACGCCTTGTTTCTTGTTTCGTTACGGAGATATTCTACTAAAGAAAACTAATTTGCATGAGTGGATGAAGCTTTCAGAAGGGGATTTTATGAAGTGTATTTCTACAGTGGCCAGTCTACAGTGTTGATTTGAAACCTTTACAAACACTTTTTTTTTTACAGTTTACTACTGCTGGCCAAGTTTGTGTTTGCCAATTACGCGCCTAGCCCCCCCGTAATGCCGCACCATGGTCTAACACTAAGTCTCCATGACATACAAAATCATGGTTGGATGAATTTTTGTAACTCAACATTGACAACAGTGAGGGTATGACCCGGAAGTACGATTACCCCACAAAACCCCCATGACTCCACACATCCTCTCTCTGTGAGAGGCATATAAAGAACAGCCCTCGATAAAAATCAGCCCTCAACAAAGAACAGCACTCCATGAAGATCAGCCTTCCATGAAGATCAGCCCTCCATGAAGATCAGCCCTCCATAAAGAACAGCTAGTTGATGGGTCACAAGTGGGATGTTTTGTTTGGTTCTCCAAACCACTTTGCATGAGGTTGAAATTGAATGGGGTGGGCAGTGGCTCGAGAGCAGGTCGTCTGGCAACAGGAATGTTGCTGGTTCAATCCCTGGCTCCTCCTAGCTGAGTGCCGAGGTGGCCCTGAGCAAGACGACTAACCCTAACTGCTACCAACGAGCTGGCTGTTCCCTTGCATGGTTGACACCGCCGTCGGTGTATGAATGTGTGTATGAACGGGTAAATATGAGGCACAAATTGTGAAAGCGCTTTGAGTGGCCACAGGTTAGAAAAGCGCTATATAAATGGGGCCCATTTAAGTGAATCAACAGATCTGTCTCTTCAAAAGTGGTACACTTGCAATATCAGAGCTTCGTTCTGTCATTCATCATCTCATGGTTTTAAAGCTGCGGCAGAGAAGAATTTGAAAGAATTTCAAGTAATATATCACGGCCAGTGAAAGTTGCTGGCCACATTGATAAATTGCTTCCTAGCCCTGTAAAGCCCCTGATTTACTCTAAGTGCACAACTTCACAAGAGTTATGGCGGAATGCAATAGAAAGGGAGAGGAGAGGAAAGAAGGAGAGAAGTGGAAAGGTAGAATAGGGCCTGGGAGAGGGGAGAGAGGAGGAGAGCAGAAGTGGAAAGGTGGGAGAGAGGAAGAGAGGAGATGAGAGGAAAGGAAGAGAAAAGTGTAAAGATAGAATAGGAAATGGGAGAGGTAGGGAGGAGGAGGAGGAGGAGGAGGAGGAGGAGGAGGAGGAGGAGGAGGAGGAGGAGGAGGGAGGGAGGAGGAGAGGCAGGGAGGGAGGGGGAGAGAGGAGGCGGGACAGTCAAGCTATGGGAAAGCGTTTGAGAAAAAAACAAATTAGCAGAAAGAAAGGGTGAAAACAAAGGGCTTTGAGAGAGAGAGGGAGAGGGAGAGGAGAAGGACAGAGGAAGAACAGAGATGGAGAGGAGAAGAAAAGAGAGGAGAAGAAGAGAGAGATCAAGGGAAAAGCTTCCTCTAAGTAATGAAATGAGAGATGAGACTGAGAAACAAAAGACAAAAAGTGTGTTCATGTATTTGTTCGTGTGTGTGTTTGTATTAGTAATGAAAGCAACATTTGAAGCGTGATTAAGTATTTATGATAGTATATTATGACTGGAGGAGAGTGGAGATAGAGGTGGGGGTGGAGGTGAGGGTGGGGGTGGAGAGGGTGGTTTGGATCCAGACGTCTAGATGTTTGGTAGCGGTGGTGGTCGCCACGCCGACCAGTGGCTACATGTGTGTTCATATGCAGATCGAGTCCGTTTGATCCCTCTGCCCCTCCATAGTGTTCAATTCTCCCTCTATTCTCAGACACTCCTATTGTGTGTCCCTCAAGTTCCCATCACACACACACACACACACACACACACACATAACCCTAACTCACAAACACACAAACTCACAGCCACACATAGATAAACCAGCAGACATTCACTCAATAAGTGTGTGTGTGTGTGTGTGTCTGGGCATGTCAGAGAGAGAGAAAAAATGGGGGCAGAGTAGGCAGAAGGGTTCAGGCTCCGAAATCGATTTCATGCCAGAGTCACACACACACACACACACACACACACACACACACACACACACACACACGTCCTGGAGGCTTGTATCCTGGCAGCATCCACCATCTTCCTCTGTAGGCCTCCTGTCTCTCTCGCTTTGTTGTTCCTCTCTCTGTCTCTCTCTCCCGCTTGCTTGTCACTCTCTCTCTCTCTCTCTCTCTCTCTCTCTCTCTCTCTCTCTCTCTCTCTCTCTCTCTCTTTGCGGTGTGTGTGGAGTGCCCTCACCTCTGTGTCTCTAAGGTCTGTTTTATCACATTGCTAATTGTTTGACCTCTATGAAAATCCCATTAATTCTCACATTCACCCTGGGACCTGGCACCGTAGCGACCTAGTTATGGTCTGTCTAATCATGAAACCATGACGACGACACAGACCCCTCCAACCTCGATTAATACACTAGCAATATAAGAATGAGCATTTTTTTATCCAGCTACTATTTTTTGGACGCTTTTATCCGAAGTGACTTCACTGAATTCAGATACATGTCATTAAGGAGCAGGTAGGGGTTAGGGCATCTTGCTCAAGGATGCCTACAGGTAGACTTCAAACATGGGGAATCGAACCTAGAACCTTTCATCTGGGAGTCGAACATCCTAACCACACTATCCTGCCCCTGCTGTAGCTTAGCACTACAATGCTTAGTGCTGGGTCTGGTATTTTAGCGCTACTTTGTGCTTAGTGCTGGGGCGAGTAGCTTAGTGCTACAATACTCAGTGCTGGATCTAGTAGCTTAGCACTAAAATGCTTAATGCTGGGGTCGTAGCTTAGCACTACAATGCTTAAGGTGCATTCACTTGAGATGCGATGGGACACCGTCCGCGTCGCTAGGTCAGGCGTCATGCATCAAATGCAGCAACGCTAGAAAGCAGCTGTCATTTCATAGCAGCATTTTGTAGTAGTAGTGGTGGTATTTCTATATTCATAGCCTAGTATTCGTAGTAGAATTGGTTAAATACGTGTTTCCGCCTTTTTATTTAGGTCTCGGTATGCCATTAAATGGCCAAAATGAGCCTTTCTTCAAAAACATTCTGCCATTTCGATAAGAAATTGATGTTTCTTTCACCCCGTCTGTACAGCAAATCTATAGACCAGGGGTATTCAACTAAAATTTCAAGAGGTCCAGTGAGAGAAAATGTCCTCAAGCGAAGGTCTGGAACATCATAATGTCAAATTATGATTAGTGTGATATATATATATATATATTAGTGTTGCACCGATACCGATACTAGTATCGGGAGGGGCCCCGATACCGCGCTAAAATGCTGGCATCGGTATCGGCGAGTACGAACAAATAATGCGCCGATGCCATTTACATATACTAATATGAAACTTGGAACGCAGCGCTTTGCGTCTTTCTCTCCCTTCACTCACTGCTGCGTGTGATCACACGCAGCCCACTCCGGCCGCCCGGCCGCGCATGTTGACCGACCGACAAGCGACGACGACAAAGTACCAAAAAAAAGAAAGAAAAAAAAGCACCGGAGACGCGGAGGGCGCGCGGTTCAGCCGCGCGGCGCACAGAAAAGTTGCTCCGCCTGCGGACGCGCCGGTGCGGGGAAACTCAGTGAGCGGGTCCGCCTGCCGGTGCGACGCACCCGGTCACCACCCATGCCCCCCCCCCCCCCCCCCCCCGCTCCCCGGGGTGCCATGCGGACACAAACAAGGAGAAGAGGGGAAAAAGCAGGAGAGAGAGGGAGACGCGTCTTGCTCACAGGCGGGAGATCGCTCAAATGGACAGACAGTGACCGCATCACAGACTACATACTAGTAATTATCTCTAGTTATACTATATTATCTAATTATACTAGTAATTAAGCCATGATAGCAATGATTTTACATCCAAGTGAGTATGCAGTTCTTTAGTATTAGAAGAAAAAAAGCTTGTGTATATATATATATATTTTTTTTTTTTCCGGCGTGGTATCGGTATGGTATCGGTATCGGCCGATACTGCACAGCCGGGTATCGGTATCGGTATCGGGGGCCAAAAAATGGTATCGGTGCAACACTAATATATATATATATATATATATATATATATATATATATATATATATATATATAAGTAGCCTCATAGTTGTATCAACATCTGCAACTGACTGTTAAATTAAACAAAAATATTTATTGTCTTCTCTTCCTGTCTCACGCTCACTTGTCTATCCGTGTCATCTCCCTGTCTCGCTAACTTCCCTCTCCACCTGTCACTCACCTCTCATCTCTCTCATCTCCGTATTCAGAGTCGCGCTTTTGTTTACACAAATTTGATTGGCTGAGCAGCGTAACTCGCATGCAATAGAGCGGTGCAGGGATGACGTATTTTTGTAGGCCAACCCGGAAGTTGGCGTCGCCCTGGGTTCCCTTGACAAAAAGCCAATGGGTTTTTCCATTTGATTTGGGATTATTGCAGAAAATAAGCTCTGTGGCAAACAAAAGTTTATGACACGTTTTGTTAAGCAAGATAATCTTCACCAATGAACACTACTTTTATGACTTTTGAAGCGTAAATGCAATCGCCAGAATGTTTTTAAGACACGTAAAAGCTTCAAAATTCACGAGTGGGGTATTTACCGACGTATCTTAACTCGTCTAACAAAACGTGTAAATCTCTTGAGCTTGTGTAAAACCACAGACCTTATTTCAGGCATCTCACCACACACAACTCATTCAAAAAACCCATTGACTTCGAGGCGAGGGAACTGGAAGTGCCAACATGCTAACGGACTTCCGGGTTTCAGGACTCATTCCTGCACCTCTCTATTGGTCTGTAAGGTCCACTAACCAAATGCCATAAAGACTAGAAAAGCTGCGCTGGTTAAAATAGAAGCGCCCCGTCATAATGTAGAATCCCTCAATAGTTTATTGATTATAGGTCTGGGTCCGCATAGGACGGTGTCTGGGTCTGGACCCGGACCACGGTTCGCCTGTTAGTGACCTCTGCTATAGACCCTTTTACAGTTTACAAACAATGGTGTCGTATGTTGGGTGTGTGCGCATTGTGGCAGTAAAAGTGTGGCAGAGTGCAAAAGTTTGTCAATGTGTGCAAGGGCACTAACCACCAAAGATCAAGATTTCTACCTAGACAAATTTAAAAAATGTTGACCGACTTCCAGATCTGTGTGCAGTTAGTGGGTAGGTAGAAGACATGAACAACTGGTCCAATATTTAGTGGACAAATATATACACAACTTCGCTGGAAAAACCTGCGTGTTCACCAGATAGACATATGAGCATGCAAGTCACTAACCATGTCCTGTTTAGTCAACTTTCTGGTCTGGCGACAATTGCAATTGAAAGCTTGTTCTTCCTTAGAAAGTTGTCTATCCTGCTACCAGTGTGTAATAATAGCTCTAATATTAAAGTGTTTATTTTTATGATTTAATGAAGTGAGGATGCATCTGATCTTCTGAGAGCAACTCTTCTCTATGGCTCAATGCAGCCACCGTCATTTGAAAGATGTGGATGTAATTTGTTTTTTAGGGAACACTTAATAAATGCCAATGGTTTTATTATACCCTGGTAGGATAGCAGACCGTTGAAGGAGAACAACAATGCTTTCAAAATCGTGATTTGTCACTGGACTCTGACGGCAAAGGTAAAACGGTATGAAGACTTTATTAACGGGACGGTAGAACTGACCGTATGCCAGTTCCATTAGAGCTAACAAGTCACTCGATGCTTATGACAAATCTGTGGTCATGTACAGAATGTTAAATGTCATAAACTCAGCTTTCTGTCTTGAAATCCTCCCCAGCCAAAGACAGTTGTAGAAGAGAGGCTATGAGGCTATTGTGGTAGCCTATCATATAAGACTAATATGCTTGAAGACCGAGACGCCGCCGGTTACTCTGAAACGATCGTGGTCCTCACCGAATTCTGTAGAATGAAAGGTCAGCTGGTAGGATATTGATTCTTATGTCATTTTGATGCTTGATTTTTAATTTAATTAATGTAAAGTCTGAAAATTGTCTGAATGAATGGGGCACAACACCGCTTCTGTTGCCCAAATACGCACACATATTTTTGATGACTCTAAAAGGGTCTATTGGTTGGCGCGTTAACGTCATGCTGCACCAGGTCAAATAATTTCAACTTCGAGCGTGTCCTCTCTGCGGCAGCGCGGCGTGAGGTCGGGCAAATGCCCCCCCCCCCCCCCCCCCCCCCAGGAGTTGCCCTGCCACTTTCTCCATAGGAAAACAATGGATTGGGTCGCGTACAGTGTCCCATCGCGTCTCATGTGAATGCACCTTTCGTACTAGGGCTAGTAGCTTAGCGCTACTTGGTGCTTTGTGATGGGGCTAGTAGCCTAGTCTAGTAGTGTAGCGCTACAAAACTTAGTGCTAGGGCTAGTAGCTTAGCACTACAATGCTTTGTACTGGGGCTAGTAGCTTAGTGCTACAGTGCTTAGTGCTGGGGCTAGTAGCTAAGCTCTACAATGCTTAGTGCTTGGGGTTGGTAGCTTAGTGCTACAATTGTTAGTGCTGGGGCTAGTAGCTTAGCGCTACTTGATGCTTAGTGCTGTCCTTTAGCCCCTAGCAGCTGTCCATCAAGGTTAGCAAGAGCCTGGGAGAGAGCAGGTGACGGTGGCGAGCGGGGAGATGCTGGAATCTGAAGCAGGTGTTGTCAGAAAAAAGGCAGACATTTTATCGTTAGTATTTGAGGTGAGGGGGGGGGGGGGCTCCTCTTTAATCTGCACTGACAGAATCCTCGTCCTCCGGAGAGGGGGGGGGGGACTTTCCCGCTCTCTCCCTCCCAGCTGAGGTGCATGTTGCTCGCCCCGGGCCCAGGGCCACCAAGGGCCTCTTTGTGCAGGTTATCACCTGGTGGTGAGTGATGCTGCCTTATCCCCCTACACACACATAGCAATACACACAATACACTCATGCAAACAAACGAACGCACACACACATGCTAATACACACAGACACACACCCACACACACTCAAACACAGTAATACACATGCACACTAATACACACACATACTAGTGTACACACACACACACGCACACACTCTCTTACACACAACGCACACAACATATCTCTGTCAGAGAAAGAGATGTGTGTGTGTGTGTGTGTGTGTGTTTGAAAGCGAGGGCAGTGGTTGTGGTTGTGATGTCACCCGGTTTCTGGTCAGGCAGGGCTGCCCGTGTGGGGGTCCAAACAGAGGTCCCAGCCTGATTCACCCAAGCCCCTAACACTCGCTCCTCCTGGCTAAGGGAAGATGGCGTCGACAATGGTGCCCCAGTGGCGTTCTGAGCATGTGCACTAGCTTCAGAACCGACTAATACACATGATATACAAGCCTGCTGACTAGGGAATCTTATAATACATTCATGAGTAATGCATTCAGGGGCCCACTAACCCCAGGGCGCCACTCATGCTGCATTGTGTCGCCATCATCATCTCACCGTTATTTGTGCTCCACAGGCAGCAAGGCCCAGAGTTTTTTTTTTACGTTGAAAAAAATCAATGTACAAAGAATTGTCATCCCATAGCAAAGCAAAATTGAAGATGAGATCTCCTTTATGTCACATTTACATCTCTGAGATATAAATGAGCACTAATCGGGACCAAAGTGGTTTTCTCATTCTTCTCAAATTTCTCTCCTGAGAAATAAGTCTCACAGTGAGCAAAGTGCGAGTTCTCTAAATCCTCTCACAGCTGTCTCTTTTCCTGATCTCAAACAAATGATCACAGAATGATACGAATATGAGAAGCTCAAATTGATCTCAAGAGATGAGATTGAAGCACAGATGAGCCAACACATTTTTCCTATGAGATTTTTAATGAGTGAAAGTGATGAGTTGGCGCTATCATCTGCCATCGGGAATTGAGGCTTGGCAACTCTTTTGTTTGGACGGTGCCATCTGACCCAACTTCCCTTGGTTATACAGGCAGCGTTTCCCAGAACACTCAAGTGGAGCTGATGGTGCGGCTCCCCATACAGCCATGATGCTCCTCTGGGAACACCATGGATTTACCACCGCTGCCTTGTTTAGCTCATGAGCAGCGCAGGTGGGGGGTGTATCCAGCCCTTATATATACATCCATGGATCCATCAGACTCCAGGGGTCAAAGGTCACCTGACCCCTGCCACCCCCCTTATCCTGTCTGGCCCTCTCTCTCCCACGCTCCCTGTGACACTCACACTACACCTGTGTGTGTGTGTGTCTTTCTCTCTCTCTGTCTCTCTGTCTCTCTCTCACACTCTCTCTGTCTCTCGTTCTGTCTCATGGAATCTCACCCCACTTTCTTTTTCTCTCACACCCTCACTCACCCCTTTCTATCTATGTCCCTCCTCTCTATCTCGCTATCACACCCTCTCCTTCTATCCCCTACGCTCTGCCTCTAGATGTACCAGGTGATAGAGACACGCCCACCTGTGTGACTGTTACCACGGTGATGACAGCTGATGGCCAGGTGCTCAGGACAACTGGAACTGCTTGGAATGTAGCTATGTGTGTGTGTGTGTGTGTGTGTGTGTGTGTGTGTGTGTGTGTGTGTGTGTGTGTGTGTGTGTGTGTGTGTGTGTGTGTGTGTGTGTGTGTGTGTGTGTGTGTGTGGGTGTGTGTGTGTGTGTGTGTGTGTGTGTGTGTGTGTGACAGATGTATTAACACACATACACAATATACACAAACACACACATCCCCACACACTCATAGAAGCACACATTAAAACGACACACACAGACACACCCTTAATTATTTTGCTACTGTTGTTATATCATATAAAACAGGAGCTGGCAGAGTAAGAAAGCATCTATTTATATTTCATGTTGTGTTTAGCTCAGCTAGCGTGACAGCTAGGCTAACTACATTAGCGGATGGAACCCAGATTGTTTGGCAGCAGGCTAACCAACGTCAGGATAGCATCTTAACTCTGAATGCTGCTCAGCACAGCCTTTCTATTTCTCTCTCTCTCTCTCTCTCTCTCTCTCTCTCTCTCTCTCTCTCTCTCTCTCTCTCTCTCTCTCTCTCTCGCTCTCACCCTCACTAACTCGCTCTCTCCTAATCGTTACCACATATCATTAGGGCCAATCTCTGTGGCTCCTGGCTGCGTTGTGGGCGGGCCCAGCGTTTGTTGTCCATTTTTTATTGGTTCCCGGGAGGGGGGCCATTGTTGTTGAGAGATACCCTGGCACGCCAATAACAGCTTTCAATCAAAACAGCTGCTCCCTGTGGGGGGTAAAGCTCTCTCTATCACTCTTTATCACTCTCTCTCTCTCTCTCTCTCTCTCTCTCTATCACTCTTCATCTCTTTCACTCTTTATCACTCTTCATCTCTCTCTCTCTCTCTCTCTCTCTCTCTCACACACACACACACACTCTGTATCACTCTCTATCACTCTCTCTCTCTTTGACTATATCACTCTCTCTTGTTGTCTCTCTATCACTCTCTCCCACCCTCCTACTCTTTTTTTATTTCACTCCCTACTCTCTCTCTCGCTCAGATCTTCATCTCTTTCTCTGTACTCTACCTTCCACCACACACACACACACACACACACACACACACACACACACACACACACACACACACACACACACACACACACACACACACAACACACACACATACTTAAGGAAACACACACACACACACACACACACTTAAGGAAACACACACACAGTCACAGAATAAATTCCAGGTCATAACTTTTTGATCCATCTCTCACTTGCTCACTTAGGTGGTGTGGGTTTCAGGAGAATTGCTGTGTGTGTGTGTGTGTGTGTGTGATATCTGTTCTTTTAGGCCACCAGAGTGCTTCTGTTCCAGATCCCTGGACCACACTGCCCCCTGTGGGCCAGAGCCTCTATGTGCAGAACAACCACAGCTGGAGAGACAGAGAGAGTGAGAGGTTGGTATACTGTATGTTTTAACGTTACTGGAGTATATATTTGTACAGTAAACAGCAACATGGTTACTTAGTTAACTGTGATTTACTTTATATCAGTATTTATATAAATAAAGGATGTAAGATGAAGAAGCATCTGGACGGCACAACAGCTAAATTGGCATCAGGTTTAAAAACTCAACAGAGCTGGATAGGCAGCTAAAACATATAAAACATATAAAACACATATATATATATATATATATATATATATATATATATATATATATATATATATATATATATATAAAATAGTATAGAAAGGTACTGGGTTGTCCTCCCTGATGTCACTGTAATTAGTCAAGTTTGGTGATTAGTGATTAGTGTCATTGAA
The DNA here is from genome assembly GCA_030340625.1 of Merluccius polli. Classification (NCBI taxonomy): domain Eukaryota; kingdom Metazoa; phylum Chordata; class Actinopteri; order Gadiformes; family Merlucciidae; genus Merluccius; species Merluccius polli. The sequence goes on from JAOPHQ010003463.1 coordinate 103,172, forward strand.
TATAGTAGATAATAGTGAATATAGATATACTGATTGCATATGTTCTGTCTAATTGTGGCTTGAATTAAAGAATACGACTTCATTCAACAGTACTTGACAGTATCTTTGTGAATGTTCCTTTCAGATTTAAAGCAGAATAATTCATATTTTATTTTTCGCATGGTCCCCAAAACACTACAAAGGAGATTACAAAGCTGCTACTTGTTCTTCTTTTTTGTACAAGCACACAAATGTTCTGTCTTAAAGCCAGCGTGAAACACAGGCCGTCTGGTCTCTGTTTTAGAGGACGTTATGCTGATTACACTTGGATGTATAATAAGTCAAAATCTGAATAGTTGTTTTGCATGCTTTGTTAACAGATGCATGATATGAATGTTTTTTCATTTCCTGTTTTCAAGAAACTGCAGCTTGCATTTTTTTCTCCATTCAGTTTTTTTTACACAAATTCCTCTTTACCAGTGTCCCTGATCTGCTGCCGCGCACGCTCCCTCACATGCACTCTCCCTCACGTGCACTCTACCTCACATGCATTCTCCTTAACGTGCACTCTCCCTCACATGCACTCTACCTCACATGCACTCTCCTTAACGTGCACTCTCCCTCACATGCACTCTCCCTCACATGCACTCTCCCTCACATGCATTCTACCTCACATGCACTCTCCTTAACGTGCACTCTCCCTCACATGCACTCTCCCTCACATGCACTCTCCCTCACATGCATTCTACCTCACATGCACTCTCCTTAACGTGCACTCTCCCTCACATGCACTCTCCCTCACGTGCACTCTACCTCACATGCATTCTCCTTAACGTGCACTCTCCCTCACATGCACTCTACCTCACATGCACTCTCCTTAACGTGCACTCTCCCTCACATGCACTCTCCCTCACATGCACTCTCCCTCACATGCATTCTACCTCACATGCACTCTCCTTAACGTGCACTCTCCCTCACATGCACTCTCCCTCACATGCACTCTCCCTCACATGCATTCTACCTCACATGCACTCTCCTTAACGTGCACTCTCCCTCACATGCACTCTCCCTCACATGCACTCTACCTCACATGCACTCTCCTTAACGTGCACTCTCCCTCACATGCACTCTACCTCACATGCACTCTCCTTAACGTGCACTCTCCCTCACATGCACTCTCCCTCACATGCACTCTCCTTAACGTGCACTCTCCCTCACATGCACTCTCCCTCACATGCACTCTCCCTCACATGCACTCTCCTTAACATGTACTCTCCTTAACATGTACTCTCCACTCTCCCTCACATGCACTCTCCCTCACATGCACTCTCCTTAACATGTACTCTCCTTAACATGTACTCTCCACTCTCCCTCACGTGCACTCTCCCTCACATGCACTCTCCCTCACATGCACGCTCCTTAACGTGCACTCTCCCTCACATGCACTCTCCCTCACATGCACGCTCCTTAACGTGCACTCTCCCTCACATGCACTCTCCCTCACATGCACGTTCCTTAACATGTACTCTCCACTCTCCTTAACATGCACGGTCCTTCACGTGCACTCTCACTCTCACATGCACTCACCTTAATGTGTACTGTCCTTTACATGCACTATCCTTCATGTTGTTACGTACACTCTCCTTAACATGCACTCTCCTTCACGTGCACTTTCCTTAATGTGCACAGTCCTTCACATGCACTCTCCTTAACATGCACTCTGCTTCACGTACACTAACCTTAACATGTGCTGTCCTTAATATGCACTATCCTTCACGTGCGTCTCCCTGACATTCACTCCTGTCACTAAAGATAATAAAGATATAATATAGATATATTATAATAGATAGTTTAATCATTAATCAATCATTAATCATTCATATTTATAAATATAAATACATATATATATATATATATATATATATATATATATATATATATATGAATGCTGCCTTATCCCCCTATACACACAATACACTCATGCAAACAAACACACAGACACACACACACGTGCACTCATGAATAAATATGTTATTCTGTTTGTGTGTAAACCAGATAATCTTTAGTAAAGCATGGAAGTCCTTCACCCAACCGAGACAGCAGTCTGATTTCTAAATGACGCTGGATAATTAAATACAGTCCTACCATATAAATAGGTTGTTTCTGTCTCTTCGGTTTTATGGTTTTACATTTTCTGCTTCAGGAGTTTATTTCATCATTGTATTGTAGAAGAGGAGAGATACTGATACTGATAACGTCTACCTGTAAGCCTCCTTGAGACATGTATTTGTATTCACGTCCCTTTGGATAAAATGTGTTGAGTCTGAAGACAATTCAACACATGGAACAGATTAAAAATGGCCGTGACTCATCCAAAAAAATCACCATGACTCATCATTTTCCAACAATAACACACACTTTTATTTATCTTCTCTCCAAACAGCCGCTCCTCACATCGTCTTTCCAAGGCATAGCCAATCAGAAACAGCATCACATTTGACAAGACCAAGCTTTAGAAACTACTAAACATTCCCCGGGTGACGAAGATTAGTGAAGATAAGATAAGTGAACATGGGACTGCTGCAGCCAATCCCAGAAAGGTGTTTAGCGCAGGCAGAGGAATCCTCCTCGTCTCGTATCGTTCAGGTTGAAGCAGTCAGAGGAACATTACTGGAGCGTTGAACAGCTGGGCTGCGTGACGCCAGCACCCCATCACTTTAAAACCTGCTTGTTATGGGATGTCCTGTAGCACCTAGTCTCTCTTAGGCGTTGGGCTGAGGAAGAGCTGATGATGATGATGATGATGATGATGATGATGATGATGATGATGATGATGATGATGATGATGATGATGATGATGATGATGATGATGATGATGATCACACACACACACACATGCATCCAGACACACACACACATGCATACAATGCCGGTATAAATTCTGCTTCATGTCATCCTGCTTGAATCCACTGTGATAACATGGCCAGTGTGTGTGTGTGTGTGTGTGTGTGTGTGTGTTTGCATGTGTGTTCATCTGTGTGTCGGTATGAGCCATTTGATTTCACCCGCTATCCCAGTACATAGTCAGCTATAGAAGCTGCCTAAGGGGTCTGCTAGGACAAATCAGTGTATCCTTGGTCTGCTGAAGTGGCTTCGGACCAAGTGTACATCAGTGTATCCTACATACGAAGTGCATAAAGCAAGTGGGTATGATCGACCCAGATCATCACCCGCAGATATCACCTTTAATGCTGCCAACTCATTAACTCACTAAACTAATTTACTAAACTAATATACTAATTAACCAACTACATATGAACATATAGTTATTGAGTGTTTAAAGCAGGCATCATAGCCGCACTGTGGCTTTTCTTTGTTCTTCAGTTAGTTTAATTATGCATAAATACGTCCACTTTTTGAATGCTTCAAGTATTTGAAATAGAAATTGCATTGTTTCCTGAGTAGTGTTCTATAAAAGCCATGAAACCAAACCAGATGGTTGGCTTCACCTCCACCCACCGCACTTCTAGCCAACAGTTATGGGTCAGTGCAAATAGAGAATAGAGCAGATTCATGTTTTAACCAGTCCACATGCAGACATACCCACAGATCTAGATTCCTTGCTCCTATACGCAAGCATCCCATCCAAAACAAACACAGAAAACGTGGAGAAACATGTCCTGAATACACGCAGTCCATCCTGATCACCACTGACTTGATGGCCTGGTGTTTATGAGACCTGCATGTCTCTTTGGTGTTTCCTGCACCACACAGCGCTCCTAGAGGCCATCGGGAGAAAGCGCCACCTGTCCAGGTGGGTAAGTCCTGCAGGGACACAGCCTGCGGAGCTGAGGGTCTGACCCAGCGCAGCTGAACAGCAGGGGCTCCCCCTGCAGACCGCAGCGACGCCCCCAAGGACTGTAGGCAGGAAACAGATGGTTCACTTCCTGTTCGCTCACGGAGCAGCTAAGCCCCAGCCTACAGAAAGGACAGAAAGGAATTGTGGGAGATTAAGTCAAATGCCAAGGATGGTTTCACACTGATAGGCAGAATTCATGAGTTTTGTGAGATAAAAATATTATGATGCCATATCCTAGCAACCAGTCCAGCTGTTATAAGCCATCCCCTAGCAACTGGCCCTGGTGTTATAAACCATCCCCTAGCAACCACTTCAGCTGTTAGAAGCCATCCCCTAGCAACCGGCCCTGATGTTATAAGCCATCCCCTAGCAACTAGTTCAGCTGTTAGAAGCCATCCCCTAGCAACCGGCCCTGATGTTATAAGCCATCCCCTAGCAACTAGTTCAGCTGTTAGAAGCCATCCCCTAGCAACCGACCCCGATGTTAAGAGTACCCATCCCCTAGCAACCAGTACAGATGTTAGAGGTTATCCCCTGGCAACCAGCTCAGATGTGTTGTCACAGCTCTGTATTTTGGCCAGTTGTACTTTCTATGAAATGACGAAATCAACACACAAGACCACTTCAATATGAACACAAAGGAATACATCTTCTGTGTCTGTATGTGTTTGTGTAGGTGAACTTCTCTGTGGCTATGTGTTTTTGTTTACGTGTACATCTCTGTCTGTGTTTGTTTACGTGTACATTTGCTCTGTCAGTTAGCATTGCGTTAGCTGTGCTGCGCTTTAAAACCATACTCCTTAAAACTGAGGTTTTGGAGTTAACACGCAGCTGCGCACGAAGTTAAACCTGATTGCTGTGTACTGACCGACACAGGTTCAGCTGATTCCTAGTTAAACTCGGGTTAAACTGCTTGGAAACCGGAAGTACTCTGATTTCTAGTTATACCCCAGCAGATGCAGTCTTAATGTTGGATGCATTTTGTGCTATAATTACCAACAAAAACTTAATGGGAATGTAAAGTGAACTTTAATATAATAAAACGCAAATAATGTTGAAATATATTATGAAATAGTCTAGCCTACTTTTTGTGGAAATCTGAGTCTGGAATCTGAATCTGCGCTCACCTATGTCAATCAATCAATTACTTGTCATTGTTTTCTCTTGTTGTGCATGCAAACGTGATTAATTAATTAATTGAAGACAAATTAATATGCGAGTAATTAGGGTAATTCCACGCCTATAAATTCTCGGAGAAGGAGAGGGTAGTTAGGATGAACATGTCTCGGATAGAGAACTGTAACGAGGAGCAGAAGTTATATTTATTGTACTGAAGGCCTATCTGGCGTAATACGTGTAAATGTATCATACATTATTATTAATACTAATAATAATAATTAATAAAACTAATTCTGTGTGTGTCGGTTATAATGGAGCCTTGTTTCATCCTGCAAACTGGTTTAGTCTCCTCTAAAACCATGTCCGTTTCGAGATTAGACTAACACGCACAAAATACGCCCTCTAGTGTCTGATGTGAATTTCTCTGAAGACACAGCAATTGAGATCAAGGTAAAACGCAGCTGCAGGTTAAACCACAGGTACATACGACACAGCAATGGAGCTTAAGACGTCACGTGACTTCTTGCGTCACCGACGAGTTTAAAACCGTGTTAAACTCTAAAAAGTGGCTAAGCTAGCGACAGAGCAATTGCCCCATTGTGTTTGTTTACGTGTATCTCTGTGTCTGTGTTTGTTTACGTGTATCTCTGTGTTTACGTGTTTGTTTACGTGTATCTCTGTGTCTAGTAGTGCATCCCAACATGACGACATGTTGCCGTCTCACCTGGCGAAGGCCTTGGGGTTGTTGAGGCGGTGAAACAGAGCAGGCTCACACACCAGACCAGACCACCGACAGACACTCACACAGGACTGGCCCAGCGGACCCAGGTGACTCCGCAGTGCGCCCTCCGGTGGCCAGGTAGGGGAGGAGGCGTTACAGAAGTTCTGGGGCAGGAGTGGAAAAGGCAGGAGATTGACTGTGATGTGAAAATGTGTCTCTTTGTGAATTAATCCTATACATGTTTTATAATGTATGCATGATATATGTGAAAACTGTGGAAGTTAATATATATATACATTTTATAACATGTTTATATATAAGATAAGCAAACATAATTGATGAGTTCAACATATTGTGAGGTGGATGTAGGTAAGAGTCTGGTTGGGTCTGGAAGTTTTGAGTGTTCATGGTTCGACTGGTCGTGTCTTGGCTCTCTCTCACCTGGTGAGTAATGTAGGCCTGCAGCCGCTCTAGCATCCCAGCGCACGTGAACTCCCTGGGTGTGAATGGCTTTACCTGAGACACAGACACACAAACACAGACACACACACAGATACACACACACACACACACAGATACACACACAAACACACAGACACACATGTAAGCATCGTGCTGGTTTTCTGAACTGGAGTGTGTGTGTGTGTGTGTGTGTGTGTGTGTGTGTGTGTGTGTGAAGTGCAGTAATGTACCTGTGTGAGTTTAATGTCCCTGATGGCTTGCCGTACGGCAGTAAGGTTAGTCGTATCCACTGTCCAAACGTACGGCTTCCCCACAAAGTGTTCAGCATAAGGGTGCTGGGAGGAGACCTGGGGGGGAGAGACAAGGGGGAGAGAGCGAGAGGAGGGGGAGAGGGAGGGAGGAAGAGGGAGGAGAGTAGGGAAGAGAGTGGGGGGAGAGAAAGAAGGGGGAGAGAGAGAAGAGGGGGAGAGAGAGAGAAGGGGGAGAGAGAGAAAGAGGCAGAGGGATGGAAGGAAAGACAGCGAGTGCCAGAGACAGATGGGGATTGAGAAAAAGAGAGAGAGTTTTAATTTTAGTTATACAATGGCCTGGGTGAATACTCGATTCTGATTGGCCAGAGAGATGTTGATTATTTTTCGATAACTGCACGGCTATGACGTGATTGTAACATAAGTCTTATCACCGGTCTAAAAATGTACGTATGTGAACTAAACGAAACGTTAATAACTGTCAACTGTCAACAAAAAGTAGTGCGAGCTAAAAGTTGTAATTTTGAGACAGAATTACCCCAAAATATGAATCAACACCAATAAAATGGTATAAGCGGGATAATCCACCTCATCATGGATTATCCCTTAATACACTAGAACAGAGGTCTTCAACAGGGGGTCCGCGACCCCTAGGGGGTCCGCGGAGGTACTGCAGGGGGGTCGCGAAAGTTTTGGTTGATTAGACATTTTTTTTATATTCCCCCCGCAATTTTTTCCACAAATTGAAATGTCTTTAAATACACATTAACATGAATCCAACACACTGTAGTGAACAGATGAATGGAGGCAGAAGATGTCTTTCAGTCAGCAATGCACACATTCAGCGACACACAGGAGCTCTTTCAAGCTGGGCACCGGTTCATTCACATGTCCCATCAACGAGGAATCAGAATCAGAATCAGAAAGAGGTGTTGTAGTTTTTGACAGAATGAGGGCTGTGTGAGTGTGTGTGTGTGAGCGAGCCTGGGTTGAGCGCGAGGAACATTAGGAGAGAGTTACGGCTAACTTTATGTTGGAGTTGTTTTGGCGTGGTTACGGCCGACAGTAACCTGTTCTGTTGCAACAATAAATGTTGTTTGCTGAACAACACTGCGTCGACAGGATTGGGTCTCTGCTTTTTGCGGATGATGTGGTCCTGATGGCTTCATCAGACCGTGACCTCCAACTCTCGCTGGACAGGTTCGCAGCCGAGTGTGAAGCGGTCGGGATGAGAATCAGCACCTCCAAGTCCGAGTCCATGGTCCTCAACCGGAAAAGGGTGGATCCTGCCCCAAGTGGAGGAGTTCAAGTACCTCGGGGTCTTGTTCACGAGTGAGGGGAGGATGGAGCGGGAGATCGACAGGCGGATCGGTGCGGCGTCTGCAGTAATGCGGACTCTGCACGGATCCGTCGTGGTGAAGAGGGAGCTGAGCCGAAAGGCAAAGCTCTCGATTTACCAGTCGATCTACGTTCCTGCCCTCACCTATGGTCATGAGCTTTGGGTAATGACCGAAAGAACGAGATCGCGAGTACAAGCGGCCGAAATGAGCTTCCTCCGCAGGGTGGCTGGGCTCTCCCTTAGAGATAGGGTGAGAAGCTCGGTCATCCGGGAGGAGCTCGGAGTAGACCCGCTACTCCTCCGCGTTGAGAGGAGCCAGATGAGGTGGCTCGGGCATCTAGTTAGGATGCCTCCCGGACGCCTCCCTGGTGAGGTGTTCAGGGCACGTCCCACTGGTAGGAGACCCCGGGGAAGACCCAGGACACGCTGGAGAGACTATGTCTCTCGGCTGGCCTGGGAACGCCTCGGGATCCCCCAGGAAGAGCTGGCCGAAGTAGCTGGGGAAAGGGAAGTCTGGGCTTCCCTGCTTAGGCTGCTGCCCCCCGCGACCCGACCCCGGATAAGCGGAAGAAAATGGATGGATGGATGGACACTGCGTCGTCTTTCCAACGCGTCCTGGCGGACGCTACATTATGTTTATGAATGGCAGCGGCATGGCCACCCTACTCACTGTACCTTGCACATGAATATATGAACCTGTGTATTAATTCAATATCTTAGTATTGAATGCACAATAACAAGGTACATTTATACATGGCACTATAGGACCAGTTTAATATAAAACACAAGTTTACACAATATATATAAGTAGGGGGTCCCCGCTCCATCTCTCTATCAGTTTGGGGGTCCTTGGCCTGGAAAACGTTGAACACCCCTGCACTAGAACACAAATGCTACTTCCATCCAGACAAAGCACTTTTACATTTTGTAAACAAATGTATTAAAACATTGCGCAGGTTTTTTTCAACAGAACATTAAGTAAGGGATAATCCACGACGAGGTGTGCATGTATAAAAGAATGCACGATGCGGGGGCTAAGAACCGAAGGGGCGAAGTGCATTATTTTTGTGTGGGATATGGGATATACCATCCTGCTTAAACCATGGCCACTTACCAATCAATAACAATATATTGGTGTTGATTCATATTTTGGGGTAATTCACACCCCATAGAATAGCTCACACTACTTTGTGTGTGCCTATAAACAAACGGCAAATGACCGGAGAAATATATGTGTCTGACTAATGCCTGATGGCAGTTAACATGAGATTCATATGTTATACAGACATTACCTTATTACTCCAGTAAATAGAGACGATCTTAGTAACGACATGGTAACGTTACCTTATTACTCCAGTAAATAGAGACAATCTTAGTAACGACATGGCAACGTTACCTTATTACTCCAGTAAATAGAGACGATCTTAGTAACGACATGGTAACGTTACCTTATTACTCCAGTAAATAGAGACAATCTTAGTAACGACATGGTAACGTTACCTTATTACTCCAGTAAATAGAGATGACCTTAGTAACGACATGGCAACGTTACCTTATTACTCCAGTAAATAGAGATGACCTTAGTAACGACATGGTAACGGGGAAGCTTTCTAAACGTAGTCCGGTCCAAGTTGACAGTTGTTAACGTTTCATTCAGCGCATTAATCTTTAGACCGGTGATGAGGCTGCTAGCGTCATGGCTGTGGATGTATGGAAAAATAATGCACACCTCTCCAGCCAATCAGAATGGAGTATTGACCCAGTCCATGGTATAATAAACAACATTCCATGGTCCCCTTGGTTACCTTCCTGGTGGTGGGCTTGCCCCGGTAGAAGGGGCTGGTGTGTGGGGAGTGGGGGGGCATCAGGCTGGGCTGCAGGAACACACAGCCCAGAGACAGGGCCTCTAGAGGGGCAGGACCCTCGTAGGGGAAGCCCAGACCCACAAACACCTGGAAGAACCACTAGTTAAAATGTATTTCATATACACTTGGGGTTACAGCTACTCAACATATTGTCTGTACTTTTTGTTTTATTTGTATTTAAAACCACTGGAAACCCAAATACACAATAGCCTTCTAACTATGGAACTATGGTTCTTATGTAGGCTACATAATAGTAAGCATTTAAAAAGTATTAGAAATTATTTTCAATCCAAATTCAAAATATTGTCATTTAAGTTTGTATAAACTTTCCTGATATTGGGTTTGAATTGGGCGTGGTTATCCTCTGACATTTATTAAAACAATTCTGCAATTAATTCCCAACCGATCGTTTCAGATTTCCAGTTTCCAGTGTACACATGCATGTCTGTGTGTGTGTGTGTGTGTGTGAGTGTACACAAGTGTGTGTGTGTGTGTGTATGTGTGTACACATGCGTGTGTGTGTGTGTGTGTGTGTGTGTGTGTGTGTGTGTGTGTGTGTGTGTGTGTACAGATGTGTGTGTGTGTGTGTGTGTGTGTGTGTGTGTGTGTGTGTGTATGTGTGTGTACACGTGTGTGTGTGTGTGTGTGTGTACACATGCGTGTGTGTGTGTGTGTGTGTGTGTGTGTGTGTGTGTGTACACATGTGTGTGTGTGTGTGTGTGTGTGTGTGTGTGTGTGTGTGAGACCTTGGCTCTGTGCAACAGCAGGTGGAAGTGGTCCTGGGCCAAAAGGCCGTGGTTGGTGACAGCGGGGGGGAGGAGGGCGGACCCCCCAGGTGGCTGGTAGACCGTAGCGTGGACCTCCAACTCACTGCTGAGGACCTGGATGTAGTCAGCCTTGCCCTGGTACCCACATGGACATACATGTTAGTATACACACACACACACACACGCACGCGCCCACACACACTCATACTTCATACCTGCAAACTAGTCACTTTTCAGAAAAATTAGCAGTTTTTAATCCAAAATATGTCATCAATGTGAATCGTGTAGATCAGCGGTTCCCAAACTTTTTTTCCTGCGCACCCCCTTCTACATCCCAACCGGGTTGGCGCACCCCCAATCCCCACTTCAAAAAAAACCCCAAAAACGCAACAAAGCTTTGTTTTATCGCCATATAAAGACATGTTTAATCATGCGCAAATAACCAGTTACGAGGCCTGTCAGCAAGTGGGTACCAGATTTCCCATAGACTGAGTCTCATACCAACAGTTGCGGTCATTTGGCCAATCAGAACCAAGATGGCCGCTTTGCCGTGTTTTCTACCACAATCTTACAGTACTACAACTATAATGGACACTGGTTTGGAGGTAAGCCTCGTTTGCTGCTTATGTAATATGCTGTTTAACTAACTTAACTACAGTTGTACCCGACTCAGAATTTTCGACTCTGACTCGCCAGTTCAAGTGATCATTTGCCAATTCGTGGTTAAAACTTTTAAAAAAAAAAATGTTTCCAGTTTTACACGCCATTACTGTAATCGAGTTACGGAAGCAAGTGCCAGGCACGATGGATCCAAAGGCTCAATCCAACCACAACATTACACGAGAACCGATGTTAACAATAATGGATAGATTTGTGTCAGTGAACCCAGAATCGTTTTTTTTGTTGTTTTAAACGTGGTAATATGTATTATATGATCTTAAACATAGGAATCTATGCTATTTCGCCACTGTTATAAAATACCTTAATTTAGAGAAAACGGGTGTAAAATCCTGTTTTCTCCAACCGCCAACCAGTTTGTGAACGTTGTACTCTGCTCAAAACCTTGAAGAAAGGTGAGGAGATCCCTCTGGGCAGCGGTTGATGTTGATGTCCGCGTCCGAGAGAGGGTTCAGCTTCTCTGACATTTATAGTTTAACGCCACGGTGTGTGGCGCATTTTAAATAGAACATCGCTCATTACAACGCTCATACACAACTACGGTACTAGCTTAAAAAAAAGTACCACAAAGTTGGCGTGGGTGTAACCATATTGATTACATGTCCACCCTCCTTCCTAGAACTCTTAGCCCAAAACACATTTTTTTTTATCTCATAGTGTTCAAATTCGAGCTGAAACAGGGGATTGACTTACACTTTAAAGAAATGTTCACGCTTCATGCTTCATGCTCCACAATAAAGCAATGTAAAGCCAGGTCTAGTGGTGCTAATGGCTGGAACCTGACTGGGGATCATCTCTCAATTTGACTGACTTATAGTTTTGTTGACGCTCATCACACTAATCAACTGCATTCAAAACAGGACTGAGTTAAGTTAACATGCACAGCTCCACCAGATCATTTTACAATATTCAATTCAGAACATTGTACACCTTGTGTCAATAAATGTGTATTTTGCCTGAACCAAATGTTGCGTTTTCCCTTTTTTCCCTTTTTTCCCCTATTTTCGTCTCAGAGTGCAACAGAAATCTTTACATGTTAAAATCACAAATGCCCACAGACCCCCATACAGGGGCTTGGTTTACAAAACATGTCACCTTTTTCACCTCTTATCAGTTTGCAGGTCTGATACATACACATACATGCATGCACACACACACACACACACACACACACACACACACACACACACACATTGTTAAACATGCTCACACACACACACACACACACACACACACACACACGCATGCGCATACACACATGATAAAACATATATAGGTACACGCACATAAACACACATATTTCGATACACACAGACACACATGGGACAGGGGGGACATTGCCTACCTTAAATATGACCGCCTTATCACCTATCCACCGAAGGGGCGTCACGATCAAAGGGAGAGCAGTGTGCCCCTCACATCCACCCCAAGGACGGATATGCCAAGGTAGATGTCACAAGGTTGATAATCCCCAGTTGTTAATTTTAATTTTAATTTTAAATTTTAAATTTAATTTTTGCAGCTATTTTCTTTTATGGCCATTAACCTACCAAAAAAGGTTTAATATTTGCTCATTTAAATATCTGCAGCTTAAAAAATAAAGTCCATGATCTTTGCTCTGTTGTGCATGGGAATAATATTCAGGTAATGGCTGTCTCAGAGACGCATTTAGATGACACTATAGGATGCAGCTATATCAATTCCAGGATACAATGTTTTCAGGTTAGACAGAGATAGGTTTGGAGGTGGGGTTGCTTTCTTTATACAAGATCATATTCCAGTAAAAATTAGAAATGATCTTGGCATGACAGGAGTGGAAGCCCTTTGGCTCCAAGTTTATACTTCACATCAGAGGCCTATACTAGCATGCTGCTGCTATAGACCACCAAGTTCGAAGATTGAATATTTAAATAATATATGCACTATGCTCCATAATGCAACAGATACCAGTAATGACATTTTTTTCCTTGGTGATATGAATATTGACTGGTTCTCTGATCATTGTTCATTGAAAAGGGCTTTGTGTGATGCAGCTAATATATGCAATTTATCTCAAGTTATTAACTTACCCACTAGAGTAAGTATTAATAGGGATGGCTCAATTACATCAACATGCATTGATCACTTTTTTACTAACTGTGAACAAAAATGCTCAAAAGCAGTCTCATTACCTGTGGGTTTCAGTGACCACAATATGATTGCCTTGGCTGTTAAAACAAGGACTCCCAAAGCAGGGCCTAAGGTCATTTACAAGAGAATTTACAGAACTTTTTCTGAAAGTGACTTTGTTTCTAGTGTGGAAAATATAGAATGGGATGGTTTACTGAGATGCTGCATGCAGAACCTGCATTGGAGCCCTTTATGAGGCTGTTTTCTACAGTATGTGACCGACATGCTCCAATTAAGAGGCTCTCTGTAAGATCGAAAAAAGCATCATGGCTGGATGATGAATTAAGATCAACTGAAAAAGCATGCAATTACCTCTGGTTGTTTAGCAGATTGGCAAGCTTATCGCTTGCTAAGAACTAAATTAAATAGACAGAAGAAAAAACAATATTATCAATCCAAATTTGATGAGTGCAATGGTGACAGTAAAAAAACTATGGAGAACAGTTAATGAAGTTACGGGCAGAAGTAAAAATGGTAAAACGCCTTCTTTTATAGATCATAATGGGATATTAATTACCAGACCCTATGATATAGCTAACTATTTCAACAAATATTTCTTACAAAAAGTTAATTCAATTAGGGATCAGCTGTTGCCGGGATGTTACAGGCCATCTATAGCTAATATAAGAAATCTCATTATGGTTAATAAAGATTGTTGCTTTGAATTTAAAACTCTTAGAGAGATAGATGTCGAAAAACTTCTTCTTACAATTAAGTGTGACAAACCTTGTGGGCTGGATAATTTAGATGGCAAACTTCTAAAGCTTGCAGCAAAAGTAATAGCAAAACTACTATGTCATATTTTCAATTTATGTTTTAAAGAATCTATTTATCCAAATCTATGGAAGATTGCAAAAGTCACTCCTCTGCCAAAAAACTGCAGAGAGCCACTTACAGGGCATAACAGCAGGCCAATAGAGCGTAACAGTGACCGCCCCCTTTTTAACAGCTCCGGTGCCGGAAGTAAATTTCCCATACATTTATCTCGTCCACTTTTCGTAGAATCCTTATAAAAAGAGTATTAAGCCTTTAACCAAGCCGATCGTTCGTTATGGTAGTCGTGACCATATTATGTTTGATTCGGGATGAGTAGTTCCTCACTCGGTCAACAAAATAATGTACACAGTCTTGTACCTTTGCCTTTTCTTCCGTTTTCCAAATTCTTTTTATGCCCGAATCAAACATAATATGGTCACGACTACCATAACGAACTGTTACGCGACTGTTACGCTCTATAAGTGTGTTACCTGTACTAAGCAAACTGTTAGAGGGAATCATGTTTAAGCAAATTCAGCACTATTTTGAAGTAAATAATATGAACTCTGATTTCCAGCATGCATATAAGGAAGGCTACTCCACTAGCACTGCTCTTACATGTCTAACTGATGACCTGCTTACACAGATAGACAGGAAGTCAGTGGTAGGTGTTACTCTTGAAGCTTTCAGCCTATGGTTTTAAAAACTCTGTGATTAAGTTTATGAGAGGTTATATGACTGACAGGAGAGTGTGTTAAGTTTAATGGTGCTTTTTCAGATATAGAGACGCTTCAGTGTGGTATTCCCCAGGGGAGCTGCCTCGGACCTCTCCTCTATTCTGTTTTTGTAAATGATATGCCATATGTATTGAGAAATGCAGGTATAGTAATATACGCGGATGATACAACCATCTGCTAGCAGTACTAGCTGCTAGCAGTACTGAACAAGTTAATAAGACACTTCAATATGAGCTAACACTGATATCTGATTGGGTTACAGCAAACAAGTTAAAGTTGAATATTTCTAAAACAAAATGTATGGTACTTGGGTCTAACTACTCACTTCGGTCTGATCAGAAGTTGGTCCTCTCATTACATGGTGCAGCTATTGAGCAAGTTAGAGAAGCCAAATTGCTGGGCATTACTATAGATGAAACATTATCTTGGTCTATACATATAAAGAATATAGTTAGTAAAATGAGTAAAAGTATTTCAAACATTAGAAAATGTGCATGTTTTTTAACTGACGCAACAATCAAGCTTGTTGTTCAATCATTAGTCCTGTCCCACCTTGACTACTGCCCTGCAATATGGTCTGGCACCTCAAAAAAAGAACTTGCTAAACTCCAGCTCGCTCAGAATAGAGCTGCACGACTGGCACTTCACTGTTATTAGGAATAATGTAAATGCTATGCATGATAAACTCTCCTGGATGAAAGAGGAGAGATTGGCTTGCAGTCTTATTTTGTATTTGAATAATATTTGTACTTTACGTAAACCCAGCAGCCTGTTTTCTCTATTAGTACCTACCAAGATCACACATGATTATGATACCAGACAGGCCTTAAGCTGTCGTTTCAGACTACCTAGACCTAGGACAAATGCACTGAAAAGAACTGTATTGTACAGAGCTATTGTACACTGGAATGGACTTCCGTACTGCTTCATTCTTAAGTGTAAGAAAGCAGGATTTAGAAGGGAATTGAAAAAAGCTGTTTTGAGTAAAGAAATTAGGTTAAATTCAGTTGACTGATGTCTGTAAAGCTGCAGAGTGCCTTATTTTTGTATTTTTTAGTTTAAACTTGTACAGAGACAGCTCTTAATGAACTGATCTCTGAATGTGTCTGTGTATATGTGTGAGTATATATGTGTAGGTGCTTGTACTATGTATGTATATGTACTGTGTATGCATGATGCATGTGAATGTTACTGTTATTTGTCTTGCTTTTTAGGGACCCCAGGAAGAATAGTTGTCACCATGGTGACAACTAATGGGGATCCAATAAACAAATAAACAAACAAATAAACAAACACACATACACAACTCCACAAACCTAGTCGTAGACATTACACATTAAGACACACACCAACACAAATAATCACACAGACGTACACTCACACACACACACTAACACCCCCCCCACACACACACACACACACAAACACACACGTAAAGATAAAGAAACAGGTTGGACGACCTGCCACATATACTCCTGTTTGCCGTAGACGACCGCCATGTTCTCCTTCCTGTTCTCCGTCCTCACTTCCTGTTTGACGGCGAACCCCATGAGGGAGTTGTCAGGCGTGTGAGCTGCAAACATTAAATACAGCAAGCAGCCCCACGTCAAATAACACTCCTCTCTCCTTCCTTTAATTATCCTCTCAAGTCTCCTCTTTCTACTCTCAGACGCTAGTGTTAGCACTGGTGCTAACCTGGGCCTGTTAGTGTATTAGCAGTGGAGTTCCAGGTTTAGAAGTTAACTTTGAACCTTGTACCAGTTTCTTATTTCAAATAATGCTGAATGCATTGGCTTTATTGATTGATAAAAGTACAATCTTTATTTATTCAGTATTAATTAGCAAGAGGAACCCAATATATCCATAACAGGTAGGGGTTAGACAGTGAATACAGAGACAGGTCATTAAAGAGCAGGTAGGGGTTAGACAGTGAATACAGAGACAGGTCATTAAGGAGCAGGTAGGGGTTAGACAGTGAATACAGATACAGGTCATGAAGGAGCAGGTAGGGTTAGACAGTGAATACAGAGACAGGTCATTAAGCAGCAGGTAGGGGTTAGACAGTGAATACAGAGACAAGTCATTAAGGAGCAGGTTGGGGTTAGACAGTGAATACAGAGCAGGGGTCGCATTAACCGAATATTTTTACAGAGACAGGTCATTAAGCAGCAGGTAGGGCAGTGTTTCCCAACCTGTGGGTTGGGACCCCACTTGGGGTTTCCTGATATGCATATGGAGTTATGGGAGATTGCTGGCTTATAAGCGATAGATATTTGATGATACATTTTTTCACAAAAAAATGTTGAAGGGAAAAAGGTCTGAAATATAAACTGCCTAATGACTCGTAGCCATATGAGATGAGATTCAATTTATTGTCACTAGTCACGTACCAGCGAAATGAGCAAACTACTACTAACTACTTCACTGGGACATTGATATTACAGGTCAGATGTGTGAGGAAGCAGATGACCCTTTCGGCTGGGAATCGAACACCCGAATCAACTATCTATGCAGTCATGAATGCGGTGACCTACATTGTCTCCGCTCAGAGAAATTATTTCCTTTCTTTCTTAGGAAACATTCTACCAAGTGGAAACACTGCAGCCTAACTTAACACGAACACAGGGAACACTCTCACACACACACACCCCTCTTCCTGACAGATGGTTTGTCCCAGTGGACAGATGAAGAGAGAAGGAGGAGGAAGAGAAACATCAGAGGGGGAAACAGGAAGGATGAGAGAGAGGAACGTCTGGACATGTTTCCACCGACACCCGGCCCGAGGATTCTGGGAAAGTGACGCAGACGGAGAACAAACACGAGAACCGACCTCGTTAAGGTTCTGGGGGCACTCGTTAGGGCCCTGGGGTGGGGGTGGAGTGAGTTTGGGTCTGTTTGGAAAAGTGTGTGTTGTGTTTTTTGATGTCCTCCACCCTGTGTGTCTGAGAAGACAGGGAGGAGGTGTGGAAGAAAAGTATTTATTTAAGAGGCACAGGAATGTGTGGATGTGGGTGTGTGTGTGTGTGTGTGTGTGTGTGTGTGTGTGTGTTTCTCTCTCCTCTCTCCATGTTTGTTTTATGTCCCTCTTATTTTCAATTTCAAAATACAGCATGCAAGCGGGCGCACACACACACCGATATACTTACGAAACATGGTCATGTATTGCAGTGGTTGGAGCCCCCAGCTACCCCATGATGTCCTGTAACCATGGCTACGGGCGTAACTATCCACGTTGAATGCAGGTTCCGTCCCAAATGAGTCCAGGATTCTGAACCGGCATCTAGAGTCAAAACATGAAGAGAAGACGTTGTTTACAATATGTGTTTACAGACAGGAAACAGATATGTGTTGTGAGTTATTGTGAGGTAGTTACAGGAAGACAGACGGTGTGGCTAGTAGAAGTGTTAGTTGAATAGTAACTGGTAGAATTGTTAGTACATGAAGAGTTGCTGGTTGTGGTTACTAGTCGACACTGGTTGTGGTTACTGGTAGAAGAGTTACTGGTAGGTAGTTACTGGTAGAATAGTTACTGGTAGAAGGGTTACTGGTAGAAGGGTTACTGGTAGGGAGTTACTGGTAGGTAGTTACTGGTGGGTAGTTAATGGTATTAGAGTTACTGGTAGAATAGTTACTGGTAGAAGGGTTACTGGTAGGGAGTTACTGGTAGAGTAGTTACTGGTAGAAGGGTTACTGGTAGAATAGTTGCTGGTAGAAGGGTTACTGGTAAAATAGTTGCTGGTAGAAGGGTTACTGGTAGAATAGTTGCTGGTAGGTAGTTACTGGTAGAAGGATTACTGGTAGGGAGTTACTGGTAGAATAGTTACTGGTAGAAGGGTTACTGGTAGGGAGTTACTGGTAGAAT
>JAOPHQ010003464.1:0-135000 GCA_030340625.1 Merluccius polli
TGTTCTGTTCACACGCTCACATTCTGTTCTGTACACATACAGTCATAGCATAAGGGGAAGTGTTTTTTTGTGTGCTGAAAACACACATGCGAAAACGTGTGTTTCAGAGATCGTCAGATTATTAACACACATTCCTATGGCCACGATGACTCATACTACCAAAGTTCACAGAGTAACACAAATAGATATAAATATTAAATATTAAAATATGTGTCATGAGAAAGAAATTAATGAAGTGATTACCAGTTCTTACAGTGTCACATATTACACACACAGTCAGATGTAATTACTTTTCTTCTAATTGAACTATAACAACTACAAACCTCTTAACTATGAGAAAATACTCCAGAACC
Organism: Merluccius polli; assembly: GCA_030340625.1. Lineage (NCBI taxonomy): Eukaryota > Metazoa > Chordata > Actinopteri > Gadiformes > Merlucciidae > Merluccius > Merluccius polli. The sequence goes on from JAOPHQ010003464.1 coordinate 354, forward strand.
ATTAAACTACAATAATATTCAGGTGGTCTTTCAATGCAGATTCTGCCTCTAAACCAAAGAGATATAGTGTCAAAAATGTTTGACTGTGTTCCTGTGACACAGAAGTAGGAAGTGTGATGGTTTCATAGCGTTGGCTGTCAGATCGCTAAACACATGATTTACACAAACAAAGTCCACAGAGTAACAGGGATAGATAGATATAGAAAAATGCCATTTTGAAACACAGCACCACAAGAAGAAGAGAAGAGAAGAGGTGAAATACCGTCCAGTGTATTTTTGGTTGTTGTTGATGCTGTGCTGGTGTTTGCTGCTCCTTGTGGATTAAAATCAACGGCAAAACAAAGAGAAACATGGAATTAGTAATCAACTATTGTTATCTTACTAACTATTTATAATACATATGTTTTAAACAAAACAAAACTTGATAAAAATAAGAACATATGTTTAGAGTTATAACTGAAGAATGTGGGATGGTTTCATCATACTGTTGGTGTGATGCTGTTAGAGATGGTCAGTTTGAGATGCTAGCATGTATTCATTGACAGTAGGACTTCCACTACCAAGTCATCAGGGTTAGAGACGCCATTTTGAAACATGGCACTGCAAAGAAATGGAAATGAAATACCTGTTGGTGTAGATGTGGTTGGTTTGGATGTGTAAGTTGCGCTCGCTGCTCCTTGTGGATTAAAAGCAATGATAAAACAAAGACAAGCATTGAATTACTAAACAACTTCTGATATCTGAATGACTCTTTAGTATGCCTGCAAAATATCCTTGAAGACAAGCATGGAGAGTTATGTCCTGGTGGTGTGGGACAGACCTTTATGTTCATACACAGCAAGTATCACATGTTACTGATTCATAACTGGAGTTCATGTCCAACATTTAATAACAATAGCATATAAAATGGTATTAAAGGACTGAAGGAGAACTGGATGCTGTCAGACTGTGAGATTGCATTGCTTCCTTTACCAGTAGGACTTCCACTACCAAGTCATCAGAGTTACAGGGAGAGATCAAGACGCCATTTTGAAACATGGCTCCACAAGACAGAAATGAAATACCTCTCAGTGTAGTTGTGGTTGTGGTTGGTGTGGTTGTGCTCACTGCTCCTTGTGGATTAAAACCAATGACAAAACACAGACACACATGGAATTAGCCTATTAAACATGAATATACGGAAATATAGGAACATGTCTACAGTAATATCTCTGTGAAAACAGATATTTTGTTGTTGTCTAAACCACACTCTGCATACTAAAAAACACATATTACCACAGCTTAGTGTCTATTTATGTCAAAAAGTGAACACAGATACTGTCAACAGTTCATCTCATAGTCACACAGGATTTTTAAATCTCCATCAGAGGACACATGACACTATATTCAGATATGAATATTTGAAACACGTTACCGGTCATATTCTCATTCTCATGGACTGGTTTCAACCCAAAAGTGTACATTTAGGTAAGTAGATTAAAATAGAAATACTTACTGATAGGTCCTAAAGTATACCGTTCATGATCTTGGTATGATGATGATGATGATGATGATGATGATGATGATGATGATGATGATGATGATGATGATGGGTATTGTCTGCAGGTGTAATGACCTCCATCTTCCTTTCTCAACGTCTTTACCTCCAGTGAACAGTCCTCTGTACGTAGTCTTGTACTGTTGTCATCGGACTTAACCTTTCCTTCAGCAACCAATTCTGTTGTGGCTCCTTTATTATCCTTACTGAACATCCAGGTGATATAGTAACATCCATAGTTCCCGTCTTTCCAAGTCTCATTACATGGTAGAGAGACACAATCTCCAACTCTGAAGTCTCCATGATACTCTGAGGAGAAAGTGACTTTGTTACATTTCTCTTTGTTTTGAAGTGTATCTGTGAGAGCAGGGGCGGAGCCAGGGGGGTGGCCGGGGGGGCATTTGCCCCCCCCAAAATCTCATTGGCCCCCCCAGGTGCCCCCCCTGTCGCGGCACCGCACTCTGACCGCATAAGCGTTTATGGGGGAAAGAGTTAACAACAATGGTCTCATTGTAAGTTATCTGAAGTAAAAAGACTCTTGTAACGTTACTTTTTGCACATTTTGCGCAGGGTGAGTTCGGAATGAAAAGACAGGGGGGGATATATGACTACTTTGGAAAGAGGAGCAAGTCAGGCAAAGATCAGGAAAAAACAGACCTCAGCCCCAGACCCCAGCAATCTTATCTCCTTGTGTGTTTATTATATGAAAAGATTTTGATCGCAATTGATTGTGTTCCGTTGAAAATTCATTGTTATATACTGGCCCCCCTGAAATAGCTTTGGCCCCCCCCTGGCCCCCCCAAGTAAAAAAGTCTAGCTCCGCCACTGTGTGAGAGACAACATGAGTTATGTAATGTTTAGCAGACTACGGACTCTTTGATTTGAGTTATTTACCTTCACATCTATAGGTCCTTTTAGACCAGACGCGTAGCGAATAAACGATGCGAAAAGCGAATAAAAACAGAAAAAATATTTATTTCTATCTATTTCAACTATTGACATCAGTCACGACGCGAATATGCCGGTGAAAAAGACAGAAGTATTCAACCCTCAACCTCATCCAGCCGAGTGAAGACGAGCTGATGCTCCTTTCACCACAATATCCCCTATTTAGAGGATTCACTTCTAATGGAGCTGCACTTTGTAATCCAAGTGAGGGGAGGATGATAAGTGGCTGTGTCTCCTGTGCATCTGGACATCTTTAATACATCCTCTTTAATACATCCTCTTTAATACATCCTCTTTAATACATCCTCTTTAATACATCCATGTGTTGGAGACGGTAGTTGTTGAGGTTGTTTTCCCGGTCGATCACTAAAAGTAGACTATCACTCTTTTGGAGAAAGTTGGTATCCAAAAGGAAACTGTTGGATTCAACTGCACAGCGCCATGTCAAACGCAGCCGATATTCACGTACTGCAGTGTAAGTAACCATTGGATGAAAGATAAAGATAATAAAGATAAATGATCAATACATATATAACAGCGTTTCTCTTCTCGTGCCCGGTGTGTCAGGGCCTTGAAGCTCATCAAACACAAACACCCACTGATTACTAAACTAGTTTATATTATCTTGGATATTCAAAGTTGTCCTTACCTTTGAATGACGGGCAACGAGACATCTCTGTCTGTCTGTCTGTCTGTGTGTGTGTCTGTGTGTCTGATAATGTAAACTACTGCTCACTGTGGAGAGCAAGGCTTTTTATATCAAGTGTTTTCTCACTTCCTCAAACCTCAACACTTTATTCTCCTCTTTCTTCACACCAGAGATGGTTCAGACATAGACTGTGAAAACAGATAATAAAGTGCTGAGACGTCCGTTGTGTAGATGGACTTATTTGGGCATAAAGTTACACTTTCTAGTTGTTTGTAATGACATGTCATCAGTGATAAAAAAAAAAAAAAAAAAGATGCATAATGGTGTGTAGGCTGTGCACCATTTTAGGATGAGAATGCTCAATATAGTGTATTCCCTCTGCGCGCTCCCTTCCAGTGCCGATCACGTCATTGATTGGGGGGTGGAGTGGGCATCTAATTGGCCACCTGAATGACGTAAGGGAAGCTGGGGGTCCTTACACCGGATTGTTTTGTCACTCTACTGCGGACGCTGGTATGGGGAAGCAACGGTACGAGTCATAGACATATATACATACGTCTATGATACGAGTACTGTCGTGAAATGCGAAGCGCGTGTGTGTGTGTGGACGCTGACCAAGCCGTGAACGTTCCAGCATTTACGAGTCCGTGTTTACGTGACCGTTTCCGTGTACAGGTACGATCATGTAATCTTGAGCATGACAGTTGTTGTACACTGTTTTCAAACGGTCGGGAGTGTGACATGATGTGTACTTGTCTTCCACCAGTACCGCTATGGTGGCTGCAGTGGAGTACCTGCTGCGAACTGTGCGTCCCTCCCAAACTGTGTTGTGTACGACAGCTGTCTTCACTTATGTCCGCAGTTGGGTAGCTCACAGTCTCTCTGCCCTGATTAATGTGAATGCCCGAGTATGGGTATTTATATCCCTGGTAGCCTTATGAAGGCCTGTTTTTATATTGCCTCCTTGTCTATGACATGTACATCTTGTAATGTGTATTGACTGCAATGACATGTGACCAACCCTTGTAATCGTGTGTTTGTTTTTAGACGTGTTCAACTACAACCGCCAGTGTCGGTGCTGTCCTCTAACACGGGATGATTGTGGTGTTGCTCAGCGTAAATGTAGGTTTTTTTTTTTCTGTTTGTTTTCCTCTAGCCTGTTGATCGTAACTGTTATTGTAGTGAGAGTGCATTGTACATCACAGGCTAGAGCGGTTTCATTTTTCATTTTCTCTATTCCTTTGTTTGCACCCTCCCTTTCGTAGCCAGCCTCGGTGGTGGTGGAGGAGAGGAGACGGAGTAGCTTAGGATCCTTTTAGAAGGCACTTTCCCTATAGTTCCCCTGCCTCCACCTGATGAGTAGCCTGGACATTTGCAGTGAGATTGTGTGGTCTTCTAAGGCCTTTAAATCAAGTGGATCAGAGTGACGTTACAGTGTGTGAATTTTAGAGTCTTTAAATCAAGTTTATCAGAGTGACGTCACGTTACAGTCACGTCACACGTTACTGTGTGCTTAGACTTTGTTCACAAGTGATATTGGAACCTTTCTATTGGTATTTCTTAACAGCTCCTGTGCCGTCAGTTTGTCAATCCCCTGTATTTATTTATTTGTGTATTCGTTTTATTGATATTGACATGCTGACCAACCAAAACAACACAAACTCATGTATTAATAAAGATTGTATTTTTATACTTTTCTAAGAGCCTTTGTTTGTACAGATTATTGGGACAGAGTTCCCCTTGCTCTGGTATTAGTTTACACAAACTTAGTTCAAGGGGTGGCGTAGTCAGCTGTATACTAGGGGGCGCTACACGTGTAAATGCTTTGTTGAATGGTTGCACAATTGGGAAATGTAGATATTTATTGCGTAGTCTTTAACATGAAGAGGGAAGTGGGCCTATACTCTGTGTCAGCACCTTATCTTAGATTTGATCAATCCAAGAACGATGGTTCGCCTCTGTTTCCCTTAATAGCAGAAGCAGTGGCGATGTCACCGCGGGGGCAGGGGGGGCATTTGCTCTCCCTGCTGTTGGGAGGACAATATTACAATTTTCAAATCGATGTCAAAAAACATTTCGAAGAAATTCATTTTTGAAGGAGTGATGTCAGATTTGTATATTCTATCATGTTTAGTTTTACTCTAGTTATTAATTTCTAATTTCTCAAATAACCACATGACCTCTAACTCACGCACGGCACGCAACTTAGCATCCAAGTGATACATTGGCATGACGTCATCTGTGATGTGATATGCGGCTGCATTATAAGCTCCTGGCTCTCAGCTGGGATATTATATGATATATATTATATTATAAGCTCCTGGCTCTCGGGTGGGATATTATATAATATGATATATATTATGATGTTATAAGCTCCTGTCGTTCTCAGCTGGGATATTACGATGTTTGTGTACAATTGCTGTAACAACTGCGTTGTTGGCTCTAATGTTTTAGCCTTTTTTGGTGATGCACAGTTGTCATAATGTGTCACATTTAAACCTGTATAACCAATAGGTGGTCATGTAGATATTTAGCTATGGCGACATGCCCATACAAACTGAGGGGGACGTGCCGAGTCAAACCAGTCTTAACCCCGAAGGAGCCCAAACATTTATATTATATATATTATATATCATAACATATCACATTTATATAATATATATTATATATCATAACAACCCAGGAGCCCAAACATTTATATATTATATATATACATATATATATATATATATATAGTATATTATATATCATAACATATCACATTTATATAATATATATTACATATAACAACCCAGAAGGAGCCCAAACATATATATATATATATATATATATATATATATATATATATATATATATATATATATGTGTCTGTCTGTCTGTGTTCTCACTTCCTCAAACCTCTAACCCTTTATTTTCCTCTTTTTCACACGAGAGATCATCAGATAAGAATGAAGGCTTCTTCAGAGAAATCCCTCAGACTGCCCACAGATGTGAACTCGTCACCCTTTGTTGTGTTGACAGACTTATTTGGGCATATAAATGCATCTCTTAGGGTGACCATATTTTGATTTCCAAAAAAGAGGACACTCGGCTTCACCTCAAGATACTTAAATGATACTCGTTTACTCAATAATACCTTAAAACATTAATATATTTAAAGTATGCCTCCTCTGTATGGACAGAACATTCAGCTATACAACAAAATAATCTCTCTACCAAAGACACAAATTCAGATAGGCTTCTGAGAGGTTATTCAGCATGCTTTATTATGCCTAAATTATAAACACACTTGAACAAGTGTCAATCAGTGGTACAAAAATAAAATCAAAATCAAAATCTTTGGAATGAAATAATGATAGAAATAATGCCTCTTCTGTATTAGAAAATCAGCCTATAACAGCTCTCTTCAAGTCTTGCTGAAAAAATAAATGTGAAATAATGTTATAAATAATGCCTCTTCTGTATTAGAAAATCAATAAAATAATAACTCTCGCTTCAAGTCTTGCTGCAAAAATAAATAAACATGAAATTAGGTTATAAATAACACATCTTCTGTATATTGGAAAAAAAATTTTAACCAAGAAAATCTTCAATGTAATAATGGAAATAATACAACAGTAGCCCCACAATGTCTGCCCTTTGTCTGCCCATCCATATTTTGCTGTAGAGCTGATCCTTCCCAGTAGTTTTTGGGTGCTCAACAAATGAGCATGAAAGTCATTGCAAGAAATGTCTCTGAAATTGTATTGCACAAATATAATCCCCTTCAGTGACTCAACAGGAAGCTGGTTCCTCTCCTTGGTCCACTGGCTCTGCATCAGTGAAAAAAACCTCAACATTTGCATTGTGAGCTGATTCTGTGAACTTCTTCAGATTGGTGACCTGGTCAAAATATTTGACATCATCAATTGCCCCCCCTTCTCTCCTAGGTACTTGATGCAGGCCTCCACATCACTCCAATCTGGTGGTTCACTCAGATCCATCCACATGAATGTTGAGAACTCTTCCATGGGAGTCATCCACTTCTCCAGATACTCCAGACATGCACTGTACAGGCCTTGCACATCAGCGCAGAACTGGTCACAGCCCTCACCAAGTACATCTCTGCGCTTTTGTGCCAGTAGTCCATTAACTTTAAGGGACATGAAGTTGTTGCTCTTGTGATCAAGAAGAATGGTGTGGGTGCTGTTCAGTATTCTCTTCAGCTCCAAAATGGAGTTGTCCTCCTTTTCCATTTCTTGAATGTGGGTGTGGAACACAGACAAGAGTGAGTGCATGAGGTAGATAACTTCTTGATCACTGTGGGTGGCCTCTGCTGAGACAGGAAGAATGCCCTCAAAGCTGGAAACATCTGTATCATCCTCTCAATGCCTGGCTGGGACAATGACAGCCACCTTGTCTTGCTGTGAGAAAGCATAATTCGGTATTCAATGTCAACAAAATCACAGTACTCCTTCAGGTTCTCAGTGTGCACAGTGTATGTGGAAGTACTGGTAGATTTTGAACATGATATTGTCACGGTCAACATCTATGGTGTCTGCCCCATGATGAACAGTTATTCAGTATGTGTGCTGGGCAACCCACACCGATCAGAGTGTTGTTCTGCAGCAACCTCTTCAAATTTGCAAACACATTCTTTCCTCCATCACGTCGGATTCCTCCAAAATGTGTGTTGCAGTTGTCGCCAGTGAATGCAATACATTTTTCAGACAAATAGTTTTTTTGCCAATGTTTCGGTGATATATTGTGCATTGGTGTCTGCTGTTTCATTAGGTGTCTTTAACCTCAATTGATTTTGTTTGCACACCACCCTTCTTCCAGTCAAAGTAGTGGATGATGACTGGGAATGTGTTCACTACTCCGTGGTTACTCCTGTCTGTAGAAACACCACAGTAGTGGATTTCTTTGAGTGCTTCATCAGGACTTCAACACAGGGGGCGCTATACCATGGACAATGGCTGCTGAGTGCGAGCGCTGCTACACTTTTTGTCTGACAGAGTCTGGAAATGCCTTTTTTACAACAAGACACTAGTACAGTCCGTGGACCTGTAGCTGTTGTGGTGTTTCACTGTGTGAAATGCCAAAACACCCTCTGCTGCATTTACAGCATCCTTTGTTTTTCCAGGTCTAACGCAGAACTCAGTCGACTTTGTTGACGAAAACTTGACGCAAAAAGACCGGACATTTTCACAAATGTATAACCCCCCCCCCCCCCCCCCCCCCCCCCCAGTGGCGGATTAAGGTGGTCATGGGCCCCTAGGCTACTGTTTGTTTGGGCCCTCCACATTATTAGTCATGCTTTATCAGAAAAAAACACACTTGGAACTTTGGCCGCGCTTACACACGCGCGCACACGTTGACACAGCCACCGGGGACGTGAGCGTCGCGTTACGGCTGCGTCACGGTCACCGCTGCTGATCGCTGCCACTCTAGTCAATGAAAGCATTTCCACCGGGCGCGCTGCGGAACGTCTCAGCAGCGGCCCAGGAGCGGCGCGCCGCAGCCGCAGCGCTATCATTACGCAGTGTTCTATTTTTGACATGAGCCGCTGCTGAAACGCGTCAATTTAAACCGGACAGGAAGTGAAATAGTAAAAGCCATAGAGCATCCGGTCAATTTTCAAAATAAAAACACCCTCCCGATCGAACACGGCCACAAATCGTCGTCGTTTATAACTGACTTTGTCTATAGGCTACAGCACAACACATTAGGACATAACAATAAACAACACTAAACACAATTAAACCAGACAAAAAAGTAAACATTTACTATATAGCCTACCAACTCATGGTAGAGCACACAAATCTAGGAAAAACGACCAAATCAACAGCAAATCAACTTCTGACAGACAAAGCAACTGCAAGTCAACTTCGGAAAGGCAAAGTAACCTTTGATTTGTTTGTTCTATTTTGACATCCACAAATTATCGCGTGGTCTCCTGATTCTCGCGTGGTCTTGTAGTTCTCGCGTGATCCCACAAATCCAGCCTCCTCGCAGCGCTACGCTAGCCTGGCTCCGCCCACCTACGTACTTCCGCTCAAATTTCATTTCACTTCAGTACTAAGGTCTGGCGGTGCTACTCATAGACATCTTATACATAGACGGAGCATTGGCTGCTGTGGCGCGAGAAATTCGGCGGCCATCTTGGAGTGGTGATGGGGGTGGGGAGCAGCATAGATTGACAGTTGACACGTATGGCCAGCAGAAGAAAACAAGGATGCCGAGCTGCTGCTCAGCGTATTCCTGCTCAAATGAGCGGATGGTTGAATATAGAAATCGCGGGATTACTTTTCACAAGTAAGATTTAACATTACCGTACTATTGGTTGTATTTTGTGAAAATAATATTACACGCCAAAACATGTGTCCTTTATCATAGCTACACGTATGACAAAAAAACGCGTGAAAATCAGTGGTATTCAATGAGGTATGATTAATTAAATGCACTGACAGTTCATTGCTCCTGCCAAACGAATGACACCGAGTGGAGCGGATCACCACTCCAAGATGGCAGCCCCGCGTCTCGTCAGCGCCAGTAGGCAGTAGCGCTCGATGCTCCGTCTATGTAAGATGTAGATTGTGCTACTATGTTAGAACGATTTATTTTCCCTAAAATCTGCGTTCCAATCAGCGAACAGGAGGCGCGGCCTGAGAACAGTGACGTAGAGGTCGTGCGCGAATTTCAGTTATTGAGCGTAAGTACGGAGGCGGGCGGAACCAAGCTAATGCTAATGCTCACTGCATCTGCCGTTTGTATACTGCGCGCAACGTGGTTTCTGGCGCATGAAATACGTCACGACCAAACGTTAGCGATTGGTTAAGGCAGATCCAGAGTGGCACTGGGCAGAGCCAATAGGTTTTAAACTTCAACAGCACCCGCCTTCAAGTGAGACATCGTTTGTCTCTACAGCACTGCTAGACCTTTAGTATGAATGAAATGAGTACCAAGGTCTAGTTAGGACTAGGCTAGCGCTACGCTGCCGTCGCGTCCGGTGGAAATTGACGCAGGGCAGAGGACGCAGCCGTTCCGCGGCGCTGCCGTAACGCGACGCTCACGTCCCCGGTGGAACGCCATATCTATCCAATCGGCGACTTAATTTTTAAAAAAATGTTTCTTAGGGCCCCAATAGGAGGCAAGTTTTTTCCCCCCAGTGTAGTAAATTAAAAAAAAAAGGCCAATCCGGGGCCCCTGCACACGTGAGGCCCCTAGGCCCCCCCCCCCCCCGGACGCCCCGGACAGGACGTGAAAAGTGGACATGTCCGGGCAAAAGAGGACGTTTGGTCACCCTATCTGAGTTGTCTGTAAGTAATGACATGTCATCACCAGCCATCAGCTTCCAGGTTAAACACTAAACATGCATACTATGACATGTATGTGACTCCATAGACATGGAGGATTGATGCAAGCTAGAATAAAAGAACAAGCTACATCATTAGTTTAGTTTTAGTCTCATGGGTTTATTGTAATGTAAAATGTGTAAACAATAGAAATGTATGACTTTTGAGAAATGCATTTTCACTGTCTTCAAAAGGAAGGAGGAAACAGGTGGTGTGATGTTGATTAGCCATGACAAGCACGCCTGGGGCGTTCACTGCATTCAACCGTCAACGGAAGACGGAAGGCGTGTCTGACGGAGGGGGGCGTGGAATTTGCCGACGGAGCCAGACGCAGCCAGCAGCCAATCAAATCGCTTCCCGCTTACAACAACAAAGCCGCGCTCTTCCTGCAATTTGTTATTGCTCTTTTCTATTGCAAGATGGATCCCGTCGTAGCAAGAAGAGTGCTTTTCCACCGCCACTATCAACTTGTCCTCCATTTTTAATAAGGTTTAAATGTTCCCGCTGCCGGCCGTCTGACATAACAGATGTGCTTTCCCGGGTTGTACCACCAAGGTGATTTCATTGGGCAGAGTCCAAGTAGCGTCACAGGACATATATTTGCATAATGTGATCTGATTGGCTGACGGATCCGTCGTGGCCAGAAAAGATAAAATTTTCTCAACTTTTCAACGCAACGAACGGAGCCGACTTGACTGACGGAGCCACAATGCATTGCGGCTCAGCCCCATTCAAAGTCAATGGGATGCGTTGACGAACGCATCCAGTGGGCAAGAGGCGTCAAAGTCAATGGGATGCGTTGACGAACGCATCCAGTGGGCAAGAGGGGCTCGCCTTTCTATCTGATCTGTGACCAGAGACTGAAATACAGCGATGACAACATGCAAATACCAAACCTGGATGACCGATTTACAGTGACCCTATACAGGTTTTGTAAGAGATGACATACACCAAAACATTTTCTCGTCAAAAACAAACAAACATAGAATAGAAGAATAGATAAAGAATATAATTGAGAATAGTTCATGACGGTTGTGCTTCATTCCAATCCAATCCAACTTTATTTGTTAAGCCCTTTAAAAACAACCACTGTCGACCAAAGTGCTTTACAGAAAATAAGTGAAAGCATCACAAATACAAGGCAATAAAACAGCTCAACAGGACAACATAATTAGAAGGTGAAATACAATAACAAAAAACAATAAAATAAGAAAAGATAAAAGGTAAGATACAAAGATAAGATAAAAATAAAAGATAAAAAGAAAGTGCCAATATCTTCCTAAGTGTTAAAAGCCAAGGAAAAAAGATGGGTTTTGACTCATTCAGTTCCCCGTTCGCGGTTGTTGCAAGCTGAACCCTCTAGATGGCCACCTTACTCTACTAGCCAGCCGTCCTACGGATTTGATAATACCATATAATAAAGATATCAACCAACAACAAATAGAAAATAAAAATGTTGTGCATATTGTCACATTGTGTAGGAACGTCAATAGTTCTGGTTTGGTCCACAGTGGTTAGTGGTTGTCACTAACTGTACAAACAGTTGGCGTGGTAGCCATTGTAGAAGTGCTCCCTCGTCAGTCTTGCATCGTCAAGGCATCTGCATACAGTAGTGGTTATTATGAATTTCCTAATGTATTGACGTAATAATACAATACAATAATTAAATCATTTTAACTTGGAGGGGTTAACTGTGACTGAATCCAGACACAATGGGTATTGCGTGCCTCAGCAGTCTGGCCCTGCGGCCTGACTGTTGTGTATGTAAAGAATGCAAGTAGATTGTAATTAAGACACGGGAGATCGTTCATTACATTCATTCGTCTTTACTGGTCTGACTTCTTCATTCCCTCATTCATCAATCATTACACAGTGATATAGCGCCCCTACTGGATAGAAGATACATTGCACTATACCACATATACCACATATTCCTCTCTTGTAAGACTTTTTTTTAAACTCAGTACTGTAGCAGAAGAACACCAGTACTTAATGAACAGTTCAAAGAACAGTTAGACTAACCTGAATAAATGAAATAAACATTTCCTTTCTTTTATGTTCAAAAACCAGCAAAACATAAACTCACCAAGTAAGTATGTAAATAAAAATAAATGTAAGTTCCAGTAAGGAACAGTGAGTAATGTAAGCATAGCTAGGTAGGTTAAATTGTTATGTCAGAATCCCAACCATATGATAATAAGCAAACGAGTAAATAACTTTACATATACAGAATTGCACATCACATCACGTTGTTTTTTTTTTTTTTTTTTTTTTTTTTTAAGTCACATAATCCTCAAACCACACAGGAGTGTGTCGTGCCCTCGGCACTCTTGGAGAGGGAGGGGGGGAGTGGACAGTTTCAGGTGGTTCAGGTGTGCTTGGCAGCAAACAAGCATCAGACTGTGACGCTGGGGCAGTTGAACTGGTGGAGGATGAGGGCGCAAGGTGGATGGCGTTCCACACTTTTCCATCAGAGAGCAGGTAAGTGGCAGGACCTTTCTGGGCCACCACCTGTAGGGGTTGGGTAAACTTTGACTGTCCTTTCGCAGTAATCCCAGGCTTGCGGATACGGACAGAAGACCCAATCTGGAAATCGGGTGGTCTTGCGCTACGCCGTTGGTCTGTGTACTGTTTTGTCTTCTCCTGTTTCTTCCTGATGTGCTCTTGCAGGTTTGTTTGTTCAGTGCAGGGCAACGTGGAGTGTAGACCTCGGATATGTAGCTTGGTATGGAGTGGTCTACCATGTAGCAGTTCAGCAGGAGACACTGAGGTCACGGCATGGGGAGTGGCTCTGTAAGTGTGCAAAAACTCTGTCACAAAGGCTTTGAGGGGCTTGCCTTCAATGTTAGCTGTTTGCAAGCAATCTTTGAATACCCTGTTGAAGCGCTCTATTTCCCCATTTGCTTGTGGGTAATACACAGAGCTGCGGCAGTGCTTAATATTCCTGTCAGCAAGGAAAGACTCAAACTCAGCCAAAACAAACTGAGGGCCATTGTCAGTGACCAGTTCAAGTGGGTTTCCTTCCCTACTAAACACAGTGGCAAGAAAGTTTATGACAGAGCCTGAGGTAACACCTGAGCAGAAAGCAATTTCAGGCCAACGGCTGTAGTAGTCGATGAGGGTGATTGCAAAGCGGCAGTCAAGGGGTGCAGCGTGCATAGGCCCTACAATGTCTACGGCTACCTTTTCCCAGGCTGTAGTTGGGGTAGGCACAGGCTGTAGTGGAGCAGCACGGGTGGTTGCAGTTTTGTCATGTTGCAGGCAGGTGGCGCATGACTTAATGGCAGACTCAACATGTGAATCCACACCAGGCCACCAGTACAAGTCTCTCAATCTTTGTTTAGTGCGGACAATCCCTGGATGTGTAGCATGAGCAAGCTGGATGATCTTAGACTGCAGATCCTGAGGTACTACCACACGATGAGTGCCACGTATTATGAAGCTATCCTGCACAGCCAATTCATTCTGAACACGAAAGTATGGCAAGATGAGAGGGTCCAGGCCTTTTGCACTTCGAGGCCATCCCTTGGAAATGTAGTCCCTCACTTTCCGAAGCACAGGACAGGTATCACAGGCTCTTGAGAGCTCTCCAGAAGTGACTGCTGCAAAGTCAGCTGACACGACAGCCACCATCTCCAAGTCAGGCTCTTGATCAGCATCCGTGATGGGAAGAGGCAGGCGTGATAAACAATCCGCTGTGACATTCTCTCGACCTGGTTTGTATTCGATGCTGTAGTTAAAACACAACAGTCGAGCGGACCATCTGGCTATTCTCATGCCGGCACGTCCAAGGCCTTTGGTAGTGAGTAACGTAGTCAGAGGGCTGTGGTCAGTTCTTAAAGTGAAATGGCGGCCCCACAGATAGGTACGCCACTTTTCAGCTGCCCAGACGCATGCTAAGGCCTCTTTTTCAATTGTGGAATACTTGCGTTCACACATGGTAAGTGTACGAGAGGCAAACGCAACTGTCAGTTCTGCATTGCCCTTACTCTGTGTCAGCACAGCGCCAATGCCATAATCAGATGCATCAGTTGTGACGACTGTTGGCAGGGAAGGGTCAAACAAGGCAAGAGCAGGACTTGTAACTATAATGTCTTTGACTTTGCAGAAGTTATCTTGGGCCTCATCAGGCCAATGGAAACTGGTGGACTTACGAAGTAGAGCACGGAGAGGTTCCACAAGCGTGGCATAGTTTGGAATGAACTTTGAATACCACGCAGTCAGGCCTAGAAAGGAACGTAGAGACTGAGCATCGTGCGGAGGAGGAGCTTGAGCTACTGCTTGGACATGACCATGATCTGGCTGTAGGCCAGAGGCAGAGATGAGATGCCCAAGAAAGGACAACTCAGTCTTCCTGAAGTGGCATTTTGTGGTATTCAGCGTCAAACCACTCTCTTGCAGGCAATGAAGGACGGCGTTTAGTCTAGTGTCATGAACTGCAGGTGTCTCCCCATAAACAATAATGTCGTCAAGGTAACACTGCACACCATTTTGATCTGCTAGGATCTGGGACATCATCCGCTGGAAGGCACTAGGTGCTGAGGCTAACCCATAAGGCACCCTTGTAAAACGAAAAAGACCATCCTGCGTTATAAACGCTGTAAGATCCCTGCTGCTCGGATGCAACTGCACTTGGTGGTAGGCATTCTGTAAGTCAATTGTGGAGAACACAGTAGCACCACGGAGCTCAGTAAAAACTTCCTCAATGTGTGGCAGAGGGTGACTGTCTATCACCACGGCTCTATTTGGTTCACGTAGATCCACACAAAGACGAATACCACCAGTCTTCTTTTTCACAACCACCAAAGGCGACACCCAGGCAGACGAGTCAACTCTCTCTATGATGCCGTCAGCTTCCAATCTTTTGAGCTCCTCTGAGACAGCGTCACGTACAGCAAAAGGCAGTCTACGTAGTTTCTGCTGGACTGGAGGCACATTCGACCGTACTTTAACTCTGTGGGTAAATCCAGTAGCAAGGCCTAACACCCTGGTAGTGTTGACAGGTTGACTCACTGTGGTTGAAGAAGGTGTTGTAATCTGTCCATCCTGAATATGGAGCCGGAGTGCAGTGAAAAGATCCATCCCAAGCAAAGATGTCCCATCGCGAACAACGTAGAAGTGTGTTTGCGTGCTCTGGTTGCAGTATGTAACACTAAGGTGAAGGCATCCTAGGACAGGAATCGGTTTCTTCATGTAGGTTACCAGGCGCACAGTAGGTTTTGTAAGAGGCACATGCATGAATGTCTGGAGATAGACACTCTCTGGTAGAATGGACACTGCTGAACCCGTGTCCACAAGCAAATCTGTGGTAAGCGACTGTCCTTCGTTGTCATGAAGAGAGACCGTGCAAGTAAGGCGATGTATTTGTGAAACTGCTGATGTGGGAGTAATGTGTAAGACTGTAAGATCAGGCACAGCAACTTCTTGCACAGTCTGTGTAGGAACTGTGCTACGGCAAACTTTGGCAAAATGTCCTATTTTTCCACATTGGTTGCATTTGGAATTTTTAGCAGCACATTTTTGATTATTGGCTAGATGTGAAGTGGATCCACAACGGTAACAAGCTTTTTGTTGAGAAGTGCGCTGGGGGTCACTTATTGTTTGCGGTCGTGTTGCATGTGAATTTACTTCGGTCTGCCGTTGGTATGCACCGCCACCTCGTGGTTGTACAAGTTGGACTGAAGCCTCGGATACTGAGGCAATAGCTTTTGCGTCAGCCACTGCCGTTTCAATGTGGGACGCAAGCGTGATCGCTTTCTGCAGTGTAAGGTCTGCTTCCAAAAGTAGACGTTCTCTAATACGTGAGGAGGACGTTTTCTCAATAAGCTGGTCTCTTATCATGTCATCAGCCAGCAAGCCAAAGTCACAGTTCACTAGCAAGTCCCTCAATGCAGCGATGTATTGAACAATTGATTCACCTTGCCTCTGCGCACGTCGACGAAATTTATTCCTCTCTGCAACAACATTCACTCTCGGCACAAAAAAAGCTTTTAGGGCATCGCATGCAGACTTGTAAGAGGTACCGACATCAGGGAGTGAAAGAAAAATGCGCTGGCCTTCTGTACCCAAACAATGAAGCAGTAATGCTCGCTTACGCTTGTCCGGCATGTCGTTAGCAGTTAAAGCGAGGAGATAATTTTCAAACATTTGTATCCACGTTGTATACAGCATTGTGGGCTCACCGGGAGTGTCCAGTAAAGCAGGAGGTTGCGAGATTCCAATCAAAGCCATCCTCGTCGCCAATATGTTGTGTATGTAAAGAATGCAAGTAGATTGTAATTAAGACACGGGAGATCGTTCATTACATTCATTCGTCTTTACTGGTCTGACTTCTTCATTCCCTCATTCATCAATCATTACACAGTGATATAGCGCCCCTACTGGATAGAAGATACATTGCACTATACCACATATACCACACTGACCCTTAGAGGAAGGCCCTCTCAACTGATGTTTAACCTACAGCCTATTGTCAAAGTGGGGTGATCGATCTAGGGGGTATGCAAAACATTAAAAAAAAAAGTGATTTACCTTCCCAAACAGTCCTGTTTAGCCGACTACAGTCTCAGTACCAAAAGTAAATGCATGCACCCTAGTGTACCAACAGAATAATATAATCACAATGTCTAATATGTAAGGGATAATGTTCATAGAATATCAATTAGGCTACAATATATACAATATAACTCGTGTGTGAATCGCGCAGGGTCGTCACATTTTGCTGGAACGCACTTCTCAATGTTGCCTTAACATAATCCCGCTGACACAATCTGTTAAGTATGTTAAAAATATGAAAAATATGTGATAAATACTAACTGGACAATCTGATCACCACTGGTTTATTTTCTATTTTGGCGATTGAGTGCATGCAGGCGCACAGGAAGGCATCTTGAGTGAGGGGTGCCGCCATGCAAAAGCCACAATTGTAACCTTGAGTCAGCTAAATTGAAGTTGGTCTTTTCGTTATATTTGTCCAAGACAGTGATTAGATGGAGGCCTATTGTGATGGAAGTATTCTCTCGCTTCGTCTCATGGTCGTTTCGCTCTCTCTTGCAAACCTAAAGGCCTCAAATAGAAAAGCCAAAAATAACAACAATAACAAATGGTTTCACAATGAATTTAAAAACCTCAGAAAGAAATTAAGGAACCTATCAACAGTGTATGTACACACACACACACACACACACACACACACACACACACACACACACACACACACACACACACACACACACAGTGCTGGAGGTACTCAGTAGGATGTAGACTGTCTCAGGGGGTGCATGACTGTTAGGTTTGGAAAACACTGACCTAGAGATAACAGGAATTGCGCCCTGCTATCTGTTTGGCCCAACACCCAGTACCCAAAAAGATGTCGACATATAGCTATTCCCAGAAGGGCCTGTATGCCGAGACAGGAAGAGGAGGCGTCAGAGAAAAGAGAAAAAGTGGCAGTGGCTTCATGAACCATACTCCGGATTGCATGTTCAATTGCTCTCTGTAATAAATAATGTTACTATTATACTTTATTCATTGTCCGAGTCCTACCTTCATCAAAATAGATCAACAACACTACAACGACAAGCTGAACAATAACACGTCAATTTACACTACCTAGTCCACAGAGTAACAGAGATAGATAGATAGATAGATAGATGGAAAGTGGGCCTATACTCTGTGTTAGCACCTTATCTTAGATTTTATCAATCCAAGAACGATGGTTCGCCTCTGCTTCCCTTAATAGCAGAAGAAGTAGCCTCCATGTAAGACGTTTTGCCTTGGATCTCAAACCAGGTCTCTTTTTGTAAAACATTTGGCTAACCTCATCTGTGTCACAAACATGTAAGGCCTCAAGTTCACACGTCTGATGCAAACACATTGAAGGCATTCACTTTTTTTTGAATAGTATTATTTTTATTGTGATTTAAATGTGGAAGAGACGAGCATGTGAAACAGGTAAACACAAAATATTTATAGGCCTATTTTTTATTGAACACTTCAAATACTAGAAGCAAAACGGTTGATACAGGAAACATCTGTATAAAAAAGTCTACAATTCAATTTGTACATACCTAATGTATAACAGAAGATTATGAAGAACAAGAAAACTTTAAAAGACAAAAGCATTAACTGTAACCTAACTAGAAACAAGTCTATCAATGTACACATGATGGTGACTGGTGGTAGGGCATAATTATTACAAGATATAGTCTGGTTATTATTAAATGAATCTCACCTAATAAAGTAGGCTTCAATCTGATGATGGCTTTTCATATATTCTCTGTTTGTTCTGTGGCCGTCTCAAGGACAAAATATGAGCTCATTTGAAAAGCATGTTCCCATCATATGAAGATATGAGAACAGGCATTCAGCACTTATTACCTCATGGATCCTGTATTAATTTCATGAATTCAGTTATATTGCATCTGAACACAACGACGACGAGCTGGCACCAACCACTTCCTGGTTCATCACGTGGTCTCCAGACGTTTGTCATTTTGTCAGTTGGTGGACAGTGACAAAATGGACGCCCGTGTCCTCGGTGTCCCCAACACATCCGGGAGGGGCCCTCATGTTTTCATAGGTAGCCTCGTCGCTGAATTCACCAGGGTCCACTTGGTCCTGAACCGGTCAAAACCCAAATGAAATGTGAGACGTGTAGCGACATCACATAATATGTCACGACATATGAAAACAATCACGTTTCTATCAGCAATACGTTGCCTTAGAAGAAGTCTGTGTGTAAACCCTGCGTACGCAGGTTTTACACAAAACGTGAGATTCATAAATTTTTTCTTGGCTTGCAAATGTGCGTACTTTGGGAGAAAATGTCTGACTATGCGTACGCACAGCAAGCGGTAGTCTATAGGAAAATCACTAGAAAGAAACTGCAAACATGACCTGTTAATGCTTTTGATCAACTTATACTCACAATTTACCCCCAGAAAGTAATGTGATTTTTAAAGATAGAATCGATTAATCCTACGCCTAAAGTAAGCCTATACAATAATTGCATTTGGTAAGATTTGATTTCAGATAATCCGACTATGCTTCATATTACTAACTGAAGTCATGTAATGAAACTAATGAAATTAGGGCAGCTGTAGGAGGTGCGTGTGTCAAATGTCTGGTCTAGTGTTGTTAGAGGACGTGGTGGGGGCTGGTCTAGTGTTAGAGGATGTGGTGGGGGCTGGTCTAGTGTTGTTAGAGGATGTGGTGGGGGCTGGTCTAGTGTTGTTAGAGGATGTGGTGGGGGCTGGTCTAGTGTTGTTAGAGGATGTGGTGGGGGCTGGTCTAGTGTTGTTGGAGGACATGGTGGGGACTGGTCTAGTGTTGTTAGAGGACGTGGTGGGGGCTGGTCTAGTGTTGTTAGAGGATGTGGTGGGGCTGATGGCTGCATAAGAAGTGAGTGTGTTTTCAGACAACGCATCACAACAGACTCTGTTGTGCAGCGGTGTATGGAAACAAATTGTACTGTGTGCATAAAGTGATGATACCGGTGATGATAACGACTGCCGCCAGGCATTAAACAGCTTAGCGAGGGCTGGGAAACTCCTACTATATCTCCTAACTCTCTCTGAGACGAGCCAATAGCCAAAAACCTGAGGGTGGAGAGGACTTGGACACCACCAATAAGTTGGTGCATTGTCTGAAAACAGGCTCACTTCTTCTTACGCAGCCCACAGCCCCCACCACATCTTCTTACAACGCTAGATCAGCACCCACAACTTCTGTAAGGTCAGCCATTTGACGCACGCACCTCCTACAACTGCCCTAATGTTATAGAATTTTATTACATGACTTCATAGGCAGCACATGCAGGGGAAATTGTATTAGTATACGTTGGTCAAAAGCATTAACAGGTCATGTTTGCAATTTCTTTCTAGTGATTTTCCTATTGACTCTACCGCTTGCTGTGCGTACGTATGGTCAGACCCTGTGTGTACATTTTCTTCCAAAGTCCGCACATTTTCTGGGCCAAGAACAACTTGATAAAACCCATGTTTTGTTGGAAAATGGCGTATGCAGGGTTTACGCACAGATTTCTTCATACGCAGCGTTGATAAACCAGGACCAGGTGTACAGACTTTGTCCATCTAGCGTTTCCATGGTTTCCCCAAAGATCCTAGAAGGCTTCCCCACCCAACGGACCAATATGGCCGCCAGGTGGATAAGTTGTATTCTCAGGTGTACCACCAGGAGGACTAATGTTGTCATGGAGATGTGGTGGTTGGCTCACCTGAAGTCACAATATTTACCTGTGCTGAGCCTACTGGCCTCTGCTCACCACACTGGACCACAGAGGGGCCCCTGGGAGCCCGGTCCAGATCCTTATCCACAGTGTGCTGCTGGTACACATTCACATGAGATACAATTTAGTTTATTAATCGAATTAAGAGTTAATAAAGAGTTACAGTAGATATGTCACATTTTAAAGGGTTTTCTAAATCCCACAACAGCTCAACAAAGTGGGTTGTAGACCGCTGGAGCTCCTAGATAATCACAAATCAGCAAAAGTCTGTTGACACAACGTTACTTATTACATTGCTGTGAAGCGTTGTCATTTTACAATTATTATTAATATGTTATTAAAGGAGAACCAAACCCCAACACCATGTGTTCACCACATGCTATTGCATGCTTAACCTCTGATTGGCTGCCATGGTTAGAGAACAAGTCATCCTGACCACCAATACAATCTGTTACTGCAATTCTTCCTCTTCAGTCTTTAAACTCACAATGCTCTTTTCTGTTGCCGTCTTGTTTCCTGGTGGAGAGAAAGCCACAGTAAGCATTTCCATGGCGATATATAAACGGGTGTATAGATGTCGACGTGACGTAACAGGTGAAGTCGAGTGAAGTTTATTAGCACAGCCCTTAATCACAGTTACAGTCTCAAAGGGCTTCACAGGCCCCACATTATATATGACCCCAAGTTTTTTTTTATTATTTTCAACATTTTTTTAGGTCTCTCTCTCTCTGCAATTGGTGCCAACATTGGCAGGTATATAACAGTAGCGTATTCAAGCAAGCCAGAGGTTAACAAGATGGTGTCGATGGTCTCTCCTCACCTCTCGTTCTCCACCAGCCAATGAGGCGGAGCAGAACCACCAGGGTCAGGACAGAGAAGCCCAGCAGCACCAGGCCATGCAGCAGGACCCCTGCTATGAGAGGGAATGGAGTCCACCATTCATTAACAACCTACATGGGTATATGTCTGAAACCATAGAAAATGGATAGGGGGTAGGATAGTCTAGTTCTGGAGTTTGACTCCCAGACGAAAGGTTCTGGGTTCCCGCCCCAATGTCCACACTACACAGCCCAACTGTCATGGCGTCCTTCAGCAAGATGCCCCTAACCGCCAACTGCTCCTTAGTGACATGTATCTGAATTCATTGTTTGTTCCTTTCGATTTTAGCACCTGCTTAAGTGACTAAATAGTATGGTGGCCGGAAATATTTTTTTCCTGAATTTCAATCCGCACACCCTTTCAATTTAGGAGAAATGATGAAAAACGTATTCTGTAAAATTTTTACTTAAATCCAAGAAGTCTAAGTGGTCCCCCAAGGCCTCTCATAATTTGACGAAAAAGACTGTGCTGCGTCACATCTCTAATAGTTAAAAAATATCAATGGAGCCAAGCAGTGCTTCAGAAAATAACACCATAACCTATGGCAACTTTAAGACAAACAAGACATTTGAATTCACAATGGAAGAGATTTGTTCAGTCATTCTTAATTACAACATCTAAAAGAATGGAAGTAACATCCAACGTAACATTTACATATCAAACGACATTGTCAAAATATTGAATCTCAATAGGTCTCAGTGTTTAACAATGAGTTGTTGTTTGGTTGCATTAGTTGGCACAAGCTTGCGATGATGTTCAGGACAGAGAAGCCCAGCAGCACCAGGCCATGCAGCAGGACCCCTGTCCTATGTAAAAATTGGCCACCCTACTAAATAGTGACGTACTTTGAGTTATCTCGGTTTAGAAATGATGTACACAACACAACCCTTGCACGTATGCCTCGCTGTGGTTCGTGGCTCAAGGAATTTAATGTTCCGTCTTGCGCAAGGGCAAGTATTTTAACGTGCTGAAGAACATGTGACATCTTTTGGTGTTGATGCCGTGAGATGTTGTCAGGTTGTTAGAACACATACCTGGGTCAGTAGTGTCACATGTGACTCACAATGAACCTGGTGTTGTATCTGACTTCAGTCTAATAACTAAAACCCTCTTAACTATAAGAACACACGTCATATCCACTCAAAGTATATCCACCGCTTAATGCAGATTGTATATCTAGCCAGACTCATGCCTCTGCAGAAGACTGGTTAATAGATGTTGTTAGATGTTGCTGTGGTTAATAAAGTACATCTCTGTTTCTGAGAAACACAAGTAGGAACACAAGTGTGATGGTTTCATAACTTTAGTTGTGCTGATTGTCAGATAGTTAAGACATGACTTGAGGATTGACACTACCAAGTCCACAGAGTAACAGGATAGACAGATAGAAACGCCATTTTGAAACATGGCACCACAAGATAGAGATGAAATAGCGTCCTGGTGTTTGATGCTCATTGTGGATTAACATCAATGGCAAAACAAAGAGAAACATGGAATTAGTAATCAACTATTGTTATCTTACTCACTCTTTATAACAAATATGTTTTAAACAAAACAAAACATGTTAAAAGTAACAACATATGTTTACAGTTATAACCAGGGCCGACGGACTGCGGGGGAAAGTGCGACAGTCTTGGGGGGGCCCAAGGCAGAGAGGGGGCACCGCGCAGCAGCCCCCCCCTGCTCAACAATCGCGCGGCAGCACCCCACCACCACCCCCCCCCCCCCCCCCCCCCCTCCACGCTCAACAATCGCGCGGGGCCCAACAACATTCTCTGTCCCGGGGCCCTCATCGGGGTGCTACGTCCCTGGTTATAACTGAAGAATGTGGGATGGTTTCATCATACTGTTGGTGTGATGCTGTTAGAGATGGTCAGTTTGAGATGCTAGCATGTATTCATTGACAGTAGGACTTCCACTACCAAGTCATCAGGGTTAGAGACGCCATTTTGAAACATGGCACTGCAAAGAAATGGAAATGAAATACCTGTTGGTGTAGATGTGGTTGGTTTGGATGTGTAAGTTGTGCCTGCTGCTCCTTGTGGATTAAAAGCAATGATAAAACAAAGACAAGCATTGAATTACTAAACAACTTCTGATATCTGAATGACTCTTTAGTATGCCTGCAAAATATCCTTGAAGACAAGCATGGAGAGTTATGTCCTGGTGGTGTGGGACAGACCTTTATGTTCATACACAGCAAGTATCACATGTTACTGATTCATAACTGGAGTTCATGTCCAACATTTAATAACAATAGCATATAAAATGGTATTAAAGGACTGAAGGAGAACTGGATGCTGTTAGACTGTGACATTGCATTGCTTCCTTTACCAGTAGGACTTCCACTACCAAGTCATCAGAGTTACAGGGAGAGATCAAGACGCCATTTTGAAACATGGCTCCACAAGACAGAAATGAAATACCTCTCAGTGTAGTTGTGGTTGTGGTTGGTGTGGTTGCACCCGCTGCTCCTTGTGGATTAAAACCAATGACAAAACAAAGACACACATGGAATTAGGTTACTCAACAAGAATATACGGAAATATAAGAACATGTCTACAGTAATATCTCTGTGAAAAAATATATTTTGTTGTTGTCTAAACCACACTCTTCATACTAAAAAACACATATTACCACAGCTTAATGTCTATTTATGTCAAAAAGTGAACACAGATACTGGATTATACAGTATATACTGAACACAGGATTTTTAAATCTCCATCAGAGGACACATGACACTATATTCAGATATGAATATTTGAAACACGTTACCGGTCATATTCTCATTCTCATGGACTGGTTTCAACCCAAAAGTGTACATTTAGGTAAGTAGATTAAAATAGAAATACTTACTGATAGGTCCTAGAGTATACCGTGCATGATCTTCGAATGATGATGATGATGCTGGTGGGTATTGTCTGCAGATGTAAAGACCTTCATCTTCCTTTCTCAACGTCTTTATCTCCAGTGAACAGTCCTCTGTAACATGTAGTCTTGTTCTGTTGTCATCGGACTTAACCTTTCTTTTGGCAATCAATACTGTTGTGTCTTCTGTATCATCCTTATTGAACAGCCAGTTGATATAGTAACATCCAGAGTCCCTGTCTTTCCAAGCCTCATCACATGGTAGAGAGACACAATCTCCAACTCTGAAGTCTCCATGATACTCTGAGGAGAAAGTGACTTTGTTATATTTCTCTTTGTTTTGAAGTGTATCTGTGAGAGACAACATGAGTTATGTAATGTTTAGCAGACTACAGACTCTTTGATTTGAGTTATTTACCTTCACATCTAAAGGTCCTTTTAGACCAGACGCGTAGCGAATAAACTAGGGCTGTCAAACGATTAAAAATTGTAATCTAATTAATCACAAGGTTTCTTGAATTAATTTCGATTAATCACAATCCTAAATATGACTGAAAAAAAATCACATTTTCTGTGTACTGTTCACCGAACAGAAAGATAAATGACAAGAAGCGAATATTACATTTGTTTTATATTAAGGACAAATTCAGAAAAAATAATTTAATTCTAAACAATTTTGGCAACAACTGAATGGAACATTTTTCTTTTTGAACAAACAACTCTCACTTTCACACAATAACATGTGGCCCTTTTATTTAGGCTACATCCATACTACTACCTTTTCGTTTTAAACCGCATAACTTTTGCCACGTTTACGCCTAGCGTACACACTACTCCGGCGTTTTACGACCCCTAAAACCGAGGTTATTGAAAACACTGCTGACCCAGTTTAGTTTGAAAACTCCGGGGTTGCGTTTCAGTCTGGACTATGTGGACGTGCGGATACGGACGTTCCTCCCCAACTAACCAACCGCAGAGTAGACAATCTGCTTCCTGTTTATACCGGCACACTGGTCACATGACCACGCATGGTCATGTGATATGCGATTTCAGGCGTGGTAGTATGGACGAGATTCTTTCTGATACGGTGCTAAAACGCTAGTGTGGACGGAGATCATTTTCGTTTTAAAAAAACGTATGAAACCGAAAACGTAGTAGTGTGGATGTAGTCGAAGAGTCGTTTGCATAGAACCGTGGATGCAGGAGTCGCTAAATATTTGCGGGCAAGCAGGGCCCGCAAATATTTTGTTTGTACTCGAACTGTCCATCCAGAGGGCCAACCGGTTCGTCGGACTCCTCCATCTCGCTCGTGTCAGCAATGCTGTTTACGCGACGAGGAATGAACGCGCCGGTGGTTGAATTGTGGGTAAAACAGGGCGGGAATGCGTTAAAAAAATTATCGCTGTTAATTCCAGAAATGAATCATCTCGTGTTATCGCGTTAATTTTGACAGCCCTAGAATAAACGATGTGAAAAAGTGAGGAAAAACAGAGAAAAACTATTTATTTCTATCTATTTCAACTATTGACATCAGTCACGACGCGAATATGCCGGTGAAAAAGACAGAAGTATTCAACCCTCAACCTCATCCAGCCTAGTGAAGACGAGCTGATGCTCCTTTCACCACAATATCCCCTATTTAGAGGATTCACTTCTAATGGAGCTGCACTTTGTAATCCAAGTGAGGGGAGGATGATAAGTGGGTGTGTCTCGTGTGCATTTGGACACTCTTTAATACATCCTCTTTAATACATTATGATATTTAAAGTTGTCCTTACCTTTGAATGACCGGCAATGAGACATCTCTCTCTCTCTCTCTCTGATTGATAACTTGATCTACTGCTCACTGTGGAGAGCAAGGCTTCTTATATTAAGTGTTTTCTCACTTCCTCAAACGGCCTATACTCTGTGTTAGCACCTTATCTTAGATTTTATCAATCCAAGAACGATGGTTTGCCTCTGCTTCCCTTAATAGCAGAAGCAGTGCAGAAGCTAATTTCCGCATCATGACCTCTAACTCACGCACGGGACGCGACGTAGCATCCAAGTGATGAATTGACATGACATCATCTGTGATTGATGTGATTTGCGGCTGCATTAAAAGCTCCTGCCTCTAAGCTGCGATATTATAGGATATATATTATGATATTATAAGCTCCTGTGGCTCTCAGATGGGATATTATATCATATGATACAACCCCCCAAACCCCACTGCCGCTGCACCTCTCCAGTGTCACGTCAACCCCACCCTCCCCCTCCATCCTGGAGACCGGAGGCCTGGGTCTGCTGCCTCGGGTGGTGAAGGTTTCTCTGGGCCGGCCGCTTGCAGGGGCTGGCTGGATGGGCTCGGAAGGAGGCCCGACAGCTGGGCCGCGGAGGTAGCTCCTCCGAGGGCCTGGAACAGCCCTCTAGGGCGCCCCCCTCCACCAGGGCACCGGTGCACGATCCCCCATCTACCCCTGGAGCATGGGGCCTTGGACTGCTGGTTCCACTGGCAGAGGCGCGGCTGGACCTGGGCTGCTCCAGGCTGGATCCGGGGGAGGCTAGCCACAGATGGTTGCCCATGGCGGTCGCTGCGCTGCCTCCCCGCTCCTCCGCTGGCCGTCACTGCTGTTCAGGAGTGTCCGTAACGCGGCTGGTGGCTCCAGAGCGGATTTGGGCATCAGCCCTTCCATGTGCCTTCCTGGTCGGAGAAGTCGCGTCTTCGGGTGCCAGTGTGGCAGTGGACTCTAGCCACATGCCACAGTGTGGCAGTGGACTCTAGCCACATGCCACAGTGTGGCAGTGGACTCTAGCCACCTGCCACATCAGTCGCTTTTGCTGGGGCCCTCCGAGACAGGACACGGGTCGATGTTGGTTGAAGTATGCTTTCATTGGAGATGGCAAGATGGTATTCGCCGCAGAGGCGAAGCCAGAGGGGTGGCTTGGGGTGGCACGCACCACCCCTGAAATTCGATTGGCCACCCCAGGTGCCACCCTGAATACTTGTCTACGATTGGCCATTAACGTGGTCAAAGGCGGAACCTTCTTTACGCACGTGCTGCCTGGCTGCCCCCCCCGTCAACAATCGCGCAGCACCCTGTCAACACTCGCGCAGCACCCCCCCCCCCCCCCCAACAATCGCGCAGCACCCCGTCAACACTCGCGCAGCACCCCCCCCCTCCGTCAACAATCGCGCAGCACCCCCCCCCCTCCGTCAACAATCGCGCAGCACCCCCCCCCACCCCCACCCCCCCGTCAACACTCGCGCTGCACCCCCCCCCCCCCCCCCTGTCAACAATCACGCAGCATTGAAAAGTCATTGTTAGATACTGGCCCCCCTGAAATACCTTGGGCCACCCCCTGGCCACCCCAAGTAAAAAAGTCTAGCTCCGCCACTGATTCGCCGAGCAGATATAATGTACTGCCATGACAGTGGCTCTCTTCTGAGTGTGTGTGGTGTTAGCTGGTTTATCCTGGGTGCCATTATTGCTCTGCACCACAGGTGTGCAGCCCCACCCAGCCCAGAGTCCAATCAGTCTGACTCGGTGAGGCTGTAAACCAGCTATCAACAACACACACTCCACAATAACCAATAGGTGGTCATTTAGTTTTTTAGCTATGGCGACATGCCCATACAAACTATGGGGGACGTGCCGAGTCAAACCAGTCTTAACCCCGAAGGAGCCCAAATATTATATATATTATATATCATAACATATCACATTTATATAATACATATTATATGCAGTGTCGGTCATCTTACTTAAAGGGGGGTGCGCGCAATAGTAACACACCGCGGACCTACGGCCGACGGGGGGCGGAGGGGGCACGCGCGATTGTAACACACCACGGACCTATGACCGGCGGGGTTGTCTCAAAAAGGAGGACAAATACACGTCTGGCTTGATGCTGCGCCGGACGCCGGACAGGGCATTGAAAAACCGGACACTGAAGGAGCCCAACAAATTTCATATTCTCCCCTTTGTGCCCCCTCTCTAAAATAAGCGGCTACTTGGCTTCTCTCTCTTTCTTGCTCCTCTGCCCATTGCACCCGCTGGTTAATAACCCTGAAATCACCACTGATAAGAAGTAGCCTTGGATCTCAAACCAGGTCTCTTTTGTAAAACACATTTGGCTAACCTCATCTGTGTCACAAACATGTAAGGCCTCAAGTTCCCACGTCTGATGCAAACACATTGAAGGCATTCTCTTTTTTTTTTCATGCCCAAATAATAACGTAATGCAAAATGGTGAATAGTATTATTTTTATTGGGATTTCAATGTGGAAGAGACGAGCATGTGAAACAGGTAAACAGGAAATATTTATAGGCCAAAACGGTTGATACAGGAAACATCTGTATAAAAAAGTCTACAATTCAATTTAATTTGTACATACCTTAATGTACAACAGAAGATTATGAAGAACAAGAACACTTTAAAAGACAAAAGCATTAACTGTAACCTAACTAGAAACAAGTCTATCAATGTACACATGATAGTGACTGGTGGTAGGGCATAATTATTACAAGATATAGTCTGGTTATTATTAAATGAATCTCACCTAATAAAGTAGGCAACAATCTGATGATGGCTTTTCATATATTCTCTGTTTGTTCTGTGGCCGTCTCAAGGACAAAATATGAACTCATTTGAAAAGCATGTTCCCATCATATGAAGATATGAGAACAGGCATTCAGCACTTATTACCTCATGGATCCTGTATTCATTTCATTATTGCCGTTGAGAATATATGTCATGTGATGTATGTGTATCCTACACTGTGTTTACTACCGAGTGCAGGCCTTGCTTGCTGCGTCTAAGGAATACAAATGAAAACAGTTTGTTCAGTCAGTTATATTGCATCTGAACACAACGACGACGAGCTAGCACCGACCACTTCCTGGTTCATCATGTGGTCTTCAGACGTTTGGCATTTTGTCGGTGGACGGTGACAAAATGGACACCCGTGTCCTTGGTGTCCCCAACACATCCGGGAGGGGCCCTCATGTTTTCATAGGTAGCCTTGTCGCTGAATTCACCAGGGTCCACTTGGTCCTGAACCGGTCAAAACCCAAATGAAATGTGAGACGTGCAGCGACATCACATAATATGTCAGGACATATGAAAACAATCACGTTTCTATCAGCAATACGTTGCCTTAGAAGCAGTGTTGTAATGTAACGGAGTACAAATACTTCGTTACTGTACTTAAGTAGAATTTTCACATTTCTGTACTTTACTTCGTTATTTATATTTCTGACAACTTTTACTTTTACTCCACTACATTTCCTCACTAAAATGTGTACTTTTACTCCGATACATTTCCCATAACCATCTTCGTTACTCGTTACTATAAAATAAAAATCGAGTTGGTGACCTACTTCCTGTTTATCAACCTCCAAGCGCGAAGAAAAAAAAAACACCGCGCGCGACGTAGAAGATCTGCTTTGGGCAATCATGGACGCACTTGCAGCTGCGGCAGGTTCTGCTAATTCTCCGGTCACAAATGACGAGATTAACAGTGGCGACATCAACCGGTATTTTAACCCAAACTGAAAGTGGCTGTTGTTTACTGTTGCCATGGCGACATGTCTTTTCCCAGACGAAGTGGTTTTTGTGCGTGTGTGTCTAAACGCCACGGGTACACCAGCATGCTGCCAATACTCTGGGGTGGCCATTCGTCCGGCTTTAGGCGCGTATTTGTCCTCCTTTTTGAGACAACCCCGCGGGTCATAGGTCCGCCCGCGGGTCATAGGTCCGCCCGCGGGTCATAGGTCCGTGGTGTGTTACGATCGCGCGCGCGACTATCTCCCACTATGAGAATGCTGTTTACATGGCAGTGTGTTAATCTGAGTATTGTCTTCATCAGGTTAACATCAGTCCAGTGTTGTCTTATGTGTACGACTTATATTTATTGTTATTTATTTAATTTTAATGTTGAACAAGTTGAAGCCTCTCCCCTGTACTGTACCTGGATATTACAGGAGCCAAAATACATTTCATAATCACAATTCTAACTGCTCACTTTGTTTAAATACTTTTACTTTTACTTCTAATACTTAAGTACATTTTATATCAGAAAATTACTTTTGGTACTTAAGTACAGTAAATGTCAGGTACTTTCAGACTTTTACTCAAGTAATATTCTAAAAGGTGACTTTTACTTCTACCAAAGTCATTTTCTGGTAAGATACTTGTACTTTGACTCAAGTATCACTTTCAAGTACTTTATACAAGACTGCTTAGAAGAAGTCTGTGTGTAAACCCTGCGTACGCAGGTTTTCGACAATTTTTTTCTTGGCTTGCAAATGTGCGTACTTTGGGAGAAAATGTCTGACTATGCGTACGCACAGCAAGCGGTAGTCTATAGGAAAATCACTAGAAAGAATTTGCAAACATAACCTGTTAATGCTTTTGATCAACTTATACTCACACAATTTACCCCCAGAAAGTAATGTGATTTTTAAAGATAGAATCGATGAATCCTATGCCTAAAGTAAGCCTATACAATAATTGTATTTGGTAAGATTTGATTTCAGATAATGCGACTATGCTTCATATTACTAACTGAAGTCATGTAATGAAACTAATGAAATGAGGGCAGCTGTAGGAGGTGCGTGTGTCAAATGTCTGGTCTAGTGTTGTTAGAGGATGTGGTGGGGGCTGGTCTAGTGTTAGAGGATGTGGTGGGGGCTGGTCTAGTGTTGTTAGGGATGTGGTGGGGACTGGTCTAGTGTTGGTAGAGGACGTGGTGGGGGCTGGTCTAGTGTTGTTAAAGGATGTGGTGGGGGCTGGTCTAGTGTTGTTAGAGGACGTGGTGGGGGCTGGTCTAGTGTTGTTAGAGGATGTGGTGGGGGCTGGTCTAGTGTTGTTAGAGGATGTGGTGGGGGCTGGTCTAGCGTTGTTAGAGGATGTGGTGGGGGCTGATCTAGTGTTGTTAGAGGATGTGGTGGGGACTGGTCTAGTGTTGTTAGGGATGTGGTGGGGGCTGGTCTAGCGTTGTTAGAGGACGTGGTGGAGACTGGTCTAGTGTTGTTAGAGGATGTGGTGGGGGCTGGTCTAGTGTTGTTAGAGGATGTGGTGGGGACTGGTCTAGTGTTGTTAGAGGATGTGGTGGGGGCTGGTCTAGTGTTGTTAGAGGACGTGGTGGAGACTGGTCTAGTGTTGTTAGAGGATGTGGTGGGGGCTGGTCTAGTGTTGTTAGAGGACGTGGTGGGGGCTGGTCTAGTGTTGTTAGAGAATGTGGTGGGGCTGATGGCTGCATAAGAAGTGAGCGTGTTTTCAGACAACGCACCACAACAGACTCTGTTGTGCAGCGGTGTATGGAAACAAATTGTACTGTGTGCGTAAAGTGATGATACCGGCAACGACTGCTGCCAGGCATTAAACAGCTTAGCGAGGGCTGGGAAACTCCTGCTGTACCTCCTAACTCTCTCTGAGATGTGCCAGTAGCCAAAAACCTGAGGGTGGAGAGGACTTGGGCACCACCAATAAGTTGGTGCATTGTCTGAAAACAGGCTCACTTCTTCTTACGCAGCCCACAGCCCCCACCATGTCCTCTAACAACACTAGACCAGCCCCCACAACTTCTGTAAGGTCAGCCATTTGATGCACGCACCTCCTACAACTGCCCTAATTTTATAGAATTTCATTACATGACTTCATAGGCAGCACATGCAGGGGAAATTGTATCAGTATACGTTGGTCAAAAGCGTTGGTCAAGTTTGCAATTTCTTTCTAGTGATTTTCCTATTGACTCTACCGCTTGCTGTGCGTACGTATGGTCAGACCCTGTGCGCACATTTTGTCCCAAAGTCCGCACATTTTCTGGGCCAAGAACAACTTGATAAATCCCATGTTTTGTTGGAAAATGGCGTACGCAGGGTTTACGCACAGATTTCATACGCAGCGTTGATAAACCAGGACCAGGTGTACAGACTTTGTCCATCTAGCGTTTCCATGGTTTCCCCAAAGATCCTAGAAGGCTTCCCCACCCAACGGACCAATATGGCCGCCAGGTGGATGAGTTGTATTCTCAGGTGTACTACCAGGAGGACTAATGTTGTCATGGAGATGTGGTGGTTGGCTCACCTGAAGTCACAATATTTACCTGTGCTGAGCCTACTGGCCTCTGCTCACCACACTGGACCACAGAGGGGCCCCTGGGAGCCCGGCCCAGATCCTTACCCACAGTGTGCTGCTGGTACACATTCACATGAGATAAAATTTACTTTACTAATCGAATTAAGAGTTAATAAAGAGTTACAGTAGATATGTCACATTTCAAAGGGTTTATTAAATCCCACAACAGATCAACAAAGTGGGTTGTAGACCGCTGGAGCTCCCAGATAATCACAAATCAGCAAAAGTCTGTTTGACATTGAGACATTGCTGTGAAGCGTCGTCATTATACAATTATTATTAATACGTTATTAAAGGAGAACCAAACCCCAACACCACATGTGCACCACATGCTTTTGCATGCTTAACCTCTGATTGGCTGCTATGGTTAGAGAACAAGTCATCCTGGCCACCAATACAATCTGTTACTCACAATGCTCTCTTCTGTTGCTGTCTTGTTTCCTGGTGGAGAGAAAGCCACAGTAAGTGTTTCCATGGCGATATATAAACGGGTGTATAGATGTAGACGTGACAACAGGTGAAGTCGAGTGACACAGCCCTTAATCACAGTTACAGTCTCAAAGGGCTTCACAGGCCCCACATTATATATGACCCCAAGTTTTTTATTATTTTCAACGTTTTTTTTAGGTCTCTCTCTCTCTGCAATTGGTGCCAAATTTGGCAGGTATACAACAGTAGCGTATTCAAGCAAGCCAGAGGTTAACAAGATGGTGTCGACGGTCTCACCTCTCGTTCTCCACCAGCCAATGAGGCGGAGCAGAACCACCAGGGTCAGGACAGAGAAGCCCAGCAGCACCAGGCCATGCAGCAGGACCCCTGCTATGAGAGGGAATGGAGTCCATTTACCATTCATTAACAACCTACATGGGTATATGTCTGAAACCATAGAAAATGGATAGGGGGTAGGATAGTCTAGTTCTGGCGTTTGACTCCCAGACGAAAGGTTCTGGGTTCCCGCCCCAATGTCCACACTACACAGCCCAACTGTCATGGCGTCCATCAGCAAGAAGCCCCTAACCCCCAACTGCTCCTTAGTGACATGTATCTGAATTCACTGTTTGTTCCTTTCGACTTTAGCACCTGCTTAAGTGACTAAATAGTGACGTACTTTAAGTTATCTCGGTTTAGAAATGATGTACACAACACAACCCTTGCACGTATGCCTCGCTGTGGTTAGTGGCTCAAGGAATTTAATTTTCCGTCTTGCGCAAGGGCAAGTATTTTAACGTGCTGAAGAACATGTGACATCTTTTGGTGTTGATGCCGTGAGATGTTGTCAGGTTGTTAGAACACATACCTGGGTCAGTAGTGTCACATGTGACTCACAATGAACCTGGTGTTGTATCTGACTTCAGTCTAATAACTAAAACCCTCTTAACTATAAGAACACACGTCATATCCACTCAAAGTATATCCATCGCTTAATGCAGATTGTATATCTAGCGAGACTCATGCCTCTGCAGAAGACTGGTTAATAGATGTTGTTAGATGTTGCTGTGGTTAATAAAGTACAGCTCTGTTTCTGTGAAACACAAGTAGGAACACAAGTGTGATGGTTTCATAACTTTAGTTGTGCTGATTGTCAGATAGTTAAGACATGACTTGAGGATTGACACTACCAAGTCCACAGAGTAACAGGATAGACAGATAGAAACGCCATTTTGAAACATGGCACCACAAGATAGAGATGAAATAGCGTCCTGGTGTTTGATGCTCATTGTGGATTAACATCAATGGCAAAACAAAGAGCAACATGGAATTAGTAATCAACTATTGTTATCTTACTCACTCTTTATAACAAATATGTTTTAAAAATATCCTTTTAGACAAGCGTGGAGTTTTATCCTGGTGGAATATTTGACTGATAAATAACTGAAGTTCAGGTCTAAGATCAAACTAAAAGCAAATGTTAACATCTTAAAAACAAGAACATATGTTTACAGTTATAAGTGAAGAATGTGGGATGGTTTCATCATACTGTTGGTGTGATGCTGTTAGAGATGGTCAGTTTGAGATGCTAGCATGTATTCATTGACAGAAGGACTTCCACTACCAAGTCATCAGGGTTAGAGACGCCATTTTGAAACATGGCACTGCAAAGAAATGGAAATGAAATACCTGTTGGTGTAGATGTGGTTGGTTTGGATGTGTAAGTTGTGCTTGCTGCTCCTTGTGGATTAAAAGCAATGATAAAACAAAGACAAGCATTGAGTTACTAAACAACTTCTGATATCTAAATGACTCTTTAGTATGCCTGCAAAATATCCTTGAAGACAAGCATGGAGAGTTATGTCCTGGTGGTGTGGGACAGACCTTTATGTTTATTTATGTTAGACTGTGAGATTGCATTGCTTCCTTTACCAGTAGGACTTCCACTACCAAGTCATCAGAGTTACAGGGATAGATCAAGACGCCATTTTGAAACATGGCTCCACAAGACAGAAATTAAATACCTCTCAGTGTAGTTGTGGTTGTGGTTGGTGTGGTTGTGCTCACTGCTCCTTGTGGATTAAAACCAATGACAAAACAAAGACAAACATGGAATTAGGCTATTAAACATGAATATACGGAAATATAGGAACATGTCTACAGTAATATCTCTGTGAAAACAGATATTTTGTTGTCTAAACCACACTCTTCATACTAAAAAAACACATATTACCACAGCTTAGTGTCTATTTATGTCAAAAAGTGTACACAGATACTGTCAACGGTTCATCTCATAGTCACACAGGATTTTTAAATCTCCATCAGAGGACACATGACACTATATTCAGATATGAATATTTGAAACATGTTACCAGTCATATTCTCATTCTCATGGACTGGTTTCAACCCAAAAGTGTACATTTAGGTAAGTAGATTAGGTAACACTTTACAATAAGGTACGCAAAACGTGGGTAGTTACTGAGGAACGAATGAGTAACGAATGATGAACGACCAGGGCCCTAACTGGGGCCCTTACAGGGCCCTAAATCCCCTAGTCTGTTTACCAGTAATTCCTCAGTAGTTACTGAGTAACTGTCACTTAGGGCCCTGATAGAGCCCCAGTTAGGGCCCCAGTTAGGGCCCTGGTTGTTCATCATTCGTTACTCAGTAATGAAGTGAGTAACGAGGCACAAGGCACCCTCATCAACAACATTTGCTTAACTTTATTCAATTCAGTATTGTTCAGTTTGGAATATAGTACGTTGAGTTTCTCAGAAGAAGGAACAGCAAGAGAAGCGTGTGTAACACAGAGCAGGCACCCTCATTAAAAATATTTGTTTAACTATATTCAAGGTGTCTGCTGCCTTCATTTGGTGCACCCCAGCATCATACACTGATGGGAGGGCAACATATCTTGGCGAGCCAGCCAGGAGGTGTCCTCAGAGCAGAACCTCCAGCAGGGAGAGGAAGACCTTTGTCCAGAGACGAACCTAGAACAACAGTGAGAGAACTGCAGTGTCATGGAACTCAAGGCGCTTCTAGATAGCGTCAGCTCAGTTCTGACCAAACTACATTGGGCTCAGGTAGTACAAGTCTGTAAGCACCTCAACTGTATTGAGGAAGATGACGAGACTGTAAAAGATAGGAGTCGACGAACACTTGGTGTCATCAGATTGGTGGAGAAGCAACTGGATTATATCGAACAGGACAAAGATGCGGAAGAAGCATGTTAGATTATCCAAGATCTTTTAGCCTTTATGGGGACAATGGTAGACAGGAGTAGTGAGGGAGCAGAGCAGGAACTTCTCTGCTTACGAGAGATACAGGGGAAGTATGTAGAGTTGCATGAGCTTATCCAGTCCCCTCAACCGGCCAAAGTGCCTGAAGTAACCATTTGTATAGAGTTCTGGATCAGTGTGCAAATTGGTGTGGGAGGACAGCACGGAAAATTGTCATATACCAACCTCATGCACCAGATAGACGGAGGACTTCGGAGAGGTCACGGTGAATTAGA
This sequence comes from Merluccius polli, assembly GCA_030340625.1. Taxonomy (NCBI): domain Eukaryota; kingdom Metazoa; phylum Chordata; class Actinopteri; order Gadiformes; family Merlucciidae; genus Merluccius; species Merluccius polli. The sequence continues at coordinate 36,888 of JAOPHQ010003464.1, forward strand.
TATCATAGAAGCAGTCATAAAAGCCATCAGTCCAGGGCTGAAACTGCGCGATATGCTGGAAATAAAGTCTGACTTGATTCTCAAAGCTAAAGACTATTCTGAAGGGTCACTATAAGGAGGAAGATGCACCAGAGACTCATTAGCATATCTCAGGAACCGCAAGAATCAGCTCAAAACTTCCTGTTCAGGGCGATAGAACTCAAAGACAGGCTGCTGGTTGCATCAAAGTAAAATGAGTCAGAGGAGCAGTACAGTCCTGACTTGATAAGTAAGAAATTCCTGAGGTCAGTGGGCACAGGGAGTGATAACATCAAATTTCAGATTAAGCCTTTCCTTGATGACCCAGCAGTCAGTGATGAGATGCTCATTGAAAGAGTAAATAAGGCAGCCAGCCTTGAGGCAGAGAGAATCAACAAACTCAAGAAAATCCACTGTCAAGTCAGCATGTGTAAATGAGCTACATACTAGGGCTTCAGGTGAGGCCATGGAGAGCCAGCATAGCTCTCCTACAGCCCCAGCTGTACAGCCTGGGAGGAACAGCAGAGACCAGAAGGAAAAGCCTCTGACAACCAGACACATACCAGAGGCTGATATTCATGAAATCATGAGGGAACTGAAAACAGAGATGGCAGAGATGGTATTGGCTTCAATGAGCACAGACAAAAAACCAAACAGGAGACAGACAATGGGAGAGAGAGGGAATTGGAAGAGAGGCTGCAGGATGTGCCAGGACACAGGTGAAGAAGACAGCTGCAACCACTGCTTCAAGTGTGGCCAGGCTAGACATGTATCTCATGGGTGCAGGGCCCCTTACCAGCCTCAGGGAAATGGAGAGGGTTGCTGTCAAGGGACCCACAGTAACCCAGCAACCACCCATAGAGTCCCGATGTTGCCACAACTGCCTGCACGAGGAGGACAAGGGAAAAAGACTACACAAATGTAAGGAGTGTTCAGCCACATTATACTGCTCAAAAGAATGTCAGAGAAATCACTGGAAAGAGCACACACCTCTCTGTAGCAGTAGGTCAGGTTGAGCAAAAGTTAGCTGAGGAGGAAGACAGAAAATACAAATGACCAGTTCAGTCAGGACCACTTTTGTCAAAATATCTTTTATTCTAAAGCAGTTTAAGACAAGGAGAGCGGCAGCAGAGACCCCCCGGGGTACAGAACAGAGCAAGCATCAATGACAATCAGAAAATGACATTGATTAATTAGATACAACATAAAAGAAGGAGCTGGGGTGGAGGTGGGTTGCAAAAAAAGCTTGTAGAGGAAGCAGCAAAGATAGGCAGGCTAAAGCAGCTTAAATAAGGCGCCAAGAATGATATTTGCCAATTGGATGCTTGAGGGAATCAGCTGAGCTGTCAGCTGACTGTGTATGGTATCCAATAGGAAGCTTAGAGGAATCAGCTGATGTATGTTTATAAATAATAATACATTATATTTGAAGCACTTTCTGAATACTCAAAGACATTTACATTAAATCATAAAAGCGGCAAAAACAACTATGTCTATGATTATGACTAGCTGTGATCATATGATATCTGTAACTGAGCCTGACTTCGTGGCCTGCCTGAACTAACGCTATGCTCAATATATGTGTAAGATGAACTACCTCTCAGTCAAACAGGAAAAGAGACTGATTAAACTGATAGGGAGACGAAATATGGTGAAATGACAACATACCAGTTACAGCACTCTGGGACACGGGGGCGCAGGCAACAGTGATAAAAGATGCCCACTAAAGACCCACTAAATGGGGTGGCAGCTAATAAGATGGAGGTGAGGTAGTGATTGTAAAAATGGGCAAGCATAAAATAGTTCTCCCTGGAGAAGCCACCACAGTGAGGTGTCGCACGCACACACAGACTGACGAAGACACAGTAATGTTGTTTTGCCCTGACACAAAAACAAGTATGCCAGAAGGGGTATACATACGGGAAGTGCTATTCACCAAGAGAAAGAGGAAGTGTACCACTATCCCAGTCCCTGTAGTCAACAGCACTAAGCACAGTGTCACACTGAGCCCACGCACAAACTTAGGACACATCGAGATGGTGAAAGCAGTGTACCCAGCAGCGGTGCAGCCCGTCATGGAGGGACAGACAACACAGACAGCCACAAGAAAAACAACACCGGAAGAGATTGGCAGAGTCAACACTCAGTACGTTTACATGCACAGATTATATCGATTAAAGCCATAGCTCGTCTATGCTCCGCAACTGGTCAACTGCAATTGTCCGCGTATACATGGCGGCGAGTAAATCGATTCATTGGCCGAAGCGTGTAATGCCCCGGTACGATAAGTGGCGCTGTGCCCATTTCAACTAGTGGTAATAGAGCCACCGGTTGACCCCTTTACGTCACCAGCAACAACAAACTCATTTGAGAAAGCGATGTTTCAGCAGACAGCTGTCAGTTCACTTCGGGTCCATATAATTTCTCCATTGACGCTCCGTTGTTCCTCTCGGTCGTATGCGGACCGCTCCGCCGGCAGAGCAGCGGAGGAGTCCGCATACGACCGAGAGGAACAGTGGAGCGTCGGAGAAATGATATGGACCCGAAGTGAACTGACAGCTGTCTGCTGAAACATCGCTTTCTCCTCCATGTCGCGTTTCAGTCTGGACTTCAGAGAGTCAAAGCCAAAGTTAATTTCCCCCAATTCCTTTTCCCCATGGGCGAGATAAACCCGACTAGGAGTCTTTACTTGTTGTGTACCAGAGAGTCGGAGAACCCGACGCAGTCTGTAAGATTCATAATATCAGAGAATGCCGCCGTCAGTTCGGCCGCGGCGCAATGAATGAATAAAGATCGTAGTTATTTTACAACCTCGTTGATGAGCAACATTTAGAAAAACATGGACTTTAAATTCAGCCTTGGGTTAAATCGAAGCGTAGTGTGTACTGAATGCACGTTGATGATGATACTCCTTATAGGGGTAACTACATTGGCACGACACCGCTTCCTCCATCTTCTGCACCAGCTTTTTAAATACACCGCCGACCCAAAGTTAGTTGACAGCTGTCTGCTGAAAACATATTTCTCCCACCAGAACAGCCCTGAATGAATGAATAAAGATCGTAAACACGTCGGGAGAAAACATTTATTTTGACAGATGTGCCCGAAGTTACTACTTTACAACCTCGTTGATGACCCACATTTAGAAAAACATGTACTTTTAATTCAGCCTTGGGTGAAATGGAAGCGTAGTGTCCGTGTGCTTCCACCTTTAATGAATGCATGCCATGCGCGCTCCCACGGCCGGGACACAATTCTTATAGGGGGTAACAACATTCACCGGCTTCCTCCATCTTCTCCGCCACCTTTTTAAATAAATCGCCGTTTCTCGTTATCCCTTATCCGACGGCGGCGACAACAACAACAACACGACTATCGTCTCTTTCTACTTCCGGCTCACGGCCCCGGGAAGCGAAATTACGAATCCCACTATGGCCACGCCAAGCACCGCCCCACCGTGCTCCTGATTGGTTGAGCTGTGCTCTCGACTCTATCCTGATTGGTTCTACTGCGCCCAGCAAGCTAGAAGATTGTTTAATCTCAACGACCGCTCAGTTTACAAGTATTGAAGATATAGTTATGGTTAGGGTTAGGGTTAGGGTTATGGTTAGGGTTATGGTTAGGGTTAGGGTTAGCAGGCGCAGTAAACAATCTTAGAGTCGAGAGCACAGCTCAACCAATCAGGAGCAGGGTGGGGCGGTGCTTGGCGTGGCCATAGTGGGAAAAACAATATCGCCCCCGGGAAGAGATCTCGAGCATGCGTAGAACGCAATTCAACGCATAAGCCAATTCGATTGGTTACATGCACGCTTAGTCGACTATGAATCGCATAATCTAGGGGTCTTAACCCGATAATGAGTAAGTCGATTCGAATCGATTATAGCTCGACTAAGGTGTATACATGCATTTTAGTAATCCAATCATAATTGGATTAAGCCAACAAGTCGACTTTCTTGAGTGTCATGTAAACGTACTGACTGACACACCATGTCCCACCTGGAGTGACAGCAAAGCATGAGGCCCACCTATAGCATTGGATCACCTGACCAGCGAGCAGCAGGCTATTGCAAGAAAAATGCTTAGGGAGGAGTGTAATGCCTTTGCAAGAGATGATGTTACACGCCCTCCGATGGTCGGAGGAACCCGGTGTAACATAGGACAGTGAATGTATGGATGGAAAGAAACAATGGCACCAAAGGACTGCAAGAAATCAGTTTAATTAACAAAACAGACACAGGGCGGAGACAACACATACCCACCCCCTGAGCTATGCAGCGATCACTAAAGAAAAACCCCAAAACAACTAGCTATTATCAGAAAAACAACCCCAGGACTAACCCCCTAAACTAATCCCCCTTGCAGGCACCTTAATGCCTCAAAATACATGGAGTAGTGTCGCCGATCTAACTGGTGTACTAATACATGAGGTAACCTACGTGTGGTGAGGGACACAAATGTATACCTGCAGGTGTCTACCTAAGTTCCCTACCTCTCCAACCCTGCGCCGGATACATCTGCAAAGACAATAAAGTTAACAAACACGCTGGTAAACGATCAAAACAAAAATGTGCCTAAACCACAAAGTTCCAACCAACCACTACAGAATGGCACAGCAACCTAGAACAGTCTGAGACCTTCCACCTTCTCCGGGGGAAACCAAACAAATAAACATATATACCGTATATATATAGGGTGTGGGAGGGAGCTCATTGGTGGATGGCTTGATTGTGTGGCTGATTTCCTGGCCTCAGCTGCAAGCAATGCAGGAAATCACTGCAGGCCCTCAGTGTAGACCTACTAACTGAATGGGGGAAAAAAACACAGATAAGCCACAGGATCAGAACAAGTAAAACAACACAACAAAGCAGATCCATGTTCAGAAAACCCCACCACCCGTAACACTCCCCCCCTCAAATAGCAACCCCCGGTTGATACAAACTGGAGCATATCCGGAATAGCCCGTTTACTCAAGTCAAGGATCACACAATAAATTAGGGAATATGTTAAGTAACATAATCAAGCAACTTTTCAATGGAGTATGATCAAACACATACATTATGTATAAACAAAACTTAATGCTTCGCTAATGAAACTATAAGCTAAACCTGTCCACACCGGGACAGTGCATCTGCTACCACATTGTCTTTGCCCTTTTTGTGGCGGATGACAAGGCGGTAGTTCTGCAGGAACAATGACCATCTCATTAACCTCCTGTTGTGATTATACATTCGATGTATAAAGACTAGAGGGTTGTGGTCCGTGTAGACCACAACCGGCACAGGACTGGATCCCACATATACATCGAAGAACTGCAAAGCTAACAGTAGAGCCAGGGTCTCCTGTTCTACTGTGGAATAACGCATCTGGCACTTGCTGAACTTCTTAGAGTAAAACCCAACAGGATGATCTAACCCATGGTCGTCCGACTGAATCAGAACTGCACCAGCACCAATGCAGCTGGCATCTACTTCCAGTGCAAAGGGGCGACTAAAATCAGGTGCACTAAGAACTGGGGCACTGCACAAAAGAGCCTTGCAGCTCTCAAAGGCCATCTGACATGAAGCTGTCCACTGAAACGGAAGTTTTGGACTTACAAGGTCGGTTAAAGGAGCCGCAACAGAAGAGAGATTTCTACAGAAACCCCTGTAGTAGCCGGCCATTCCTAAAAACCGTCGCAACTCTCTCCTAGTGGAAGGAACCGGAAATGAGCTAATGGCAGCCAACTTTGCAGCAAGGGGGCGCACTTTGCCACCACCCACTTGCTTGCCCAAGTAGGTGACTGTCGCCTTCCCAAACTCGCATTTTGCCAGGTTGACTGTTAGGGAGGCGTCAGCCAAACGTTGGAAAACTGCTCGGAGAGAGCACACATGTTCCTCCCACTCCGTAGAGTGAACAACCACATCATCCAGATATGCAGTGCAATTTGGAATGTCGCCAAGTACAGTGTTCACCAACTTCTGGAAACAGGCAGGAGCATTTTTCAGGCCAAACGCCATTACAGTGTATTGCAAAAAGGTATCTGGTGTCACAAACGCTGAAATGTCAGAAGCACGAGCTGTGAGAGGCACCTGCCAATACCCCTTGAGCAGATCTAATTTTGTGACAAAGCAAGCGGAACCAATTGTGTCAACACAGTCGTCTATTCGTGGTAGTGGAAATGAATCCGATACTGTGATATTATTAACCTTACGGTAATCAGTGCAAAAACGGAATGTTGAGTCTGGTTTTGGAACAAGTAGACAGGGACTACTCCACGGACTAGAGCTAGGTTTTGCTAGACCATGCTCCAGTAAATACTGAGTCTCCTGTCTCATAGCTGCCCTCTTGACAGCATTCACTCTGTAGGGATGTTGTTTTATTGGACGAGCATCACCAACATCTATATCATGTTCCAGAACATTGGTGCGAGACGGACTGTCTCCGAACAGACACTTAAAATCCAAAATCAAAGACACCAAATCATGTCGCTGGCTGGCACTCAAATGTGGCATCAAACTACAAAGGTCCTTCAACATCTCTGAGTTGGATAACCAAGGAGTTTGTTGCTGGAGTCTACGGGTATCTAAACCGTCCTCATCACTATCCTGGATTTGAGAGCTAGACACAGCAACACCAACAGTAGCCACTGGAGGCACACTCACGGAACCAGAACTGTCTCTAACATGGTACAATTTCAACATGTTGAGATGACACACGCGTGTTTTTCTCTTACGATCTGGAGTTTTAATAACATAATCGGTTTCACTTAGCTTCCCCTCCACAGCATAAGGACCTAAAAATCGAGCTGACATGGATGAACCCTGGATAGGTAACAAAACCAATACCTGGTCACCTGGTACTAGAGCACGGGAAATTGCTCTCTTGTCATACCGCCTCTTCATGTTACTCTGAACTCCAGACAAACTCTCTTTGGCTAGGCTACATGCTCTATGTAGCCGCTCATGGAAACGACTCACATAACTGAGGAGGTTTAACTTTTTTGACAGACCATCACCAATGATTGAATCCTTGAGCACTTTCAGAGGCCCCCTCACAGTATGGCCAAACACTAGTTCGGCTGGGCTGAAACCTAGTGATTCCTGCACTACTTCGCGGACTGCAAAAAGAGCCAACGGGACACCCTCGTCCCAGTCTTTTCCGTGCTCAAGGCAGTACTTACGCAGCACGGACTTGAGGGTACCATGCCATCTTTCCAAAGCGCCCTGCGACTCAGGATGGTAAGCACTGGAGACATGATGAGTGATAGCTAGAGATTTTAAAACCTGTTCAAAGATGCCAGATAGAAAGTTAGTACCTTGATCAGTTTGTACTATCTTTGGCAGCCCGAATGTAGAGAAAAACTTGATCAGGGCCTTCACTACAGACTGCGATGTTACCTTTCTAAAAGGAATTGCTTCTGGGTACCTAGTAGCTATACACATCATAGTCAACAAGTACTGATTTCCATTTTTTGTTTTTGGGAGGGGACCTACACAATCAACCAGGACATGCTCAAAAGCCTCACCTACTGCTGGAATCGGGTGAAGTGGAGCAGGTTGGATAACCTGGTTCGGTTTTCCAACCACCTGACATATGGGACAGGTTCGACAGAAATTAGTCACATCCTTTTTCAGACCTGGCCAGAAAAAATGTTGGAGCACTCGATCATATGTCTTTGCCACTCCCAAATGACCCGCCCACACATTATCATGAGCCAGGGATAAAACTGACTGTCTGTGTTTTGATGGAATAACTACCTGAACCACAGCACTAGAATCACTATCACCATCACGGCGATCTCTCCACCTCCTCAACAGCAAACCATTTTCAATAAAATACATGGTGTCTTTGTTGTTAGTTGAGTCTGAGTTTTTAATGTCATTGAAATACTTTGACAAACTAATATCAGCCTTTTGTGCCTCGCCGAGGCTGTCACGAGTCATAGGCAAATGTTTAACATCAAACATAATCTCTGGGTTTAACATAGGTTTAGCATATTTACTATTCTCAGAATCATGACTGGGGAGAGAGGGTGAAAATGCCTGATCGCTTAGACCGTCAGCAAACACAGTGTCTGATAAATCAACTGCATCACCCAGCTTACGGGCCTGCGCGCGTGTAACTGCGCATACCGGAAACACATCAGGGTAGGATCGCCCAAGAACATCCGGCTGTGACACGTCAGGTTGATCGAACACCTCTAGAACAGGTGTAACCTTTCCACCAGCTATGTCGTTGCCCAACACAAATGTAACCCCTCGCATGGGCAACGAAGGACGAACCCCAACTGAGAAATCACCACTCACTAAATCACAAGTCAGGTTCAAACGGTGCAGAGGTACCGAAATATAATTCATACCTATCCCCTGGACTAGTACGCTAGAGTGACATGAAGACTCTTCAGAGAAAGGCAAAACATCAGACAAAATAAATGATTTTGCTGCCCCTGTGTCACGCAGTATGCGCACTGGATATTTTCTGTCTGAGCCCAGGGAAACATAGCCATCCAACATGAATGGTGCATAGGTTGGATCTGGGCCTTCCCTCACACCTGATGTGACAACTAATGGACATAATCCGGTTGGCGAAGGAGAGCCTGCTCTGGTCGCTTCCCTGTGTTTACGCAAAGAACAGTTGGCTATGAGATGACCAACTTGGTGACAATAATGACACTCACGGAGTTCTGAACGAGGAGATGATTGAGGTTGGTATCTAGGCGTGAAGTTGGAACTAGCCACTATAGCTTTGTTTTTTTCCAAGCGCTCAGTCTTCTCCTGTTTATATGGGCCAGATGAACTGAAATGCTGCTTGTGAGTGAGTACAAACTCGTCAACTAAAACAGCAGCATCTGCTAGCTTGACAGGTTTTTGCTCATTCAGATACGTGACTACACGCTCCGACAAAGAGTTTTTAAACTCCTCCATCAAAACCAATTCACAAACAGACTCGAAGTCAGATTCCTCAGTAGCCTTTAGCCACCGGTAGAACAGCGTCTCTTTCTCACTAGCAAATTCAACAAAGGTTTTGTCATGGAATTTTCTGTAAGCACGAAAACGCTGCCTATATGCCTCGGGCACCAAACTATATGTACGAAGCACAGCTGCCTTTAACACCTCATAATCCAGGCTATCAGAAAGAGGCAATTTATTCATCACCTCACGGGCCTTTCCCGTTAGTTTGCTCTGTAGCAAAGGCGCCCAAGCATCTTTTGGCCATTTAAAAGCGGTAGCAACTCTTTCAAAAGATTCAAAATACGCATCTATCTCATGTTCACGGAATTGGGGAACTAATGCTATGTGCCGACTAGCATCAAAAGGCTTATTTGGATAAGCAGGAGCATCAGGCTGCGGAGTAATGGGAGACTTTGGGAGAAATTGACAATCAAGTCTCTTTTTTTCCAACTCAACCTCAAGCTTTTTCATCGCCACGGCATGTTGCATCTCAGCATCCAACTCAAGTTTGCGCATAGCCTCCCTGTGCCTGTAGTCGGCAGCTCTCTCCTTCTCCCTCTCCTCGGCCTCCAATTTTAAGCGGGCCAAACGAACCTTCAGTTTGGTACTTACTGAGACACTGGAGACAGAGGAAGCTCGCGAGCTACCTGGAGTGGAAAGAGATTTTTCCACCTGATCTGCCCCTGGTTCCACCCCAATTTCCACTTCAAAAGGATCAGGGGACCCAGTAAGTGCTGCTTTGACAACTGCCCCCTCCTCAATAGGCACACCCTTGTCCTTCAACAGAACGAGCACTGCCTCCCTTAACTGAGCCACAGTTTTAGCCTTAGACAACTCAACTCCAAAGTGAGCACCTATCTCACATAAATCTACCTTCCTACACTGGTCCAGCCCTTCTAAAGTGGGTGTGGCCAGAAAATCCTCAACACTGAAACCAGTAGCCATCTTGGTGCCCGGCAAACTACTAAACAGCCAGTGAAACCTATGTAATTACAAAGTTTTAAGCACAATCACCAAGCAAAAATGGTAGAGCATGGCCCAATGCATACTTACCAAATGAATGGAGTCCTACTCCACTCCTACTCCACTCCACAGCAGCCACAAAAAAAACTACAAAACTAAACCCATTACCAGCCTGTGCCACTGAACTCAACATCCACACTCTCACCGTCCAGTGGGACCACAAGGATCCCGGACGAGCCCCCAAATATGTTACACGCCCTCCGATGGTCGGAGGACCCCGGTGTAACATAGGACAGTGAATGTATGGATGGAAAGAAACAATGGCACCAAAGGACTGCAAGAAATCAGTTTAATTAACAAAACAGACACAGGGCGGAGACAACACATACCCACCCCCTGAGCTATGCAGCGATCACTAAAGAAAAACCCCAAAACAACTAGCTATTATCAGAAAAACAACCCCAGGACTAACCCCCTAAACTAATCCCCCTTGCAGGCACCTTAATGCCTCAAAATACATGGAGTAGTGTCGCCGCTCTAACTGGTGTACTAATACATGAGGTAACCTGTGGTGAGGGACACAAATGTATACCTGCAGGTGTCTACCTAAGTTCCCTACCTCTCCAACCCTGCGCCGGATACATCTGCAAAGACAGAATAAAGTTAACAAACACGCTGGTAAACGATCAAAACAAAAATGTGCCTAAACCACAAAGTTCCAACCAACCACTACAGAATGGCACAGCAACCTAGAACAGTCTGAGACCTTCCACCTTCTCCGGGGGAAACCAAACAAATAAACATATATATATATATATAGGGTGTGGGAGGGAGCTCATTGGTGGATGGCTTGATTGTGTGGCTGATTTCCTGGCCTCAGCTGCAAGCAATGCAGGAAATCACTGCAGGCCCTCAGTGTAGACCTACTAACTGAATGGGGGAAAAAAACACAGATAAGCCACAGGATCAGAACAAGTAAAACAACACAACAAAGCAGATCCATGTTCAGAAAACCCCACCACCCGTAACAGATGACATGGATGTCGACTGTATCCCAACACTCAAAATGCACATCACCCTAAAGGATCAGACTACTGTCCAAAAGACTTATAGCAGTGTCCCAAAACCAGTACACCAGGAAGTGAAGGAGTACCTGCAAGATCTCATCAACAGGGGCTGGAATCACAAAAGCAAGGTCACCCTACTCCTCACCTATTGTCTGTGTCCGTAAAAAGGATGGTAGCTTGAGATTATGTTGTGATTACAGAGAACTAAATCGTAAGTCAGTACCAGACAGACATCCTATCCCGAGGACACAGGATATGCTAGATAGTCTCAGTGGAAGCTCCTGGTTTACAGTGTTAGATCAGGGCAAGGCATATCACCAAGGCTTCCTTGATGAGGAGAGCCAGCCTCTGACAGCCTTTATAACTCCATGGGGCTTGTACCAATGGATACGAATCCCATTCGGATTGAGTTCAGCACCCGCTGAACTCAATCCGAATAGCTGTGAACTCAATCCGATTTTGCTATAAAATGTAGTTTTCCTGGAAAAATTCATCATGACATGGGCAGAGAATTTGAGAACCAGTTGCTGCACCGTCTGTGGTATCAAGGGATCGCACACCACTCCCTACCACCCACAAGGGAACGGACAGACTGAAAGATTTAACAGAACACTTCTCTCCATGTTAAGAACACTGACAGAGGAACACAAAACTGGAAAAACTACCTTCCTAATGTCCTTCATGCGTACAACTGCACCTCTAGTGATGCAACGGGCTACTCTCCATTCTTCTTGTTATTTGGCAGACCACCAGTGGACATCCTTTTCGAAATGGAGAGGGAGGACCAACCAGGCTCATATCAGGCCTATGTAGAGAAATGGAGAAAGAGGATGACAGAAGCCTATGATATAGCATCTAAATATGCAGGCAAGTCAGCCGATAGAGGAAAAAAACAATTTTATAAAATAATCTATGGTCCAGAGTTACTGGTGGGCAGCCAAGTCCTGGTGAGGAATATGACGGAGAGAGGAGGGCCAGGCAAACTCCGCTCAACTGGGAGGATGAGGTCTACATCATCAGAGGATTTAAAGGGGATGACAGTCCACTGTTTGAGGTCCAACCTGAGAGTGGAAAAAGTAGGACAAAAGTCCTCCATAGAAATCTGTTGTTGCCATGTGACTTCCTGCCTGTAGCTGAAAAAACAAAACAACTCCAGAGCACAGAGCAAGTAAGGACAAGAGACAATAATAGAATCAAACAGGAACTCGTAACACAACACACCCAGCAAATAGATACTGATGAGGAATCAGATTGTTGTTTAAGTTGTTTATTATCAGCAGGATAAACCCCTTGAGTTGTCACAACTCGTTTTCGAGGGGGTCCTGCGCACCTCACATCAACATAAAACACAACTCATCACAGTACAATGAAAGGATACAGAACAATACAATAAAATAAGGTACATACACACACAAACAAACAACAACAAAAAAAACAAAACAAAAAAAAAAGACAAAACAAAGACAAAATCTGGACAGACATACAAAATCAATCAGACAAGTTGCAACCGGGTTTGGACAGGTACTTAGCGAAATGTGGAGACAGATTCAATGAAAGCATGAACAAGTAATTTCAAGATGTGAAGACAGGGCATAATTAAAGCAATTAAGAGATGGAGAAGATCTGATACACATGGGTAGGTGATTCCAGTCATTTGGTGCTCTGAACATAAATGCTTTTCTACCGGTTGTTTTTCTGGTATATGGAACGGAAAAGTAGGGGTGAACAGAGTGTCTGGTTTGATAAGTAGAGGTAAGTTGCAAAAAATACTGTTTAAGATAAGGGGGGTAATTAAAGTGAATACATTTGAAAATAAATTGGAACCAGTGTAACTGTCGTCGTGCATGTGGAGAAGGAAACTGAAGAGATTGGTACATTAGACAGTGATGTGTAAGATAGGGACATTCAAGTATGAATCTGCAAGTTCTGTTATAAACTTTGATCAGAGGAACTAACACAGATTTAGGAGCAGAGATATACACAACATCACAATAGTCCAAAATTGGAAAAATAAGTTGCATAGCAAGTTTCTTTCTGACACTAAATGTAAAACAGTTTCTGGACCTATACAACATATTGATACGACAGTTCACCTTCCGTATCATATAGTCAATGTGCGTTTTAAATGATAAAGTAGGATCTAACCAGACACCAAGGTATTTCATTTTATCAACTTTCTGCAGAGTTGTACCATCTTTACAAGATATTTTACATGAATCTGAAATGGATTTCAATTTGGAATTTGTACCAAAAATCATTACGACAGATTTGTTTTTATTAAGAAGTAATTTATTTTGTAAGAGCCAGTCTTCAAGAATACTGAAGTCAGACTGAATGGTGGTTTGAACTTCAGATAGGTCAGATTTTGAAGTGTAAATGACGGTGTCATCTGCATACAATTGTACAGAGGAATATGTAAATATAGACGGTAAATCATTAACAAATATAGAGAAAAGAAGGGGTCCCAAGGTTGACCCTTGAGGCACTCCTCTTTCCTGCACCAACAAGTCGGAACATTTTCCATCTATGACAACACACTGTTTTCTATTATGTAGAAAAGAACTAAACCATAAAATTACATTTTTAGATAGACCAATGTTATAAAGCTTATCTAGTAATAAATATCGATTAACGAAATCAAAAGCTTTGGTTAAGTCAACAAAAATTGCACCAGTAATTTCACCATTCCCTGCAGCAGTAAAAATATCATTTGTTATTTTCAACAAGGCAGTAGTTGTTGAGTGGTTGGCTCTGAAACTAGACTGAGAGGGCGATAAAATATTATTAATCTTGAGGTATTCTGACAGTTGAGAATAGACCAGTTTTTCCAGGATTTTTGCAATTGAACAAATAATAGATATAGGTCTATAATTATTGCAATCAAGGACATCATTTGCTTTATGAAGTGGAGTGATTCGTGCCGATTTCCAGATGTAAGGTAATTCATTAGTAGAGAGAGAGATTGAACAAGTCAGCGAGAGGATACATAAGAACATTGGCGGCTAATTTTATATATCTGTTTTCCAGGCCGTCAAGTCCAGCGCTACTGTTTCCGTTGGATTCCCTAATGACACTCAGCACTTCAGTTGGTGTGATTTTTCTAAATGAAAAAGATGAGGATAAGGATGAGCTGATAGGAGGTAAAGTGTAGCCACGCCAGTCATTGGTATGAGATACAGGAAGAAGAGTAGAACAAACAGAGGAAAAATGATAATTTAGTGCTTGGGCGACAGATAAAGAATCGTGTAAAATAGTATCATTAACTCTTATTTGGTTAATAGTATGCTTTTCTTTAGCATTTGTAATTGATTTAATATTTCGCCAAAACTGTTTTGGATTCCTGAAGTCAGAGTTCAGACATTCTTTATAATAATTCGATTTGGCATTACGAGTTTTGACTTTACTCTGGTTTCTAAGTTGTCTATACATTTCCCAATCATCATTCTTTCTCGTTCTACGGTAAGTTGACCATGCTTTGTCTCTCTGTCTAAAGAGACTGATAAGTTCTGAAGTGATCCAGGGAAGATGTTCACCCTTGACCTTGACCATTTTCCACGGAGCATGTCTGTCAAGCACTTCATTATATTCAGTATAAAAATAGTCCCAGGCATCTTGTACATTGGGTATTAATTGAAAACGATCCCAGTTTATGTTGATCAAATCATTACAAAATAAATCTGTATCCATTTTTCTATGTTGCCTGATCTTTATCAACTTTGGTGGTGATTTGGGGAGTTTAATTTTCCATACACAATAGACAATAGAGTGATCACTAAAGCAATCAGACATAACACCAGATTTAGTAATCCTATCAGGATGTGAAGCAAGTATCCAATCCAGCAAAGAACTTGTTTTCTTGGCAACCCTTGTTGGTTCATCTATAAGCTGGGTAAGGTTTATACCAGTGAATTTTCTTTTAATTGTGTCAGATGATTTATCTAGCCAGTTCCTATTAAAGTCGCCTAGTAAAATTAATTAATTCATGGCAGATATAGAGGTGATAGTTGAAATCAAGTTGTTAAAGGAGTCCACTGGGGAGGAGGGTGGTCTGTATATACTACCTATGTGTAAACACTTATTCGTACTATGCAATACAATTTTAACAAAAACTGACTCAAAACCCTGTGGACCAATAGTAGGAATAACAATTTCAGATGCAATGTTTGTAGAAACATAGATAGCCACACCTCCATGCCTAGTAATTCTGTCAGCTCTGTATAGGACATAGTTCCTAATACTAATTTCATTATCTGAGATTTCACTGTTAAGAAATGTTTCAGAAAGTGTAATGATATTTGGCTTGTGCAAGTAAACCCATGTACGAAGTAAATCAATCTTGGGTACCAGACTTCTAATATTCAAATGAATTATCTTTAAACCTTTAATATCATCCAATGTGTTTTTCAAAGCAGTTTGTGCTGTCACCAGACAAGATACATGAAAATAGAATTGAGTTGCAGCCATTACAAATTAGAACACATACATACACACACACAACATATAACACAAAATGACAAGTTAAATCCATCAAGGATGCCCAGGCTTTATCCCAGGTAACATCGGGTGAATGCCTGGGTTTAATAGCCAAGAGCATGCCTGTGGGGGTTAACTGTGAACAATAACTCAATGCTCTATCTGTTGTCAGAGAGAAAACAAAATATATATTCGTAGCCTACCATAAGAAAAGAAAAATATGCAAAAGAAGAGGAGAGGGAGAGAGGAAGAAAGAAAGAAAGAAAAATAATAATAGTGCTAATGACAATAATATTATACAGGCAGCACCGTAGCCTAGCCATAATAAAATCAGAGGGGTCCTTCTTAGGGGAAGTGACGCGCTATCTGCGACAATCAAAACATAAACAAACAAACAGGCTCAGTAGGCTCAGTACTGGGCCCAGTTTCCCGAAAGCGTCGTTAGCCTAAGTGGTTCGTTAAGTACGTCGTACGACCATCAGACAGTTTTCACACCGTTTCCCGAAAGCATCGTTGCGTAACGAACATCGTTAAGACTCTCGTAGCTAACGAGAGCTCCAGGGGTACTCGTAGCGCACTACGAGCGTCGTTAACACATCCAATACCACTGAATGTCCAGCTGGTGACGCTGAAGTTACGATAGGCTATACAGCTTAGTCTATGTTATACCATGGTCTGGGTGAATACTATAATCTTATCTTTGATGCACACCTAGGAAAGACGTTGACTATGGCTATGAAGATATAAAATATTATTAATTGATTAAATATTAACAGAAATGAATGGACGACGCGGAGGCGTGAACCGCGGAGGACGGTTCTGTTAATGGACACCTCGAAGGGCATTATCCCGTTTATACCATGGTCACTTACGAAAGAAAGAAATATTTACTCAATTAATAGTACTTGAATGTGTTTTAGAGTTAAAATCGTGAGGTGTTTTTTTTTATTTATTTTTTTACAAATCGAGCGGACTATTTAATATCTCCCGTATGCAGGC
Source organism: Merluccius polli (assembly GCA_030340625.1). NCBI lineage: Eukaryota > Metazoa > Chordata > Actinopteri > Gadiformes > Merlucciidae > Merluccius > Merluccius polli. Next base: position 53,338 of record JAOPHQ010003464.1, read on the forward strand.
GTTGCCAAGCAACGTGGCCATAGCGTCTTCATAGCGTCAACGTCTTTCGTAGGTGTACTTTTCAACCTACACCCTCCAGCCAATCAGAATCAAGTATATGTATTTCAGCACCGTGTCAGTGGACAGGTACAAGGCTACGATCGATCGTTAGATCTGTGCACGCGCGTTCATGTTAAGAGGAGTTTCGGGAAACGCACGGAAAAAAATAACGATCGTTCGAAAGATGATTCGTAAGAAGCATCGTAAGATGGATCGTACATCGTTATCGGGAAACTGGGCCCTGGGCATGTATCACAATGCCATCATGTTAACACAAAACACTTAGAAACAACTCAAATAATCCCCGTCAGAGTGCAAAGAAAGTCAAAAGGAAGAGTGCTAGCACATACTGTCAGGCGAGTTCGGTGCTGCTTTCAGGACCGCTTCAGCCTGCTCTGGACAGTCAAAACGTTGTTCCTTGCCATCAATAGATACACACAATGTGCATGGATAACGGACAAAGTACTTAATCTTACGGTCACGGAGCTCACGTTTGATGTTGGCGAAGCTCTTGTGTCGTCTTGCCAAGTCTGCGCTGAGGTCAGGATTGAAGTAGACCCGGGACCCTTTGAACTCCACTTTCCTTTTCGCCCTGGCCAGTCGGATGATTTTCATCTTGTCCTGGAAGTTGAGCATCTTCACGATGATGGTCCTGGGAGTGTCCCGGTCGTTTGGACGTTGTGTTGGTGAGCGATGTGCTCTTTCAATGACTGGAGAGGAGGGGAAGTTCTCACGGCCCAGTAACAGTGGAATTAACTAGGACATGAACTGGATCATATCAGCACCTTCAGCAGACTCGGGTATACCAACAACACGAAGGTTCGAGCGGCGAAGCCTGTTTTCCTGGTCGTCCATCTTCTCCCGGAGGAGAGTGTTAGCAGCTTCGAGTGCTTTCACTCGTTCGGTAAGGTCATCAATGTTGTTCTCGTTTGTGCTGATTCTCCCTTCCATCAGCTCAGCTTGTGATCCCAATGTGTAGAGGGAGGTCTGAATATTGTCCAAGCCAGTCTGAATAGGATCCACTTTAGAGTTAATGTGCGTCAGCATTTCGGTCTTACTCTTCTCGATGGCGTCCAGCAAACTTTGCAGTGTTAGAGTTGCCATAATCACGCCAAGCATGCACAGAAAGAGTTCCCAGAAATGTTATTGAAGATGCTCAAATTCGACGGATTAATGAGAGTGGATCACATGCATAAAGTTGCAGTAGTATCGGCTACTAAGTTTCAAACAGTCAGAGCGATCAAGACACGTACTCTCACGCTGCGGCCATCACACGAGATGAGGATTTTCCCACAGGACTACTCTTGGTCGTCCACAGAACAGCAAGATCCACCGGCTCTGAATCCCACAGCACACGATTTCTATCCTCAGGGCACATCTGATGTTTCAGACAGACACCACTTGCTCCATGGAGCTGATGAGGAACAGGATGACAATCCAGCCGCTGACATGAGAGAACTGGATGATGCAGACGACAAGGATTACATTGGGGATCCAGGAGAATGCGTGGACTCTGACAATGAGATGCTGGAGGAAACAGAACAGAGCGCAGGATATCCCAAAAGAGAAAGGAGACCACAGACACTGACATATGACAAACTTGGTCAGCCCAGTTTCAAACAGAGAATAGTGTCTACCAGAGAAATAGCTGTGAACAGCTACTGGTGGCCTTGGTAATAGAAATGGACTGATACAGCTCATGGACTGTTGAAATAAAAGACTGAGAAAAGAAACTCGTACCCTTTGAAACTATACATACAGTGGCTTTTGGCCTGGGGAGAGAGCTGAACACACTATCAGTTGGCCGAAGTGTGTCATGTTGTTTAAAGTATTGAGTGGGTATAAGGACTGTTAGTGAGAGGAACCCTCCCAGGTACAAGGGCTAGTAGTTTGATAGGGATGTGAAATAGGGGGTAATTGGTATGTGAAGTGACAAAGTCAGAGGCAATTGTAATTACAGGACAGTGGTTATGGTGCTAAAGAAAAAAATGTCATACACTTTACTTTAATAACATGTTGCCCATTCATTGCAATACCACACTATGGATTTGTAATGACATGTCATCAGTGATAAACTGCATAATGTGTAAATGCTTTGTTGAATGGTTGCATAATTGGGAAACTGGGATATTTATTTAGTCTTTAACATGAAGAGGGAAGTGGGCCTATACTCTGTGTCAGCACCTTATCTTAGATTTTATCAATCCAAGAACGATGGTTCGCCTCTGCTTCCCTTAATAGCAGAAGCAGTGGCGATGTCACCACGGGGGCAGGGGGGGCATTTGCTCCCCCTGCTGTTTAAAATGTTCAAATCAATGTAAAAAAGAAATGTATTTTCGAAGAAGTGATGTCATGTTTGTATATTCTATTATTGTTTTACTCTAGTTATTAATTTCTAATTTCTCAAATGGCCACATCATGACCTCTAACTCACGCACGGCACGCGACGTGGGCGTCCAAGTGATGAATACTGATCTGTGTGTCACAAACATGTAAGGCCTAAAGTTCCTATGTCTGATGCAAACACATTGAAGGCATTCACTTTTTTTATTTTTGTATTTCATGCCCAAATAATAACGTAATGCAAAATGGTGAATAGTATTGTTTTTATTGTGATTTAAATGTGGAAGAGACGAGCATGTGAAACAGGTAAACAGGAACTATTTATAGGCCTATTTTTTATTTCACACTTCAAATACTAGATGCAAAAAGGTTGATTCAGACAATAGGAAGAGAGCTATCGGTACATTAATGCTTATTGATATGCTGGAGGAGAAAACACAACCTAAAAAGGCTAAACGTCCATGGGTGAAGGACTTGCTACTCAAAAGAGAGACCAATAGACCATCTCACTGATCTCTATTCAAGGAGCTTGATCCAGTCAGCCTCAGGTGAGTGCGTTCTCCCTTTGATTCAAAGAAAATAAATAAATACCACCTTGTGACATCAGTATGAAATTGTGAGTTGAAATCGATCAGTTGAAATCGGTTGAAATGATACCGCATCATCAGGAGTTTGGCGTAATCATTTGACACGTTATCAGCGTTTTGATTGGCTGTTGCGTGAAACTAGTTCACAAAGTTGAGAGTTTCGCAAACTGTTGCGGTTGAGTTTCAGAAAAGTTTCAAGTGCATTGCTGAGGGCTTTACACCATGAAACTCAACTGCAACTTAGTTTCACCTAAGTTTCAACTAACTAAAATCGGGTGAAACTTTCACTGTGTAAAGCCAGCCTAAAGGCCATCTAAATACTGGCCATTTCATAAGATAAGTGACATTAGACAACTTTATTGATCCCAGACCAGGAACTATTTTCTGGGAGGGGGTGCTGTAAATATGTGTGTGTGTGTATGTATGTGAATGTGTATGTGTGTGTCTGTGTGTGTGTGTGTGTGTGGGGGGGGGGGGGGGGGTTGTTGGGGCATGGACTACTTCACCCGTTACAGACTACTTCACCCCTCACACCGTTATTTCTTCTTTCGTGGTGCCCCACCCTGGACGGCGCTGTCCAAGACAGCAGTGCTGAGTAGACTTAATGGCCCCGACCTTAAGGCTTTAAATTTAAATAATTTGAGAAGTATACAGCTATTGAAAATTAGAAAGTAAGATTTAGATGTTCACAAAGAATCTTTATTGTTATGACGATAAAAATGGTTCATATCAAAGAGGCATAGCCAGTGGCGCCTTAATGCAAGGGCTTACCCGGGCTTCAGCCCAGGGCCTCGGCCAATCAGGGGCCTCTTAAAAAATATATATTTAAAAAAAAGATGATAAACGTCCGTATTTGCAGTGTCATTACTCTGCTCTACAGCAGCATCTGCTGGAGGAGGTGGAGGGAGGCCCCCCCCTTCCCCCTTATCTAAACAAAATAAATGTAATAGCGCAAACAAAAATGAATTTGAATCTCAACGTTCTAGAAGTTGAGTTGAGCCGGTCAGAGGACAAAAAGAAAAGATGAAGCGGTCACACCCAAGCGGATCTCAGAAAAGAAAGAAACACATACAGGATCAATTATATAAAGAAAGTTTACCAAAAGTGAAAGATTTCTTCTTCAAAATATCAGAGATCACTACCAGCACCACCATCACTAGGCTATATCCTATAGCCTTTTCCATGTCTACCATTTGATTCAATAAATGGCAGAGAGCCAAAGATCACTTCTCGAGTCAACTCATTTTTTGAGATTATTTTGTTTTAACCAAGATACAGTAGGCTATATGCAAGCTATATACGGTTCAATTATGCAGGTTGGTGTGGGCTATTTGGCTATATCGCTGTTGAGAAATTGATTGTGCAATTGGCGGGCGGGTGGGGGGCCTCAAAAAATGTCCATAGCCCAGGGGCCTCAAGTGCTATTAACGCTCCCCTGGGCATAGCCATGAAACTAATTATGATTGAACCAATAAAATACAATTAATAAAATGTGTAAAATAAAAAGGTAATTACATAAATGATAGGCCCCTGAAGATACAAATACTTGTAGCCTACTTGAACAAGAGACCACTTTTGAATGAAGGCTGGCTATTCTTCATCTCAAAAATAAATGGTGTGAAACAGAACATGAGTCCCCCCGCACCCCTACTTCCAACGTCTCTGTCCCAGACAGGAAATTTGTGTAATTTAGAATTAACTTTAATGAACTTTAATGAACAAAAAAATGTGTTTACACACCTGAAGGTTGTTATAACAGTTTTTTATATTTTTATATAATCTTAATTGTTACTGCTGGCTGCTGCTGCCCTCTTATCTTGGCTCATGTGAAATAAAGCATTCAGCAATTATTGACAAAAAATGTGTTTACACACCTGAAGGTTAATATAACAGTTTCTTATGTTTTAATGTAATCTTAACTGCTACTGCTGGCTGCTGCTGGCTGTGTTTCCACACACACTCATCTACAGACGTTTGTCATTTCGGCCGTATGTTGACGGTGGCGTAATGTACGTCCACATCACCAGCGTTCCCGCCAAGCCTGGGAGACGCCCTCACTGAGGCGTAGGTCACTGCATCACTGAAACCGTCCTCAACCTATAGCGTGACATGGACCGCCGTGACAGCATGTCGTGACTTGTTATATCACGACATGGAATAACTGTGATAAGTTATGATATCCCACACCACGACCTGATGCGCTGTGTTATGCTGTGATGAGAGCGAGAGTCGTGACACAATATGGCACGACAACATGTAGGCTGCGACATGACGTCGTACAATGACTGTGATATGATGTGACGTCGTGTGCCATGTGGTGAAGGGCAACAGTATGTCACAACATCATATGCTGCAACATACATGTGAGTGGTGGCATGATGTGACAACAAAAATAATACGTACTTTCAAATAATGACTATTGTTATTACGGCTGCTATTATTATTGACTCGTTGTGGTATGCTGACACTAAAGGAGCCAGTTTACCTGTGCTGTACCCACGGCCCTCTGTCCCTCGGGCAGAACAATAGAGGCGTATGTTGGACCTCCGTCCAGGTCTCTGTCCGGGCTGAGACACTGGGACATGGTTAGGAGTTGTCAAGTTAGTATGCATTCGATTCATATTCGAGACTTTATACTGCGTTACATTCAATTTACTTTCATTTTGTAAAGGGTTTTCAGACGAATCTATGCCTGGTCATGTCATAATTGCATGAAGAATTTGCGACGGGAAGTGTGTTTGTGTGTGTGTTTGTGTGTGTGTATGAGATGAGAGGGTGAATAAAGTCTCACCTCATCATAAATGGCTCCTGGGCCTCCGACCTGTAGGGCGTCGCTGATGGAGTTCAGACCCTGCACCCAATACAGCCACACAGTTACCCCTGCACCCAATACAGTCACCCAGTTACCCCTGCACCCAATACAGCCACACAGTTATCCCTGCACCCAATACAATCACCCAGTTACCCCTGCACCCAATACAGCCACATAGTTATCCCTGCACCCAGTACAGTCACCCAGTTACCCTTGCACCCAATACAGTCACCCAGTTACCCCTGCACCCAATACAGTCACCCAGTTACCCCTGCACCCAATACAGTCACCCAGTTACCCCTGCACCCAATACATTCACCCAGTTACCCCTGCACCCAATACAATCACCCAGTTACCCCTGCACCCAATACAGTCACCCAGTTATCCCTGCACCCAATACAGTCACCCAGTTACCCCTGCACCCAATACAGTCACCCAGTTACACCTGCACCCAATACAGTCACCCAGTTACACCTCGTCTGGTCACACCAGTGGTGACCCCAACTGTTTACTTTTTTGTGCATCTGCTCATTGTTAAACTCAATCAACATCTGGTCATGAGGTTAATGATACAGGGAATGTCTTCACACTATGATTAGTAGTAGTTTGCTTGTGGCAATGTATCATTAGACGTTCTGTTCTTATGGACACAACCTCTTTTCAAATCTTATAAAGAAACGTATCATTCAATATCTATAGGTTGAAAGTAATCTCTCATAACCCCATGTCAATATCCCACGACCCCAAGTGGGGACCCTACCCAGAGGTGAGGAAACACTGGTTCACTCAAACTACTTGTTGTAAGCTATATTGTTGTACTAATGCTACTTGCTGAAGCATTATTACCATGGAACGCCCCCTATTTATATTGAACCAATTTAATGCTATTTTCCAGCTACCTATCTTACTACACAGGAAATACAAACCCCAAACCCACCTAACCCACCTAACCCACCTAACCCAACTAACCCACCTAACCCACCCACGTTTCTTCAATTGTAATACATTGTAATACAATAATAAACTCACAATGATCATGTCCTTTGGCTTCTTGTTTCCTGCTGAAGAGAAAGCCACAGTGAATGTTTATGGCAATATATAATATTAATAACAATAATGACAACAACAACAACAACAACAACAACAACAATAATAATAATAATAATAATAATAATAATAATAATAATAATAATAATAATAAGGGGTGTGAAGACCTAGACAGATGTAGAGGTTCTCACCTCTCCTTCTGGACCAGTAAATGAGGAGAACCAGGGCAAGGATCAACAAGACAGCTATACCCAGCGGTACCCCGACTGTTAACCCAGGCTGTCCTGGGTATATGTTGGAAAACCAAAGAAAATGGTTATATAAATAATAGGACGGTAGAATACAGGATAGTCTAGTGCAGTGGTTCCCAACCTTTTTTGGCCCATGACCCCATTTCTAGCTCTGAAAATGTTTGCGACCCCTACTTTAACTTTTGTAATATCAATGTCCGGTGAATGTAATGGCATCGCTCTACTTCACACTAAGTGATTAGTAGTAGTTTGCTTGTGGCTATGAATCAGTAGGCAGTATATACACAACTTATATGAGAACTTAAAAAAATAAAATGGATCATCAAATATCTATAACTTATGTCAACAGTCTCCTGCAACGCTATATGCATATCAGGGGACCCCAAGGTTGGGAACCACTGGTCAGTGGTTATGGTGTTTGACTCCCAGCCAAAAGGTTCTGGGTTTGAACCCCAATGCCTATATCTCTACCTGCTCCTTAATAACGTCCTTTAAAAATGAGATTCTGCATTTCAACACAGGTGTTGCATTTGCAGACGCGTTGCTGTGGTTAGTGGTTCACACGCTCACATTCTGTTCTGTCCACATACACAGTCATAGCATAAGGGGAAGTGTTTTTGTGTTTGCTGAAAACACACATGCGAAAACGTGGGTTTCAGAGATCGTCAGATTATTAACACACACTTTTTCTTTGAATTGAACTATAATAACTAAAAACCTCTTAACTATGAGAAAATACTCCAGAACCATTAAAACTACAATAATATTCAGGTGGTCTTTCAATGCAGATTCTGCCTCTAAACCAAAGAGAAATAGTGTCAAAAATGTTTGACTGTGTTCCTGTAACACAGAAGTAGGAAGTGTGATGGTTTCATAGCGTTGGCTGTCAGATCACTAAACACATGATTTACACAAACAAAGTCCACAGAGTAACAGGGATAGATAGATATAGAAAAATGCCATTTTGAAACACAGCACCACAAGATGAAGAGAAGAGAAGAAAAACCGTCCAGTGTATTTTTGGTTGGTGTTGATGCTGTGCTGGTGTTTGCTAATCCTTGTGGATTAAAATCAATGGCAAAACAAAGAGAAACATGGAATTAGTCATCAACTATTGTTATCTCACTAACTATTAATAACAAATATGTTTTAAACAAAACAAAACTTGTTAAAAATAAGAAAATATGTGTACAGATATAACTGAAGAATGTGGGATGGTTTCATCATACTGTTGGTGTGATGCTGTTAGAGATGGTCAGTTTGAGATGCTAGCATGTATTCATTGACAGTAGGACTTCCACTACCAAGTCATCAGGGTTAGAGACGCCATTTTGAAACATGGCACTGCAAAGAAATGGAAATGAAATACTTGTTGGTGTAGATGTGGTTGGTTTGGATGTGTAAGTTGTGCTTGCTGCTCCTTGTGGATTAAAAGCAATGATAAAACAAAGACAAGCATTGAATTACTAAACAACTTCTGATATCTGAATGACTCTTTAGTATGCCTGCAAAATATCCTTGAAGACAAGCATGGAGAGTTATGTCCTGGTGGTGTGGGACAGACCTTTATGTTCATACACAGCAAGTATCACATGTTACTGATTCATAACTGGAGTTCATGTCGAACATTTAATAACAATAGCATATAAAATGGTATTAAAGGACTGAAGGAGAACTGGATGCTGTTAGACTGTGAGATTGCGAGCATTGCTGTGATGTGTTCATTGAGGAAGAAGGCCGCCGACACAGGATCGCTTTTAACTCACTTTATTTGTTTAGTTTTAGGTATTTATCTATGAAGCAAAAGGAGAGGTATTGTAAAATTCACGCACGTGGAGCTCCCCCTTAGCTGGATATCTTAACAGATACGCTGCCTGGGGTTTCTGGCTTCCCCCCGGATCTGTAGTTTGGTAGTACCTGGGCAGGCGTGGCCTCTATGACGCATATGACGCCCCCAGTGTATTATGTGTGCCGCCATCTGGTGGCCAGGTGCGGTTAATACAACTTATATATTTATTTCTATTCCCTATTGGTTATGTGTAGATATTACAGCTCATGTATTTATTCCTGTCCCCTTGTGGCTATGTGAGGATATTACAGTCTGTCGATATATATGTGCGGTTATACATTCGTCACATTGCTTCCTTTACCAGTAGGACTTCCACTACCAAGTCATCAGAGTTACAGGGAGAGATCAAGACGCCATTTTGAAACATGGCTCCACAAGACAGAAATGAAATACCTCTCAGTGTAGTTGTGGTTGTGGTTGGTGTGGTTGTGCTCGCTGCTCCTTGTGGATTAAACCCAATGACAAAACAAAGACAAACATGGAATTAGGCTATTAAACATGAATATACGGAAATATAAGAACATGTCTACAGTAATATCTCTGTGAAAACAGATATTTTGTTGTCTAAATCACACTCTGCATACTAAAAAACACATATTACCACAGCTTAGTGTCTATTTATGTCAAAAAGTGAACACAGATACTGTCAACAGTTCATCTCATAGTCACACAGGATTTTTAAATCTCCATCAGAGGACACATGACACTATATTCAGATATGAATATTTGAAACACGTTACCGGTCATATTCTCATTCTCATGGACTGGTTTCAACCCAAAAAGTGTACATTTAGGTAAGTAGATTAAAATAGAAATACTTACTGATAGGTCCTAGAGTATACCGTGCATGATCTTGGTATGATGATGATGATGATGATGATGATGATGGTAGGTATTGTCTGCAGAAGTAAATACCTTCATCTTCCTTTCGCAACGTCTTTACCTCCAGTGAACAGTCCTTTGTAAAACGTAGTCTTGTTCTGTTGTCATCGGACTGAAACTTTCTTCCAACAACCAATACTGTTGTGGCTTTATTATCCTTATTGAACAGCCAGGTGATACCGTGACATCCGTTCCCGTCTTTCCAACCGTCATCACATGGTAGAGAGACACAATCTCCAACTCTGAAGTCTCCATGATACTCTGAGGAGAAAGTGACTTTGTTACATTTCTCTTTGTTTTGAAGTGTATCTGTGAGAGACAACATGAGTTATGTAATGTTTAGCAGACTACGGACTCTTTGATTTGAGTTATTTCCCTTCACATCTATAGGTCCTTTTAGACCAGACGCGTAGCGAATAAACGATGCGAAAAAGCGAATAAAAACAGAGACAAACTATTTATTTCTATCTATTTCAACTATTGACATCAGTCACGACGCGAATATGCCAGTGAAAAAGACAGAAGTATTCAACCCTCAACCTCATCCAGCCGAGTGAAGACGAGCTGATGCTCCTTTCACCACAATATCCCCTATTTAGAGGATTCACTTCTAATGGAGCTGCACTTTGTAATCCAAGTGAGGGGAGGATGATAAGTGGCTGTGTCTCAGTGCATCTGGACCTCTTTAATACATCCTCTTTAATACATCCTCTTTAATACATCCTCTTTAATACATCCAGGTGTTGGAGACGGTAGTTGTTGAGGTTGTTTCTCTGGTCGATCACTAAAAGTAGGCTATCACTCTTTTGGAGAAAGTTGGTATCCAAAAGGAAACTGTTGGATTGAACTGCACAGCGCCATGTCAAACGCAGCCGATATTCACGTACCGCAGTGCAAGTAACCATTGGATGAAAGATAAAGATAATAAAGATAAATGATCAATACATATATAACAGCGTTTCTCTTCTCGTGCCCGGTGTGTCAGGGCCTTGAAGCTCATCAAACACAAACACCCACACTGATTACTTCACTAGTTTATATTATCTTGGATATTCAAAGTTGTCCTTACCTTTGATTGACGGGCAACGAGACATCTCTCTCTATCCTATCTGTCTGTCTGCCTGTCTGTCTGTCTGTCTGTCTGTCCGTCCGTCCGTCTCTCTGTCTGATAATTTAAACTACTGCTCACTGTGGAGAGCAAGGCTTCTTATATTAAGTGTTTTCTCACTTCCTCAAACCTCAACACTTTATTCTCCTCTTTCTTCACACCAGAGATGGTTCAGACATAGACTGTGACAACAGATAATAAAGTGCTGAGACACACACAGACTGTCCGTTGTGTAGATGGACTTATTTGGGCATAAAGTAACACTTCCTAGTTGTTTGTAATGACATGTCAAACTGCATAATGTGTAAATGCTTTGTTGAATGGTTGCATAATTGGGAAATGTAGATATTTATTGCGTAGTCTTTAACATGAAGAGGGAAGTAGGCCTATACTCTGTGTCAGCACCTTATCTTAGATTTGATCAATTCAAGAACCATAGACTTATATACATAGACGCCTCATGACGTGCTGGAACGTAACCCAGCGTCGCCGCCATATTGGTTGGGTCTCCTCACTCTAGTCTAGCATAGGAGTCAACGGGAGAGCAAGCTATGCCAGTATGTTGTGCAGCTTACGGCGCAGTATTGACACCAGATCGCGTGGGATTACCTTTCACAAGTAAGATTGAACAATAATTCTTATTATTTAAAAAAAATAAAAATTAATTCGTCCTGTATCATAAATAAATCTCTGCCATTTGTAACAAACCAAACCGTGTGAAAATCCGGTAAAAATTCGGGGAGTTATGCTTATTATTGTAGTTGGGGATACACCTTCCTCCATAGAAATGAATGCACTGGGGGCGCACTGGGGACCCATCCAAGATGGCGGCCGCGCTGCTACGTCAGCTCTAACGGGCAGCGTCAGTCTATGAGGCGTCTATGTATATATGTCTATGCCAAGAACGATGGTTCGCCTCTGCTTCCCTTAATAGCAGAAGCAGTGGCGATGTCACCGCGGGGGCAGGGGGGGCATTTGCTCCCCCTGCTGTTGGGAGGACAATATTACAATTTTCAAATCAATGTCTTAAAAGACATTTATTTTTGAAGAAGTGATGTCAGATTTGTATATTATGTTTTGTTTTACTCTACAGTAGTTATTAATTTCTAATTTCTCAAATAACCTCGTCATGACCTCTAACACACGTACACACGCGATTATAAGCTCCTGTGGTTCTCAGCTGGGATATTATATAATATTATATATATATTATGATGTTATAAGCTCCTGTGGTTCTCAGCTGGGATATTATATAATATTATATATATTATGATGTTATAAGCTCCTGTGCTCTCAGCTGGGATATAATATTATATATATTATGATGTTATAAGCTCCTGCGGCTCTCAGCTGGGATATTATACAATATTATATATATTATGATGTTATAAGCTCCTGTGCTCTCAGCTGGGATATAATATTATAGGATATATATTATGATGTTATAAGCTCCTGTGGTTCTCAGCTGGGATATTACGGTGTTTGTGTACAATTGCTGTAACGACTGTGTTGTTGGCGCTAATGTTTTAGCCTTTTTTGGTGATGCACAGTTGTCATAATGTGTCACATTTAAACCTGTATAACCAATAGGTGGTCATGTAGTTATTTAGCTATGGCGACATGCCCATACAAACTGAGGGGGACGTGCCGAGTCAAACCAGTCTTAACGAAGGAGCCCAAACATTTATATTATATATATTATATACCATAACATATTACATTTATATAATATATATTATAACAACCCTGAAGGAGCCCAAACATTTATATTATGTATATATTATTGTTTGACATGCAACCAGCCATATCTGTCTGTCTGTCTGTCTGTCTGTCTGTCTGTCTGTCTGTCTGTCTGTCTGTGTTCTCCTCAAACCTCTAACCCTTTATTTTCCTCTTTTTCACACGAGAGATCATCAGATAAGAATGAAGGCTTCTTCAGAGAAATCCCTCAGACTGCCCACAGATGTGCACTCGTCACCCTTTGTTGTGTTGACAGACTTATTATAAATGCATCTCTGAGTTGTCTGTAAGTAATGACATGTCATCACCAGCCATCAGCTTCCAGGTGAAAAACTAAACATGCATAATATGACATGGAGGATTAGCTAGCATGCAAGCTAGAATAAAAGAACAAGATACATTTTTATAGCATGTCTCATGAGTTTATTGTCATGTAAAATGTGTAAACAATAGAAATGTATTGTAGTTTGTTGTCTTCAAAAGGAAGAAGGAAACATCTAGGCTCTGGCGGAGGCTGATATGTTCAGTTGAGTAGCACTTTAAGCTAGGTTCAATACAATGCTAGTAATATGTGTAAAGAAGGGCCCCTATTTTACCACCAGGTGTGATGTTGATTAGCCATGACCAGCAATCACACATCGTTATATAGTACACTCCCACGTGTGATGTCACTGAATGGTAGATTTTGAAATGGCTTGTAATGGCTAACCAACATCTGGTGGTGAAATTGGGGTCCTTTAATATGTGACCAATACAAACAATGTTTTAATCACTTGAGCGTTTAAATGGAGGCTAAAATGAGTCAAGCTTGTTCTCTGGCAGAGTGAATCTTTTTAATTCACTCCTAGTGTATTGTCAACAGAGCATACACGTTAGTTGAATGTGCGTAGAAGACCGTTACGGTTTCCTTCTTAACAGATGCAGTTATTTTACGGCCCTCCGCCAACGGGAGCTTTGAGGAGAACCGTTGAATTGCGCCGCGCGCGTCCGTCCGCCACGTTGCCTCGCGCCACAAATGGCGTCGCAACGTGCCCTGCTATCAAGGATCGCTCAGTGTGAAGTAGCATCAGTGGTTAAATTAGGCGTACACATCCCAGAATAGCCCCAGAGTATAAAACACTCGCAGGTAAGTTTAGTTATGTTACAATGTGGACCAGCCCAGGGAAACCAACGACTCATAGTGATTAGTCTGTTGATGTTTTGCTAACTATATTTATTTATGCTGTAACTTACATTGTAGCTCAGCCTTAACATTAGAATAACATAACATAAATAAATCAATAAGACATATCAACACTACATTAGTCTTTAAAAAAAAAAATGACATTACATTCATGACAGTTAGAAAAAAGTTGAGAACGAGAAGCTAAATGATTAGCTATCGTCGGCCAGCAGTTAGACAGGCAAGGTAAATAAATATCTATTTACACACAATGCAATGCAACGCTAGACGCCTGTTCTGGAGTTGACCAACTAGGAAAGTGGAGTGGGCCAATAATATCATTTGAAGTCATTTGTTCAGCCTATTTTTGGTCTGAGTGTGTTGGTGTGTTTGGTGTTCACTCTGTACATTACTATAAATCCTAGTTTTCACATTGAGTCTATCAACATTGACCCTTTGAGTCCAAATAAGGCTTTGAAGTTATAGGCATACCTTCCAGTTAGGCCTGAATAATGACCATGAACAGTTTACATGATCTGTGGTCTAAGTGGATCTGCCACTATCGGAAGAAAGTATTAATCACAAATACTCAGAGCAGATTGACTCGCTTTTCTATCTGATCTGTGACCAGAGAGTGAAATACAGCGATGACAACATGCAAATACCAAACCTGGATGATCGATTTACAGTGACCCTATACAGGTTTTGTAAGAGATGACAAACACCAAGACATTTTCATGTCAAACAAAAATAGAAGAATAGATAAAGAATATAATTGAGAATAGTTCATGACGGTTGTGCTTCATTCAGTTCCCCGTTCGCGGTTGTTGCAAGCTGAACCCTCTAGATGGCCACCTTACTCTACTAGCCAGCGGTCCTGCGGATTTGATAATACCATATAATAAAGATATCAACCAACAACAAATAGAAAATAAAAATGTTGTGCATATTGTCACATTGAACGTCAGTAGTTGTGGTTTGGTCCACAGTGGTTAGTGGTTGTCAGTGGCAACACTAACTGTACAAACAGTTGACGTGGTAGCCATTGTAAAAGTGCTCCCTCGTCAGTCTTGCATCGTCAAGGCATCTCTGTAATAAATAATTTTACTATTATACTTTATTCATTGTCTGAGTCCTACCTTCATCAAAATAGATTAACTTCACTACAACGACAAGCTGAACAATAACACGTCAATTTACACTACATAGTCCACAGAGTAACAGAGATAGATAGATAGATGGAAAGTGGGCCTATACTCTGTGTTAGCACCTTATCTTAGATTTTATCAATCCAAGAACGATGGTTCGCCTCTGCTTCCCTTAATAGCAGAAGAAGTAGCCTCCATGCAAGATGTTTTGCCTTGGATCTCAAACCAGGTCTCTTTTGGTAAAACATATTTGGCTAACCTTATCTGTGTCACAAACATGTAAGGCCTCAAGTTCACACGTCTGATGCAAACACATTGAAGGCATTCACTTTTTTTTTTTTGTATTTCATGCCCAAATAATAACGTAATGCAAAATGGTGAATAGTATTATTTTTTATTGTGATTTAAATGTGGAAGAGACGAGCATTTGAAACAGGGTGAAAGGTAAACAGGAAATATCTATAGGCCTATTTTTTATTGAACACTTCAAATACTAGATGCAAAACGGTTGATACAGGAAACATCTGTATAAAAAAGTCTACAATTCAATTTAATTTGTACATACCTAATGTATAACAGAAGATTATGAAGAACAAGAAAACTTTAAAAGACAAAAGCATTAACTGTAACCTAACTAGAAACAAGTCTATCAATGTACACATGATGGTGACTGGTGGTAGGGCATAATTATTACAAGATATAGTCTGGTTATTATTAAATGAATCTCACCTAATAAAGTAGGCAACAATCTGATGATGGCTTTTCATATATTCTCTGTTTGTTCTGTGGCCGTCTCAAGGACAAAATATGAACTCATTTGAAAAGCATGTTCCCATCATATGAAGATATGAGAACAGGCATTCAGCACTTATTACCTCATGGATCCTGTATTCATTTCATTATTGCCGTAGAGAATATATGTCATGTGATGTATGTGTATCCTACACTGTGTTTACTACCGAGTGCAGGCCTTGCTTGCTGCGTCTAAGGAATACAAATGAAAACAGTTTGTTCAGTCGGTTATATTGCATCTGAACACAATGACGACGAGCTAGCACCGAACACTTCCTGGTTCATCATGTGGTCTCCAGACGTTTGTCATTTTGTCGGTGGACGGTGACAAAATGGACGCCCGTGTCCTCGGTGTCCCCAACACATCCGGGAGGGGCCCTCATGTTTTCATAGGTAGCCTCGTCGCTGAATTCACCAGAGTCCACTTGGTCCTGAACCGGTCAAAACCCAAATGAAATGTGAGACGTGTAGCGACATCACATAATATGTCACGACATATGAAAACAATCACGTGTAGTGACTACATTATGGGTTCGTGTTCCCCTCTTACTGTTACTAGAGGGATCTAGTGGGAGGGAACTGTCTATGAGACACGGGGGTCTAGGGGGACGGTTTATGCTGTTGCACTGTTGTTCTACCCACGCACTGGGAATGATTGAAAATGATGAATAAAGTTATCATTACGTTGCCTACGTCCTCCTTTTCCTCCGGCACTACACTGGTGACCCCGACGTTCGTTTTTGTTATTTATTTGTTTACAAAAACCGCGCGAGCAAACACCGCAATTCTGCGACATGTCCGGCCGGGGAAGACGTTCACAGCGGCAGACATCACCGTCTCCTGTCAGGGGGATGCGGGACGTGCGCACCCCCACTCTTAAGCTGCCAGAGTTCTGGGACTCGACGCCTGCTGCATGGTTCGCTATAGTAGAGGCACATTTCAACAAAAGCAATGTTACCGACAACGACGACCGGTACAACCATGCTGTGGCTATGTTGGGCAGCTCCACCGCAGCACGTGTGGTGGGGTTTCTGTCCGCCCCCCCCGACGATAAACAAATATGAGCGCCTCAAAGCCCTGCTCCTGGAGACATTTGAGCTGTCCACCGCGGAGAGGGTGCGCCGCTTATTTGACATGTCGGACTTGGGGGACGAGAGGCCCTCTGCACGTATGGAGAGGATGCTAAACCTGCTCGGTACAGAAGACCCCATGATCGTCTTCACAGAGCTGTTCATGCGCACACTGCCAGCTCAGGTCAGGATGGTGCTGGCTAACACCACCATCGTGGAACCCCGTGCCCTGGCCAAGGAGGCAGACCGGTTCGTCTTGGCCATGCCTCAACGGTCCTCCGACCTGCTTGCTCCCGCGGCTGCCCTGCCTCCGGACCGTCGCAGGAGAGCGAAGGACGACGGCAGACCCTCTGGCCAGCAGGGTGACGCTGCGGGCCATTGTTTCTACCACGCCACCTTTGGCACCAAGGCCAGGCGGTGCCGCTCGCCCTGCACCTTCGGACCGACGGGAAACGGCAGGACCGGCGCTCGGTAGTAGCCCTGAGCGCTGGTGTCACCAACAGGCTGCTCTTCATACAAGACACCGTCTCCGGTCGCAGATTCCTTTGTGACACAGGTGCCCAGTGGAGCATCATTCCGTCAGGGAGATCGGAGGTGGCAAAGGGAGAGCACGGTCCGCAGTTGGTGGGTGCGGACGGCACGCCTATCCGTGCCTATGGCACTAGAGCGGTGGACGTGTGCTTCAGAGGACAACGCTTTACCTGGGATTTTGTCGTGGCAGCTGTCACGTTTCCCCTCCTTGGCGCAGATTTTCTGTGCGCCCATAACCTGTTAGTGGACGTGGGGAACAGGCGCCTGGTCAATTCACAGGCTTTCGCTTCCTTTGCCTGTACGCAGGGGGAGGCGGTCTACAGCGGGTTGTCCAACACGCTCGCCGAAAGCGACCAGTACCGTCAGCTGCTCGCCGAATTCCCTGACCTTACTAAGCCCACCTTCTCCGCGCCCACGGTGAAGCATGGAGTGGAGCACCACATCGAGATCAATGGGCCTCCCCTCCACACCAGGGCCAGGCGCCTCAACCCGGAGAAGCTATCCGTTGCCAGGGCGGAGTTTGCGCACATAGAGCAGGTGGGCATCGTTCGGCGCTCGAACAGCCTCTGGGCTTCCCCCCTGCACATCATCCCTAAGCCAGACGGTGGGTGGCGCCCATGTGGGGACTACCGCTGCCTCAATGACGCGTCCAAGCCTGACCGCTACCCAGTCCCGCATATCCAGGATTTTTCAGCGCACCTGGGGGGCAAATGCGTCTTCTCCAAGGTGGACCTGGTACGGGGGTACCATCAGGTACCGGTGCACCCAGAGGACGTCCCTAAGACAGCCGTCGTCACACCCTTCGGTCTCTTCGAGTTTCTTCGGATGCCCTTCGGCCTGAGGAATGCGGCGCAGACCTTCCAACGCCTGATGCACTCGGTGCTCCAGGACCTGCCCTTCCTCTTTGTCTACTTGGATGACATCCTCCTCGTGAGCGCCACGGAAGAGGAGCACCTGTCCCACCTCCGGACCCTCTTCACGCGGCTCAGCTAACATGGGCTGATTGTCAATCCGGCGAAGTGTGAGTTCGGACGGGACACCCTTGACTTTCTCGGGCACCAGGTCTCCGCGGAGGGTGTGGCCCCCCTCCCCTCGAAGGTGGAAGCTGTTACAGCCTTCCCGCGCCCCTGCACAGTCAGCGAGCTCAAGGGGTTCATCGGGATGGTGACCTTCTACTATCGCTTCCTCCACCACATAGCTCACATCCTGCAACCGCTGTACGAGGCCCAGAAGGGCAAGGCTCTGAAGCAACAGGTCGACTGGACGGCAGAACGTGTCAAGGCCTTCCGGGACACCAAGGCGGCCTTGGCCCGCGCGGCCATGTTGGCCCACCCCTCACCCTCTGCGCCCACTGCTCTCACCACGGACGCATCGGACTTTGCCGTGGGGGCGATGTACGAGCAGTGGGTTGGGGATGCCTGGCAGCCACTCGCATTCTTCAGCCGCCAGCTGTCTCCCAGAGAGCGCAGGTACAGCACCTTCGACAGGGAGCTCCTCGGGCTGTGGCTCGCAGTCAGACACTTCCGTTTTTTGCTGGAAGGCCTACGTGGACCACAAGCCGCTCACACACGCCATGTCCAAGACGACGGAGCCGTGGTCCGACCGCCAGCAGCGCCAGCTAGCCTACATATCCGAGTTCACCACGGACATCCAGCACGTGGCTGGGAAGTCCAACGTGGTCGCGGATTGTCACTCCAGGGCGGTGGTCGGTGCGGTCCAGCTGGACTTGGACTACTCCCGCATGGCTGTGGATCAGGCCGCCGACCCCTCCGTCCAAGCTCTAAAGTCGTCAAACACGGGGCTGCGCCTGGAGGAGGTGCTCTTCAGTGATACAGGGGCCACGCTCCTGTGCGACGTTTCCACGGAGCAGCCAAGACCTGTAGTCCCCGCCAACTGGAGACGCCCTGTTTTCGACGCGGTACACGGCTTATCGCACCCCGGTAGGAAACCGTCCTCACGGCTGGTGTCAGGGAAGTTCATCTGGCACGGGCTCAAGAGGGATGTGAGGGCCTGGGTCGACACTTGCACTGCCTGCCAACGCGCCAAGGTGCATCGCCATGTCAAGGCCCCCCTGGTAAGATTCTCGGTGCCCGAGCGGAGGTTCGACCATGTCAACGTGGACCTGGTGGGACCCCTGCCCCCCTCGCACGGCTTCACCTACCTCTTCACCATGGTGGACAGGACGACACGCTGGCCGGAGGCAGTCCCGCTCTCCTCAACGACAGCCCCTGACCTGGCCCGGGCATTCATCGCGGTGTGGGTCTCCCGCTACGGCACTCCTGCTGACCTCTCCTCTGACCGTGGCCCGCAGTTTACTTCAGAGCTGTGGGTGGCGGTGGCGGGGAATCTGGGGGTCAAGCTACACCGCACCACCGCTTACCACCCGCAGGCTAATGGGCTTGTTGAGCGCTTTCATCGCTCCATGAAGGCCGCCCTTCGAGCCGGCCTCACGGACGACAACTGGCTCGACAAACTGCCGTGGGTCATGCTGGGGCTAAGGACAGCGCCCAAGGAGGACCTCCGGGCATCGTCAGCCGAGCTGGTGTTTGGACAGCCGCTGCGGGTCCCTGGTGACTTCATCCCCAAGTCGACAGAGCCCTGGTCCGCCTCCGCTCAGTGCGCCTCCCTGCTGGACGGCGCCAGGGCCTTCGCCCCGGTCCCGACCACACAGCATGGCGTCCCTGCTTCGCGGGTGCCCCCAGAGCTGCAGTCAGCGGGTTACGTTTTCATCCGCCACGACGGCCACAGGACACCGCTACGGCCTCCCTATGACGGACCCTTCTGTGTCGTCGAGGCAGGAGACAAGAGCTTCATGGTTGACGTGGGTGGTAAGCCTGAGTGTGTGTCTGTCGATCGCCTCAAACTGGCTCACTTGGACCTTGAACTGCCCCCAGACTTGGCCATGCCACCGCGCCGGGGCCGCCCCCCCCGTCCTACCCCCCCTGCCTTGCCGTGGCCGTCCCCCCCTCCAAAACCTACGAGCCCCCACGGCTTGCGGCCCTCCGGTCGTCGCTGCCCCCCGCCCCGCTCAACAAGGGGATGTGATGGACAAGGTCATGCCTCCTCCTGCACCTCCTGACTTTGCCTACAGTCGTGGGGGCCGGGCCATACGCCCTCCTCGCCGCGGGGATTTTGAATATTGAGGTGAACACTGGGGGGGCTGGTGTAGTGACTACATTATGGGTTCGTGTTCCCCTCTTACTGTTACTAGAGGGATCTAGTGGGAGGGAACTGTCTATGAGACACGGGGGTCTAGGGGGACGGTTTATGCTGTTGCACTGTTGTTCTACCCACGCACTGGGAATGATTGTTCTGCTGTGGTTTTTTGGATTAAACTAAAGTTATCATTACGTTGCCTACGTCCTCCTTTTCCTCCGGCACTACACACGTTTCTATCAGCAATACGTTGCCTTAGAAGAAGTCTGTGTGTAAACCCTGCGTACACAGTTTTTCGACAAAATGTGGGATTTATCATTTTTTTCTTGGCTTGCAAATGTGCGTACTTGGGAGAAAATGTCTGACCATGCGTACGCACAGCAAGCGGTAGTCTATAGGAAAATCACTAGAAAGAAATTGCAAACATAACCTGTTAATGCTTTTGATCCACTTATACTCACACAATTTACCCCCGGAAAGTAATGTGATTTTTAAAGATAGAATCGATTAATCCTACGCCTAAAGTAAGCCTATACAATAATTGCATTTGGTAAGATTTGATTTCAGATAATCCGACTATGCTTCATATTACTAACTGAAGTCATGTAATGAAACTAATGAAATTAGGGCAGCTGTAGGAGGTGCGTGTGTCAAATGTCTGGTCTAGTGTTGTTAGAGGATGTGGTGGGGGCTGGTCTAGTGTTGTTAGAGGATGTGGTGGGGGCTGGTCTAGTGTTGTTAGAGGATGTGGTGGGGGCTGGTCTAGTGTTGTTAGAGGACGTGGTGGGGGGCTGGTCTAGTGTTGTTAGAGGATGTGGTGGGGACTGGTCTAGTGTTGTTAGAGGATGTGGTGGGGGCTGGTCTAGTGTTGTTAGAGGATGTGGTGGGGGCTGGTCTAGTGTTGTTAGAGGATGTGGTGGGGGCTGGTCTAGTGTTGTAAGAGGATGTGGTGGGGGCTGATCTAGTGTTGTTAGAGGATGTGGTGGGGGCTGGTCTAGTGTTGTTAGAGGATGTGGTGGGGGCTGGTCTAGTGTTGTTAGAGGATGTGGTGGGGGCTGATCTAGTGTTAGAGGATGTGGTGGGGGCTGGTCTAGCGTTGTTAGAGGATGTGGTGGGGGCTGGTCTAGTGTTGTTAGAGGATGTGGTGGGGGCTGGTCTAGTGTTGTTAGAGGATGTGGTGGGGGCTGATCTAGTTTTGTAGAGGATGTGGTGGGGGCTGGTCTAGTGTTGTTAGAGGATGTGGTGGGGGCTGATCTAGTGTTGCTAGAGGACATGGTGGGGGCTGGTCTAGTGTTGTTAGAGGACGTGGTGGGGGCTGGTCTAGTGTTGTTAGAGGACGTGGTGGGGGCTGGTCTAGTGTTGTTAGAGGATGTGGTGGGGCTGATGGCTGCATAAGATGTTGTGCAGCGGTGTATGGAAACAAATTGTACTGTGTGCATAAAGTGATGATACCGGTGATGATAACGACTGCCGCCAGGCATTAAACAGCTTAGCGAGGGCTGGGAAACTCCTACTATATCTCCTAACTCTCTCTGAGACGAGCCAGTAGCCAAAAACCTGAGGGTGGAGAGGACTTGGACACCACCAATAAGTTGGTGCATTGTCTGAAAACAGGCCCACTTCTTCTTACGCAGCCCGCAGCCCCCACCACATCCTCTTACAACGCTAGATCAGCACCCACAACTTCTGTAAGGTCAGCCATTTGACGCACGCACCTCCTACAACTGCCCTAATTTTATAGAATTTCATTACATGACTTCATAGGCAGCACATGCAGGGGAAATTGTATTAGTAGACGTTGGTCAAAAGCATTAACAGGTCATGTTTGCAATTTCTTTCTAGTGATTTTCCTATTGACTCTACCGCTTGCTGTGCGTACGTATGGTCAGACCCTGTGTGTACATTTTCTTCCAAAGTCCGCACATTTTCTGGGCCAAGAACAACTTGATAAAACCCATGTTTTGTTGGAAAATGGCGTACGCAGGGTTTACGCACAGATTTCTTCATACGCAATGTTGATAAACCAGGACCAGGTGTACAGACTTTGTCCATCTAGCGTTTCCATGGTTTCCCCAAAGATCCTAGAAGGCTTCCCCACCCAACGGACCAATATGGCCGCCAGGTGGATAAGTTGTATTCTCAGGTGTACCACCAGGAGGACTAATGTTGTCATGGAGATGTGGTGGTTGGCTCACCTGAAGTCACAATATTTACCTGTGCTGAGCCTACTGGCCTCTGCTCACCACACTGGACCACAGAGGGGCCCCTGGGAGCCCGGTCCAGATCCTTATCCACATTGTGCTGCTGGTACACATTCACATGAGATAAAATTTACTTTATTAATCGAATTAAGAGTTAATAAAGAGTTACAGTGGATATGTCACATTTTAAAGGGTTTTCTAAATCCCACAACAGCTCAACAAAGTGGGTTGTAGACCGCTGGAGCTTCCAGATAATCACAAATCAGCAAAAGTCTGTTGACACAACGTTACTTATTACATTGCTGTGAAGCGTCGTCATTTTACAATTATTATTAATATGTTATTAAAGGAGAACCAAACCCCAACACCACGTGTTCACCACATGCTATTGCATGCTTAACCTCTGATTGGCTGCTATGGTTAAAGAACAAGTCATCCTGACCACCAATACAATCTGTTACTGCAATTCTTCCTCTTCAGTCTTTAAACTCACAATGCTCTTTTCTGTTGCCGTCTTGTTTCCTGGTGGAGAGAAAGCCACAGTAAGCATTTCCATGGCGATATATAAACGGGTGTATAGATGTAGACGTGACGTAACAGGTGAAGTCGAGTGAAGTTTATTAGCACAGCCCTTAATCACAGTTACAGTCTCAAAGGGCTTCACAGGCCCCACATTATATATGAACCCAAGTTTTTTTTAAATTATTTTCAACATTTTTTTAGGTCTCTCTCTCTCTGCAATTGGTGCCAACATTGGCAGGTATATAACAGTAGCGTATTCAAGCAAGCCAGAGGTTAACAAGATGGTGTCGATGGTCTCTCCTCACCTCTCGTTCTCCACCAGCCAATGAGGCGGTGCAGAACCACCAGGGTCAGGACAGAGAAGCCCAGCAGCACCAGGCCATGCAGCAGGACCCCTGCTATGAGAGTAAATGGAGTCCATTTACCATTCATTAACAACCTACATGGGTATATGTCTGAAACCATAGAAAATGGATAGGAGGGAGAATAGTCTAGTTCTGGAGTTTGACTCCCAGACGAAAGGTTCTGGGTTCCCGCCCCAATGTCCACACTACACAGCCCAACTGTCATGGCGTCCTTCAGCAAGAAGCCCCTAACCCCCAACTGCTCCTTAGTGACATGTATCTGAATTCATTGTTTGTTCCTTTCGACTTTAGCACCTGCTTAAGTGACTAAATAGTAGGGTGGCCGGAAATATTTTTTTCCTGAATTTCAATCCGCACACCCTTTCAATTTAGGAGAAATGATGAAAAACATATTCTGTAAAAATTTTACTTAAATCCAAGAAGTCTAAGTGGTCCCCCAAGGCCTCTCAAAATTGGACGAAAAAGACTGTGCTGCGTCACATCTCTAATAGTTAAAAAATATCAATGGAGCCAAGCAGTGCTTCAGAAAATAACACCATAACCTATGGCAACTTTAAGACAAACAAGACATTTGAATTCACAATGGAAGAGATTTATTCAGTCATTCTTAATTACAACATCTAAAAGAATGGAAGTAACATCCAACGTAACATTTACATATCAAACGACATTGTCAAAATATTGAATCTCAATAGGTCTCAGTGTTTAACAATGTTGTTTGGTTGCATTAGTTGGCACACGCTTGCGATGATGTTCAGGACAGAGAAGCCCAGCAGCACCAGGCCATGCAGCAGGACCCCTGTCCTATGTAAAAATTGGCCACCCTACTAAATAGTGACGTACTTTGAGTTATCTCGGTTTAGAAATGATGTACACAACACAACCCTTGCACGTATGCCTCGCTGTGGTTCGTGGCTCAAGGAATTTAATTTTCCGTCTTGCGCAAGGGCAAGTATTTTAACGTGCTGAAGAACATGTGACATCTTTTGGTGTTGATGCCGTGAGATGTTGTCAGGTTGTTAGAACACATACCTGGGTCAGTAGTGTCACATGTGACTCACAATGAACCTGGTGTTGCATCTGACTTCAGTCTAATAACTAAAACCCTCTTAACTATAAGAACACACGTCATATCCACTCAAAGTATATCCATCGCTTAATGCAGATTGTATATCTAGCGAGACTCATGCCTCTGCAGAAGACTGGTTAATAGATGTTGTTAGATGTTGCTGTGGTTAATAAAGTACATCTCTGTTTCTGAGAAACACAAGTAGGAACACAAGTGTGATGGTTTCATAACTTTAGTTGTGCTGATTGTCAGATAGTTGAGACATGACT
Source organism: Merluccius polli (assembly GCA_030340625.1). Taxonomy (NCBI): domain Eukaryota; kingdom Metazoa; phylum Chordata; class Actinopteri; order Gadiformes; family Merlucciidae; genus Merluccius; species Merluccius polli. Next base: position 78,281 of record JAOPHQ010003464.1, read on the forward strand.
TGAGGATTGACACTACCAAGTCCACAGAGTAACAGGATAGACAGATAGAAACGCCATTTTGAAACATGGCACCACAAGATAGAGATGAAATAGCGTCCTGGTGTTTGATGCTCATTGTGGATTAACATCAATGGCAAAACAAAGAGAAACATGGAATTAGTATCAACTATTGTTATCTTAGTCACTCTTTATAACAAATATGTTTTAAAAATATCCTTTTAGACAAGCGTGGAGTTTTATCCTGGTGGAATATTTGACTGATAAATAACTGAAGTTCAGGTCTAAAATCAAACATAAAAACTCTAAAAGCAAAACATAACATCTTAAAAACAAGAAAATATGTTTACAGTTATAACTGAAGAATGTGGGATGGTTTCATCATACTGTTGGTGTGATGCTGTTAGAGATGGTCAGTTTGAGATGCTAGCATGTATTCATTGACAGTAGGACTTCCACTACCAAGTCATCAGGGTTAGAGACGCCATTTTGAAACATGGCACTGCAAAGAAATGGAAATGAAATACCTGTTGGTGTAGATGTGGTTGGTTTGGATGTGCTTGTATAAGTTGTGCTTGCTGCTCCTTGTGGATTAAAAGCAATGATAAAACAAAGACAAGCATTGAATTACTAAACAACTTCTGATATCTGAATCACTCTTTATTTTTTTTAGCATGGAGAGTTATGTCCTGGTGGTGTGGGACAGACCTTTATGTTCACACACAGCAAGTATCACATGTTACTGGAGTTCATGTCCAACATTTAATAACAATAGCATATAAAATGGTATTAAAGGACTGAAGGAGAACTGGATGCTGTTAGACTGTGAGATTGCATTGCTTCCTTTACCAGTAGGACTTCCACTACCAAGTCATCAGAGTTACAGGGAGAGATCAAGACGCCATTTTGAAACATGGCTCCACAAGACAGAAATGAAATACCTCTCAGTGTAGTTGTGGTTGTGGTTGGTGTGGTTGTGTTCGCTGCTCCTTGTGGATTAAAACCAATGACAAAACAAAGACAAACATGGAATTAGGTTACTCAACAAGAATATACGGAAATATAAGAACATGTCTACAGTAATATCTCTGTGAAAAAAGATATTTTGTTGTCTAAATCACACTCTTCATACTAAAAAACACATATTACCACAGCTTAATGTCTATTTATGTCAAAAAGTGAACACATATACTGGATTATATATACTGAACACAGGATTTTTAAATCTCCATCAGAGGACACATGACACTATATTCAGATATGAATATTTGAAACACGTTACCGGTCATATTCTCATTCTCATGGACTGGTTTCAACCCAAAAGTGTAAATTTAGGTAAGTAGATTAAAATAGAAATACTTACTGATAGGTCCTAGAGTATACCGTGCATGATCTTCGAATGATGATGATGATGATGATGATGATGATGATGATGATGATGATGATGATGCTGGTGGGTATTGTCTGCAGATGTAAAGACCTCCATCTTCCTTTCTCAACGTCTTTACCTCCAGTGAACAGTCCTCTGTAACATGTAGTCTTGTTCTGTTGTCATCGGACTTAACCTTTCTTTTGGCAATCAATACTGTTCTGTCTTCTGTATCATCCTTATTGAACAGCCAGTTGATATAGTAACATCCAGAGTCCCTGTCTTTCCAACCGTCATCACATGGTAGAGAGACACAATCTCCAACTCTGAAGTCTCCATGATACTCTGAGGAGAAAGTGACTTTGTTATATTTCTCTTTGTTTTGAAGTGTATCTGTGAGAGACAACATGAGTTATGTAATGTTTAGCAGACTACGGACTCTTTGATTTGAGTTATTTACCTTCACATCTATAGGTCCTTTTAGACCAGACACGTAGTGAATAAACTAGGGCTGTCAAACGATTAAAAATTGTAATCTAATTAATCACAAGGTTTCTTGAATTAATTTCGATTAATCACAATCCTAAATATGAAAAATCACATTTTCTGTGTACTGTTCACCGAACAGAAAGATAAATGACAAGAAGCGAATATTACATTTGTTTTATATTAAGGACAAATTCAGAAAAAATAATCTAATTCTAAACAATTTTGGCAACAACTGAATGGAACGTTTTTCTTTTTAAACAAACAACTCTCACTTTCACACAATAACATGTGGCCCTTTTATTTAGGCTACATCCATACTACTACCTTTTCGTTTTAAACCGCATAACTTTTGCCACGTTTACGCCTAGCGTACACACTACTCCGGCGTTTTACGACCCCTAAAACCGAGGTTATTGAAAACACTGCTGACCCAGTTTAGTTTGAAAACTCCGGGGTTGCGTTTCAGTCTGGACTATGTGGACGTGCGGATACGGAGCCGATGACACAGACACCCACGCTCGCTTCCTGATTGGGTCTTATCAGTCATGACGTGTCCTTCCCTGATTCGTCACGCCCCTATCATGTGAACCTTTTCCGGAAGAAAACAAACCTCATATGTTTTCCGCCGCCTTCAACGCCTTATACTCATGTGTTGCTTTCAGTAACGGTTCCACCTCGTCGTCGGTCCAAACAAAGAAATCTCTGGTCTTACTTTTCACCATTGTTCTTCTGTTCAATGTTCTTCCTCCCTAATATTTTCTGCAACTGACCAACCGCAGAGTAGACAATCTGCTTCCTGTTTATACCGGCACACTGGTCACATGACCACGCATGGTCATGTGATATGCGATTTCAGGCGTGGTAGCATGGACGAGATTCTTTCTGATACGGTGCTAAAACGCTAGTGTGGACGGAGATCATTTTCGTTTTAAAAAAACGTATGAAACCGAAAACGTAGTAGTGTGGATGTAGTCGAAGAGTCGTTCGCATAGAACCGTGGATGCAGGAGTCGCTAGATATTTGCGGGCAAGCAGGGCCCGCAAATATTTTGTTTGTACTCGAACTGTCCATCCAGGGGGCCAACCGGTTCGTCTGACTCCTCCATCTCGCTCGTGTCAGCAATGCTGTTTACGCGACGAGGAATGAACGCGCCGGTGGTTGAATTGTGGGTAAAACAGGGCGGGAATGCGTTAAAAAAATGATCGCTGTTAATTCCAGAAATTAATCATCTCGCGTTAACGCGTTCATTTTGACAGCCCTAGAATAAACGATGCGAAAAAGTGAGGAAAAACAGAGAAAAACTGTTTATTTCTATCTATTTCAACTATTGACATCAGTCACGACGCGAATATGCCGGTGAAAAAGACAGAAGTATTCAACCCTCAACCTCATCCAGCCTAGTGAAGACGAGCTGATGCTCCTTTCACCACAATATCCCGTATTTAGAGGATTCACTTCTAATGGAGCTGCACTTTGTAATCCAAGTGAGGGGAGGATGATAAGTGGGTTTGTCTCGTGAGCATTTGGACACTCTTTAATACATCCGCTTTAATACATTATGATATTTAAAGTTGTCCTTTCCTTTGAATGACCGGCAATGAGACATCTCTCTCTCTCTCTCTCTCTGATTGATAACTTGATCTACTGCTCACTGTGGAGAGCAAGGCTTCTTATATCAAGTGTTTTCTCACTTCCTCAAACGGCCTATACTCTGTGTTAGCACCTTATCTTAGATTTTATCAATCCAAGAACGATGGTTCGCCTCTGCTTCCCTTAATAGCAGAAGCAGTGCAGAAGCTAATTTCTCAAATAACCACATCATGACCTCTAACTCACGCACGGGACGCGACGTAGCATCCAAGTGATGAATTGACATGACATCATCTGTGATTGATGTGATTTGCGGCTGCATTAAAAGCTCCTGGCTCTAAGCTGCAATATTATAGGATATATATTATGATAGTATAAGCTCCTGTAGCTCTCAGCTGGGATATTATGATATATATTATGATATTATAAGCTCCTGTGGATCTCAGCTGGGATATTATATCATATGATATATATTATGATATTATAAGCTCCTGTGGCTCTCAGCTGGGATATTATATCATATGATACAACCCCCCAAACCCCACTGCCGCTGCACCTCTCCAGTGTCACGTCAACCCCACCCTCCCCCTCCATCCTGGAGACCGGAGGCCTGGGTCTGCTGCCTCGGGTGGTGAAGGTTTCTCTGGGCCGGCCGCTTGCAGGGGCTGGCTGGATGGGCTCGGAAGGAGGCCCGACAGCTGGGCCGTGGAGGTAGCTCCTCCGAGGGCCTGGAACAGCCCTCTAGGGCACCCCCCTCCACCAGGGCACCGGTGCACGATCCCCCATCTACCCCTGGAGCATGGGGACTTGGACTGCTGGTTCCACTGGCAGAGGCGCGGCTGGACCTGGGCTGCTCCAGGCTGGATCCGGGGGAGGCTAGCCACAGATGGTTGCCCATGGCGGTCGCTGCGCTGCCTCCCCGCTCCTCCGCTGGCCATCACTGCTGTTCAGGAGTGTCCGTAACGCGGCTGGTGGCTCCAGAGCGGATTTGGGCATCAGCCCTTCCATGTGCCTTCCTGGTCGGAGAAGTCGCGTCTTGGGGTGCCAGTGTGGCAGTGGACTCTAGCCACATGCCACAGTGTGGCAGTGGACTCTAACCACATGCCACAGTGTGGCAGTGGACTCTAGCCACATGCCACCGTGTTGCAGTGGACTCTAACCACATGCCACCGTGTGGCAGTGGACTCTAACCACATGCCACAGTGTGGCAGTGGACTCTAGCCACATGCCACAGTGTTGCAGTGGACTCTAGCCACATGCCACAGTGTGGCAGTGGACTCTAGCCACATGCCACAGTGTGGCAGTGGACTCTAGCCACATGCCACATCAGTCGCTTTTGCTGGGGCCCTCCGAGACAGGACACGGGTCGATGTTGGTTGAAGTATGCTTTCATTGGAGATGGCAAGATGGTATTCGCCGAGCAGATGTAATGTGCTGCCATGACAGTGGCTCTCTTCTGAGTGTGTGTGGTGTTAGCTGGTTTATCCTGGGTGCCATGATTGCTCTGCACCACAGGTGTGCAGCCCCACCCAGCCCAGAGTCCAATCAGTCTGACTCGGTGAGGCTGTAAACCAGCTATCAACAACACACACTCCACAATAACCAATAGGTGGTCATTTAGTTTTTTAGCTATGGCGACATGCCCATACAAACTATGGGGGACGTGCCGAGTCAAACCAGTCTTAACCCCGAAGGAGCCCAAATATTATATATATTATATATCATAACATATCACATTTATATAATGTATATTATATACAGTGTTGGTCATCTTACTTAAAAAAGTAATTAGTTAGTTACAAATTACTCCTCCCAAAAAGTAATTGAGTTAGTAATTGAGTTACCTAATTGTAAGAGTAATTAGTTACTCAGCAAAGTAACTGTGGCGTTATTTTTCATGTTCTATACCCTATTACATTCTATAACATCTTTAACGTCAAAGGTGTTTATATTAACTGACTGAAGAATGAAAACACTATATACAGTATTTTAGAACATTTGGTATTTATTTGAACTCAATATATTGCAGCTGTTAAGCCATAGAGAGAGAGATCTCTATGGCTCTGTGCCAACCCTGTCTCATCAAAATTACGTTCCCAGGGAACTATTCGGCATTCTCAATTACGTTTGTCTGAAAACGTATTTTGTCCGTGATTACGTTTCATTGAACGTATCGCAAATACGTTCGTTCTCAGCCTATTTTTTGCCATTTATTTACCTATAGAATTATGTTTGGTTGAAACGTATCCCAGATATGTTAAATGTCAACATATATCATATTATTGTCATTAAGGCATATTTCCCTTTCGGGGAACGTTTCATTTAACGTATTTTGTCCCTGATTACGTCTTGAATCTGAATTGAGCATATGTTTTGTTATTTATTTACCTCTTGGATAATTTACATTGAATTGAAACGTATCCTCAATAGGCTACGTTAAATATCGATAACATTTGTCCGGGGAGGGGGGGTCCGGTCCAGGTCCGACCCTCCCCGGACTGGACCGGCGGGGGGAGGATGGCCGGTCCAGTGGTGGGGCCGGTCCAGGACCCTGAATGCTCCCAGTCCGACCCAAATAGATGCACCTGCATTTATACATGACGGGCCGCAGCATGGGCCGCTGTATACTACAGTATAAATGTATACTCATGAATGATCATTAACGATACAGCAGTGTTGTGTAGTGGCCATCGCTAAGAAATATGTATGCTTCTTTTCCGAGAAATATCGTAATTTCATTGGTTTGTTGCGTCAATTTACACTACAGTTCCCATGAGTGTCAGCGACCGTTGCTATGGTGACGACGCCAGCTTTTATTAAAATGTTTTATATTGCCGATGGGGTGGTTATCGTCAGTGGCTGGCGAAATACTGCCCTGTAGCAGTTATATTGAAATGTAAAGAAAATAATGTGTGTATAATGAAAATCGACCAGCCACAAACGGTACAGGAAACATAATTTGAAGCTTTCTGATTGGCTGAACTGGCCCAGATATGTAAGCCAACACACTGTGAACATAATTTGTACTTTTTATGTGTACCTTTTAAAGCCAGCACAGTTAGAAATGCAAGCTTTTATATTTAGGATAAGATATATTTTACTGTAAGATGGACATTATTATACGTCACGCGCAACACGTACCCTGACTACGTTGGTCCAAAGTGCCAAACGTAGAGGGGTTACAATAAAGACCCTTAAATTGTATGACTGTTACATTTTTCTGCCTATTCTTTTACTATTATTGTCCCACACCACAATGTATGTCCCACAATGTGAACTCCAAACAATTCATGTTCATCCAATTCATGGACAAGCTGGAAACACGTCTAAAAACACTTGAAATAGAATATAGCCTATATTTATATTTTTACAACATCAATCTCCCTATAATATGAACAAAATATGATCAGGTTATACTTTCTCTCTTGAAAACGGGCAAAACGCTAACCCTAACCCGGAAAATGAATTTAAAGAACTACAAACGTTCGGAAAATGCAATACACTGAAGTGTGCGGCGCCATGTTTTTTGTAGTCCTAAAGCCCCTTATGTTACTATGGCAGAGGCCTACTTTCTTTCAAAAGCTCATATCTTGGTCAATTAAAAACAACTGTGGGTAAAAATGTAACTACACACAGACATACATTCGCATTACCATATTGTTCATCCAGGGCAATCCTGTCAGCCCTGGGGAAGGGAACACAATGGCTATAAATGGTCATATTAAGTAATATGGAAATATGTATATGAATCATTTAAGGGGTAAATGGGGTCTAAACTGCTCCAAATTGAAAAGCATGACTAAGGATAAGGTCACCATCAATATGTTGAACACATTTTGCCACTAAATATCCCTTAAAATATGTTTTAGTGATTTTATCCATCTTGGCTCTATATAGGCTCTGAGAAAGTACACATCAGTAAGTGCCTTCTCAGTGAGCAGATAAAAATGAAACTTTGTCGTAGGATGACAGTGAAGACATCGTTGGAAAGGTCTTGATCTGCAGAGTACAGATCTGCCACTGTGGACATTCTGGGTGGTTCCTGCTCCTCAGGAATGCCCTTTGAACCTTGAACCTAAGGCTCTTTTAAAGGCTTACAGAAAAGCAACACAATGTGATACAAACATGGGGAAAACATTTTTGGAAAGCTCTTGACTTCTTCTATCATGTCCTTTGTGGCCTTTGCCAAACCATTAGGGGGCGCTACTGGGTAAGGTCAAAACCAGATTTCACCCAATTAACAATAGTAAAAATGAAATCTGACTAAATAAATGTGCTCCCCGGTCCCTAAAACATATAATACACTTGCGAAGTTCCTTGACACATTTTCACATAATAGGGAAAACGTAAACTAAACATTTTAGAACTAGCCTACAAAAAAAATGCCGGAAAAAACATTGCGCCGCACACTTGAGTGTATTGCATTTTCCGAACGTTTGTAGTTTTTTAAATTCATTTTCCTGGTTAGGGTTAGGGTTAGCGTTTTGCCCGTTTTCAAGAGAGAAAGTATAACCTGATCATATTTTGTTCATATAATAGGGAGATTGATGTTGTAAAAATATAAATATAGGCTACATTCTATTTCAAGTGTTTTAGACGTGTTTCCAGCTGCTTTGTTTGTCCATTAATTGGATAAACATGAATTGTTTGGAGTTCACCTTGTGGGACATACATTGTGGTGTGGGACAATAATAGTTTTATTTTTATTTTTTTTATTGTCAACAATATTATGACATTATAACATAAACAGTAGTACAGTAAGGACAGTACTTCCGGCTGATAGGTCCTCCCAGGTGGTCACGGCGTCTGTCAGCTGTAGCCCCTAGCAACCTGACGTCATTGAAACATGGTGCAGGAATCAGAGAGAGAAAACATAGAGTAACTAACCAATAGGACAAACATCCGATCGTAACTCGTCACTTTGTCAACATTAGTTTCTCCCGCTGCCACGGAATAATGTGTTGATCAGCAAATCAACCTCAGACGTGTAGTGGGCGAGGGTTTGATCCGTCAGACGGAGTGACGTCACAAGGGAGTCCTGTGGAATCTGAAAAAGTCACGTGAATCTTGAAAGTCACGTGACTTGGACGCAAAACCATGGGAAAAGAATAGGCAGAAAAATGTAACAGTCATACAATTTAAGGGCCATTATTGTAACCCCTCTACGTTTGGCACTTTGGATCAACGTCAGGATACGTGTTGCGCGTGACGTATAATAATGTCCATCTTACAGTAAAATATATCTTATCCTAAATATAAAAGCTTACATTTCTAACTGTGCTGGACTGGGAATGCTCCCAGTCCAGGGTCGGACCTGGACCGGACCCCCCCCCCCCCCCCCCCCCCCCCCGCCCCCGACAAATGTGTTATCGATATATTTAACGTAGCCTATTGAGGATACGTTTCAATTCAATGTAAATTATCCAAGAGGTAAATAAATAACAAAACATATGCTCAATTCAATTCAGATTCAAGACGTAATCAGGGACAAAACACGTTAAATGAAACGTTCCCCGAAAGGGAAATATGCCTTAATATGTTGACATTTAACATATCTGGGATACGTTTCAACCAAACATAATCCTATAGGTAAATAAATGGCAAAAAAATAGGCTGAGAACGAACGTATTTGTGATACGTTCAATGAAACGTAATCACGGACAAAATACGTTTTCAGACAAACGTAATTGAGAATGCCGAATAGTTCCCTGGGAACGTAATTTTGATGAGACAGGGTTGTCTGTGCAGCAGATGTGTGGCCAAAACACCTTGCGCTTCATTCAACCAAATTGTAGTAGGGGGGAGGGGGGGGTGCGCGCCTTGGATCTACGGCCGACGTGGGGGGGGGGGGGGGGGACCTATGACCGCCGGCGGGGGTTGTCTCAAAAAGGAGGACAAATACACGTCTGGCTTGATGCTGCGCCGGACGCCGGACAGGGCATTGAAAAACCGGACACCGAAGGAGCCCAACAAATTTCACATTCTCCCCTTTGTGCCCCCTCTCTAAAATAAGCGGCTACTTGGCTTCTCTCTCTTTCTTGCTCCTCTGCCCATTGCACCCGCTGGTTAATAACCCTGAAATCACCACTGATAAGAAGTAGCCTTGGATCTCAAACCAGGTCTCTTTTGGTAAAACACATTTGGCTAACCTCATCGGTGTCACAAACATGTAAGGCCTCAAGGTCCCAAGTCTGATGCAAACACATTGAAGGCATTCACTTTTTTTTTCATGCCCAAATAATAACGTAATGCAAAATGGTGAATAGTATTATTTTTATTGTGATTTAAATGTGGAAGAGACGAGCAAGTGAAACAGGTAAACAGGAAATATTTATAGGCCTCTTTTTATTGTACACTTCAAATACTAGATGCAGAAAAGTTGATACAGGAAACATCTGTATAAAAAAGTCTACAATTCAATTTAATTTGTACATACCTAATGTATAACAGAAGATTATGAAGAACAAGAAAACTTTAAAAGACAAAAGCATTAACTGTAACCTAACTAGAAACAAGTCTATCAATGTACACATGATGGTGACTGGTGGTAGGGCATAATTATTACAAGATATAGTCTGGTTATTATTAAATGAATCTCACCTAATAAAGTAGGCAACAATCTGATGATGGCTTTTCATATATTCTCTGTTTGTTCTGTGGCCGTCTCAAGGACAAAATATGAACTCATTTGAAAAGCATGTTCCCATCATATGAAGATATGAGAACAGGCATTCAGCACTTATTACCTCATGGATCCTGTATTCATTTCATTATTGCCGTAGAGAATATATGTCATGTGATGTATGTGTATCCTACACTGTGTTTACTACCGAGTGCAGGCCTTGCTTGCTGCGTCTAAGGAATACAAATGAAAACAGTTTGTTCAGTCAGTTATATTGCATCTGAACACAACGATGACGAGCTAGCACCGACCACTTCCTGGTTCATCATGTGGTCTCCAGACGTTTGTCATTTTGTCGGTGGACGGTGACAAAATGGACGCCCGTGTCCTTGGTGTCCCCAACACATCCGGGAGGGGCCCTCATGTTTTCATAGGTAGCCTCATCGCTGAATTCACCAGGGTCCACTTGGTCCTGAACCGGTCAAAACCCAAATGAAATGTGAGACGTGTAGCGACATCACATAATATGTCACAACATATGAAAACAATCACATTTCTATCAGCAATACGTTGCCTTAGAAGAAGTCTGTGTGTAAACCCTGCGTACGCAGGTTTTCTTGGTTTGTTGGTTTGAAAATGTGTAGACTTTGGGAGAAAATGTACGCACAGGGTCTGACCATGCGTACGCACAGCAAGCGGTAGAGTGATAGGAAAATCACTAGAAAGAAATTGCAAACATGACCTGTTAATGATTTTGATCAACTTATACTAATACAATTTACCCCCTGTAAAGTAATGTGATTTTTAAAGATAGAATCGATATAGTCCTACTCCTAAAGTAAGCCTGTACAATAATATATATCTATATCTAATAAATAATAATAATACATCTAGTGTTGTTAGAGGATGTGGCGGGGGCTGGTCTAGTCTTCTCAGGTGTACCACCAGGAGGACTAATGTTGTCATGGAGATGTGGTGGTTGGCTCACGTGAAGTCACATGTTTACCTGTGCTGAGCCTACTGGCCTCTGCTAATTAACCTTTCACTTTAAGATGTACAAGGTGAGATGTGTTTGGCTATGTTCTTAGCAATGTGACAATTACACACCTGAATGAATGGCGATGTGTGTGTGTGTGTGTGAGTGAGATGAATGGGTGAGGGAGTCTTACCTCGTCAACGGCTCCTGGGCCGAGGCGTTCTCCGACTGGCGGGGCGTCGCTGGCAGAGTTCAGACCCTGCACCCAATACAGTAACCCAGTTACTCCTGCTCACATTCACACTTAGTCCTTTAGCAGACACTTTTATCCAACGTGTCAATGCCATCAAAACTGGAGCAGCTCCAAGAAAAGTTAAAGTGCTGCAGGACCTATAGTTCAAAACAACAGCTGGACAGAGTTCAGAGCAGACGATCAGATGAAGAACATGAATTAGTTGCAGTGTAAAGAGTTACAGTGGATATGTCACATTTCAAAGGGTTTATTAAATCCCACAACAGCTCAACAAAGTGGGTTGTAGACCGCTGGAGCTCCCAGATAATCACAAATCAGCAAAAGTCTGTTGACACAAGTTACTTATTACATTGCTGTGAAGCGTTGTCATTATACAATTATTATTAATGTCATTAAAGGAGAACCAAACCCCAACACCACGTGTGCCCCACATGCTATTGCATGCTTAACCTCTGATTGGCTGCTATGGTTAGAGAACAAGTCATCCTGACCACCAATACAATCTGTTATTGCAATTCTTCCTCTTCAGTCTTTAAACTCACAATGCTCTCTTCTGTTGCCGTCTTGTTTCCTGGTGGAGAGAAAGCCACAGTAAGCGTTTCCATGGCGATATATAAACGGGTGTGTAGATGTAGACGTGACAACAGGTGAAGTTGAGTGAAGTTTATTGGTACAGCCCTTAATCACAGTTACAGTCTCAAAGGGCTTCACAGGCCCCACATTATATATGAACCCAAGTTTTTTATTGTTTTAAAAAAAAATGTAAGTATCTCTCTCTCTCTGCAATTGGTGCCAAAATTGGCAGGTATATAACAGTAGCATATTCAAGCAAGCCAGAGGTTAACAAGATGTTGTCGATGGTCTCTCCTCACCTCTCGTTCTCCACCAGCCAATGAGGCGGAGCAGAACCACCAGGGTCAGGACAGAGAAGCCCAGCAGCACCAGGCCATGCAGCAGGACCCCTGCTATGAGAGTAAATGGAGTCCATTTACCATTCATTAACAACCTACATGGGTATATGTCTGAAACCATAGAAAATGACTGAAAACTGACTTTCTGTATAAATAATAGGAGGATAGGGGGTAGGATAGTCTAGTTCTGGCGTTTGACTCCCAGACGAAAGGTTCTGGGTTCCCGCCCCAATGTCCACACTACACAGCCCAACTGTCATGGCGTCCTTCAGCAAGATGCCCCTAACCCCCAACTGCTCCACAGTGACATGTATCTGAATTCACTGTTTGATCCCTTCGACAAAAGCACCTGCTTATGTAACTAAATAGTGACGTACTTTAAGTTATCTCAGTTTAGAGATTATGTAAATGCTGCATCTCAACACAACCCCAGCACGTATGCCTCGCTGTGGTTAGTGGCTCAAAGTCTGGCCACACACAGCCAGAATTTCATTTCCGTCTTGCACATCAAGTATTGAAGTAACATGCTGAAGAACATGTGACATCTTTTGGTGTTGATGCCGTGAGAGATTGTCAGATTGGTGTTGTGTCTGACTTCAGTCTAATAACTAAAACCCTCTTAACTATAAGAACACACGTCATGTCCACTCAAAGTATGTCCACCGCTTAATGCAGATTGTATATCTAGCCAGACTCATGCCTCTGCAGAAGACATGTTGCTGTGGTTAATAAAGTACATCTCTGGCCAGCTCCGTTTCTGTGAAACACAAGTAGGAAGTGTGATTATGGCAAGCCGTTTTAACATTTATTCCTCAAGACTTACTAGTAACTATTCTAAAGTTACTAGTACTTATTTTTTAGTGACTAGTAACTATTCCAATAGTTACTAGTATCTATTTCAGTTTTACTAGTAACTTTTCATTAGATACTAGTACTTAATATTTAGTTACTAGTCACTATTCCAATAGTGACTAGTAACTATTCAATTTTTACTAGTAAGAGATTGCACATTTTTGCAATTGAATTCTATGGGGCTCTGCGGTTCAGATATCAACTATTTGCTTCTGACTAGTAACTATTCCAATAGTGACTAGTATCTATTTCTGTTGTACTAGTAACTATTTATTAGATACTAGTTCTTATTCTTTCGTGACTAACTATTCCAATAGTGACTAATATCTACTTCTGTTGTACTAGTAACTATTCATTAGATACTAGTTCGTATTCTTTAGTGACTAGTAACTAATCCAATTGTTACTAGTAATATTTATATTCTTACTAATATCTATTTCTGTTTTACTCGTCATTTTACTTGGTAATGACTAGTCAAAATGACTACTTGATAGTTCAATTAACATTCCTACTCGTAGCAATACAAATGTTACTAGTCACTATTGGAATAGTTACTAGTCACTATTGGAATAGTTACTAGTCACTAAAGAATAAGAACTAGTATCTAATGAAAAGTTACTAGTAAAACTGAAATAGATACTAGTAACTATTGGAATAGTTAATAGTCACTAAAAAATAAGGTACTAGTAACTTTAGAGTAGTTACTAGTAAGTCTTGAGGAATAAATGTTAAAACGGCTTGCCATAGTGTGATGGTTTCATAACTTTAGTTGTGCTGATTGTCAGAAGACAGTCACAGAGTAACATAAATAGATATAAATATTAAATATTATAATACAAATAAAACACTTTCCTAATGCTAGCATGTATTCATTGACAGTAGGACTTCCACTACCAAGTCATCAGAGTTACAGGGAGAGATCAAGACGCCATTTTGAAACATGGCTCCACAAGACAGAAATGAAATACCTCTCAGTGTAGTTGTGGTTGTGGTTGGTGTGGTTGTGCCCACTGCTCCTTGTGGATTAAAACCAATGACAAAAAAAAGACAAACATGGAATTAGGCTATTAAACACTCTTCATACTAAAAAACACATATTACCACAGCTTAGTGTCTATTTATGTCAAAAAGTGAACACAGATACTGTCAACAGTTCATCTCATAGTCACACAGGATTTTTAAATCTCCATCAGAGGACACATGACACTATATTCAGATATGAATATTTGAACGTTACCGGTCATATTCTCATTCTCATGGACTGGTTTCAACCCAAAAGTGTACATTTAGGTAAGTAGATTAAATAGAAATACTTACTGATAGGTCCTAGAATATACCGTGCATGATCTTCGGATGATGATGATGATGATGATAGGTCATATCGTCTGCAGATGTAAAGACCTTCATCTTCCTTTCTCAACGTCTTTACCTCCAGTGAACAGTCCTCTGTAACATGTAGTCTTGTTCTGTTGTCATTGGACTTAACCTTTCCATCAACAACCAATTCTGTTACGGCTTTATTATTACTGAACAGCCAGTCGATATCGTAACATCCATAGTCCCAGTCTTTCCAAGTCTCATCACATGGTAGAGAGACACAATCTCCAACTCTGAAGTCTCCATGATACTCTGAGGAGAAAGTGATGCAGAGCAGGCACCCTCATCAACAACATTTGTTTAACTATATTCAAGTTGAGATTGGTATCAGAAGGCACACATTGTTCAATGAGATTGTTACTTTGTTAGCAAAGGCTAGGGATATATTTTGAGTCATTTGCTTAGTAGAAAACTGTTGAATGTGAGGCTATTAGCATCAGCCTAGCAAGCTAACCTATTCATTACTGTGATGTGTACAAGCATGTTTATTTCAGTAGTATTGTTCAGTTTGGAATATAGTACGTCGAGTTTCTCAGAGAAGAAGGAACAGCAAGAGAAGCGTGTGTAACACAGAGCAGGCACCCTCATTAAAAATATTTGTTTAACTATATTCAAGGTGTCTGCTGCCTTCATTTGGTGCACCCCAGCATCATACACTGATGGGAGGGCAACATATCTTGGCGAGCCAGCCAGGAGAAGGTGTCCTCAGAGCAGAACCTCCAGCAGGGAGAGGAAGACCTTTCTCCAGAGACGAACCTAGAACAACAGTGAGAGAACTGCAGTGTTATGGAACTCAAGGCGCTTCTAGATAGAGTCAGCTCAGTTCTGACCAAACTACAATGGGCTCAGGTAGTACAAGTCTGTAAGCACCTCAACTGTATTGAGGAAGATGATATCGAACAGGACAAAGATGCGGAAGAAGCATGTTGGATTATCCAAGATCTTTTAGCCTTTATGGGGACAATGGTAGATGGGAGTAGTGAGGGAGCAGAGCAGGAACTTCTCTGCTTACGAGAGATAAAGGGGAAGTATGTAGAGCTGCAGAAGTCCCAAGAACTGTCCCATAAGGCCCTAGAGGAGGAAATAATAACTCTCAGTGATAAACTGCATGTAACTGATCCCATTGTGAATGAGCTTATCCAGTCCCCTCAACCGGCCAAAGTGCCTGAAGTAACCATTTGTAGAGTTCCGGATCAGTGTGCAAATTGTTGTGGGAGGACAGCACGACAAATTGTCATATACCAACCTCATGCACCAGATAGACAGAGGACTTCGGAGAGGTCACGGTGAATTAGATATCATAGAAGCAATCATAAAAGCTATCAGTCCAGGGCTGAAACTGCGCGATATGCTGGAAATAAAGTCTGACTTGACTCTCAAAGCTAAAGATTATTCTGAAGGGTCACTATAAGGAGGAAGATACACCAGAGACTCATTAGCATATCTCAGGAACCGAAAGAATTAGCTCTTAATAAGTAAGAAATTCCTTAAGGTCAGTGGGCACAGGGCTGCTAAGTGATAACATCAAATTTCAGATTAAGCCTTTCCTTGATGACTCAGCAGTCAGTGATGAGATGCTCATTGAATGAGTAAATAAGGCAGCCAGCCTTGAGGCAGAGAGAATCAACAAACTCAAGAAATCCACTGTCAAGTCAGCCTGTGTAAATGAGCTACATACTAGGGCTTCAGGTGAGGCCATGGAGAGCCAGCATAGCTCTCCTACAGCCCCAGCTGTACAGCCTGGGAGGAACAGCAGAGACCAGAAGGGAAAGCCTCTGACAACCAGACGCATACCAGAAGCTGATATTCATGCAATCATGAGGGAACTGAAAACAGAGATGGCAGAGATGGTATTGGCTTCAATGAGCACAGACAAAAAAACCAAACAGGAGACAGACAACGGGAGAGAGAGGGAATTGGAAGAGAGGCTGCAGGATGTGCCAGGACAAAGGTGAAGAAGACAGCTGCAACCACTGCTTCAAGTGTGGCCAGGCTAGACATGTATCTCATGGGTGCAGGGCCCCTTACCAGCCTCAGGGAAACGGAGAGGGTCGCTGTCAAGGGACCCACAGTAACCCAGCAACCACCCATAGAGTCCTGATGTTGCCACAACTGCCTGCACAAGGAGGACAAGGGCAAAAGACTACACAAATAAATGTAAGGGGTGTTCAGCCACATTATACTGCTCAAAAGAATGTCAGAGAAATCACTGGAAAGAGCACAAGCCTCTCTGTGTAGCAGTAGGTCAGGTTGAGCAAAAGTTAGCTGAGGAGGAAGACAGAAAATACAAATGACCAGATATGTGTAAGGTGAACTACCTCTCAGCCAAACAGGAAAAGAGACTGATTAAACTGATAGGGAGACGAAATATGGTGAAATGTAGCTTTGACAACATACCAGTTACAGCACTCTGGGACACGGGGGCGTAGGCAACAGTGATAAAAGATGCCCACTAAAGACCCACTAAATGGGGTGGCAGCTAATAAGACGGAGGTGAGGTAGTGATTGTAAAAACGGGCAAGCATAAAATAGTTCTCCCTGGAGAAGCCACCACAGTGAGGTGTCGCACGCACACACAGACTGACGAAGACGCAGTGATGTTGTTTTGCCCTGACACAAAAACAAGTATACCAGAAGGGGTACACATACAGGAAGTGCTATTCACCAAGAGAAAGAGGAACTGTACCACTATCCCAGTCCCTGTAGTCAACAGCACTAAGCACAGTGTCACACTAAGCCCACGCACAAACTTAGGACACATCGAGATGGTGAAAGCAGTGTACCCAGCAGCGGTGCAGCCCGTCATGGAGGGACAGACAACACAGTCAGCCACAAGAAAAACAACACCGGAAGAGATTGGCAGAGTCAACACTGACACACCATGTCCCACCTGGAGTGACAGCAAAGCATGAGACCCACCTATAGCATTGGATCACCTGACCAGCGAGCAGCAGGCTATTGCAAGAAAAAGGCTAAGGGAGGAGTGTAATGCCTTTGCAAGAGATGACATGGATGTCGGCTGTATCCCAACACTCAAAATGCACATCACCCTAAAGGATCAGACTACTGTCCAAAAGACTTATATCAGTGTCCCAAAACCAGTACACCAGGAAGTGAAGGAGTACCTGCAAGATCTCATCAACAGGGGCTGGAATCACAAAAGCAAGGTCACCCTACTCCTCACCTATTGTCTGTGTCCGTAAAAAGGATGGTAGCTTGAGATTATGTTGTGATTACAGAGAACTAAATCGTAAGTCAGTGGCAGTGCCAGACAGACATCCTATCCTGAGGATACAGGATAGATAGTCTCAGTGGAAGCTCCTGGTTTACAGTGTTAGATCAGGGCAAGGCATATCACCAAGGCTTCCTTGATGAGGAGAGCCAGCCTCTGACAGCCTTTATAACTCCATGGGGCTTGTACCAATGGATACGAATCCCATTCGGATTGAGTTCAGCACCCGCTGAACTCAATCCGAATAGCTGTGAACTCAATCCGATTTTGCTATAAAATGTAGTTTTCCTGGAAAAATTCATCATGACATGGGCAGAGAATTTGAGAACCAGTTGCTGCACTGTCTGTGGTATCAAGGGATCGCACACCACTCCCTACCACCTACAAGGGAACGGACAGACTGAGAGATTTAACAGAACACTTCTCTCCATGTTAAGAACACTGACAGAGGAACACAAAACTGGAAAAACTACCTTCCTAATGTCCCTCAAGCGTACAACTGCACCTTTAGTGATGCAACAGGCTACTGTCCATCCTTCTTGTTATTTGGCAGACCACCAGTGGACATCCTTTTCGAAATAGAGGGGGAGGACCAATCAGGCTCATATCAGGCCTATGTAGAGAAATGGAGAAAGAGGATGACAGAAACCTATGATATAGCATCTAAATATGCAGGCAAGTCAGCCGATAGAGGAAAAAAACAATTTTATAAAATAATCTATGGTCCAGAGTTACAGGTGGGCAGCCGAGTCCTGGTGAGGAATATGACAGAGAGAGGAGGGCCAGGCAAACTCCGCTCAACTGGGAGGATGAGGTCTACATCATCAGAGGATTTAAAGGGGATGACAGTCCACTGTTTGAGGTCCAACCTGAGAGTGGAAAAGGTAGGACAAAAGTCCTCCATAGAAATCTGTTGTTGCCATGTGACTTCCTGCCTGTAGCTGAAAATACAAAACAACTCCAGAGCACAGAGCAAGTAGGACAAGAGACAATAATAGAATCAAACAGGAACTTGTAACACAACACACCCAGCAAATAGATACTGATGAGGAATCAGATGAGGATTTTCCCACAGGACTACTCTTGGTCGTCCACAGAACAGCAAGATCCACCGGCTCTGAATCCCACAGCACAGGATTTCTATCCTCAGGGCACATCTGATGTTTCAGACAGACACCACTTGCTCCATGGAGCTGATGAGGAACAGGATGACAATCCAGCCGCTGACATGAGAGAACTGGATGATGCAGACGACAAGGATTACATTGGGGATCCAGGAGAATGCGTGGACTCTGACAATGAGATGCTGGAGGAAACAGAACAGAGAGCAGGATATCCCAAAAGAGAAAGGAGACCACAGACACTGACATATGACAAACTTGGTCAGCCCAGTTTCAAACAGAGAATAGTGTCTACCAGAGAAATAGCTGTGAACAGCTACTGGCGGCCTTGGTAATAGAAATGGACTGATACAGCTCATGGACTGTTGAAATAAAAGACTGAGAAAAGAAACTCGTACCCTTTGAAACTATACATACAGTGGCTTTTGGCCTGGGGAGAGAGCTGAACACACTGTTGGCCGAAGTGTGTCATGTTGTTTAAAGTATTGAGTGGGTATAAAAAACAAGTATGCCAGAAGGGGTACACATACAGGAAGTGCTATTCACCAAGAGAAAGAGGAACTGTACCACTATCCCAGTCCCTGTAGTCAACAGCACTAAGCACAGTGTCACACTAAGCCCACGCACAAACTTAGGACACATCGAGATTGACTGTCAGTGAGAGGAACCCTCCCAGGTACAAGGGCTAGTAGTTTGGTAGGGATGCAAAATAGGGGGTAATTGGTATGTGAAGTGACAAAGTCAGAGGCAATTGTAATTACAGGACACAGTGGTTATGGTGCTAAAGAAAAAAATGTCATACACTTTACTTTAATAACATGTTGCCCATTCATTGCAATACCACACTATGGATTTAGGGGTAAACAAGATTACCAGTGTAGTTAAATGTCGGGATGACATTTTTTCAAGTGGGGGAGAGTGTGAGATAGATGTATGTTTAATTGGTGGTAAGAATACAAGTGTATCTGAATTTAGGTTGAACACTGTTGTATACCCATTGTATATTGTTTTTCTTTATTTCGCATGGGTTACAAGATACTTCAATGCGTGTAATATTGAAAATGGCCATTAGGCGTCCCCATCTCACCACTAAGGGGGTTGTCCGTCCATTGAATTTGCGCTTCCTTGTTGAGTTTCTCAGAAGAAGGAACAGCAAGAGAAGCGTGTGTAATGCAGAGCAGGCAATCTCATTAAAACATTTGTTATATATATATATATATATATATATATATATATATATATATATATATATATATATATATATATATATATATATATATATATTCAAGGCGTCTTCTATGGAGGACTAAAAGTGCCAAAATTAAATAAATAAATACACCATTAAATAATAGAGTGCCTGGATAGAAGTAGAGTGCCTGGATAGAGAAAATGGAGGATCTTCATGAACTTTCTAGGGAGGTGGTGAGAGACGTTTTAGACTTAGCAGAGGATGTGAAAGTATGAACAGACAGTTTTGTTTAATAGAGCATCTAAACCAACGTAGAGGGGAATAGCGCCACCCAGTGTATTGGAACTAGCTCTGCATCAATCCATTATCTGGAATTGATTTGCCTTGACTTGATGCGCAGGGTAACCAATCAGGCATTAGGATCCGCCTACCAACTTTGATGGGCGAGTTTGACAGTTTGACAATTCATGAAGCACTGCAACACAGGACCATGAAATGTAAATCATGAAATGTAAATGTAAATTAATTAAATAGTGAAATGATTATATATGTGTTTTTACATAAAATTAATCGGTATTTTAATGAATTAATGACACATTTAAGTATTTAATTCCAATTTTAATTAATTAATGACACATTTAAGTAATTATTTAATGGTGTATTTATTTATTTAATTTTGGCACTTTTAGTCCTCCATAGTCTTCTGCCCTGATTTGGTGCACCCCAGCATCATACACTGACGGGAGGGCAACACAAGTAACCATTGGATGAAAGATAAAGATAATAAAGATAAATGATCAATACATATATAACAGCGT
This sequence comes from Merluccius polli, assembly GCA_030340625.1. NCBI lineage: Eukaryota > Metazoa > Chordata > Actinopteri > Gadiformes > Merlucciidae > Merluccius > Merluccius polli. Next base: position 99,077 of record JAOPHQ010003464.1, read on the forward strand.
TTCTCTTCTCGTGCCCGGTGTGTCAGGGCCTTGAAGATCATCAAACACAAACACCCACTGATTACTAAACTAGTTTATATTATCTTGGATATTCAAAGTTGTCCTTACCTTTGAATGACGGGCAATGAGACATCTCTCTCTGTCTGTCTGCGTGTCCGTCTGTGTGTCTGATAATTTAAACTACTGCTCACTGTGGAGAGCAAGGCTTCTTATATTAAGTGTTTTCTCACTTCCTCAAACCTCAACACTTTATTCTCCTCTTTCTTCACACCAGAGATGGTCCAGACATAGACTGTGAAAACAGATAATAAAGTGCTGAGACACACAGACTGTCCGTTGTGTAGATGGACTTATTTGGGCATAAAGTAACACTTCCTAGTTGTTTGTAATGACATGTCAAACTGCATAATGTGTAAATGCTTTGTTGAATGGTTGCATAATTGGGAAATTGGGATATTTATGGTCTTTAACATGAAGAGGGAAGTGGGCCTATACTCTGTGTCAGCACCTTATCTTAGATTTCATCAATCCAAGAACGATGGTTCGCCTCTGCTTCCCTTAATAGCAGAAGCAGTGGCGATGTCACCGCGGGGGCAGGGGGGGCATTTGTTCCCCCTGCTGTTGGGAGGAAAATATTAAAATGTTCAAATCAATGTAAAAAAGAAATGTATTTTCGAAGAAGTGATGTCATGTTTGTATATTCTATTATGTATTGTTTTACTCTAGTTATTAATTTCTAATTTCTCAAATGGCCACATCATGACCTCTAACTCACGCACGGCACGCGACGTGGGCGTCCAAGATGAATGATGAATACTGATCTGTGTGTCACAAACATGTAAGGCCTAAAGTTCCTATGTCTGATGCAAACACATTGAAGGCATTCACTTTTTGTATTTTTGTATTTCATGCCCAAATAATAACGTAATGCAAACTGGTGAATAGTATTGTTTTTATTGTGATTTAAATGTGGAAGAGTCGAGCATGTGAAACAGGTAAACAGGAACTATTTATAGGCCTATTTTTTATTTCACACTTCAAATACTAGATGCAAAAAGGTTGATTCAGACAATAGGAAGAGAGCTATCGGTACATTAATGCTTATTGATATGCTGGAGGAGAAAACACAACCTAAAAAGGCTAAACGTCCATGGGTGAAAAACTTGCTACTCAAAAGAGAGACCAATAGACCATCTCACTGATCTCTATTCAAGGAGCTTGATCCAGTCAACCTCAGGTGAGTGCGTTCTCCCTTTGATTCAAAGAAAATAAATAAATACCACCTTGTGACATCAGTATGAAATTGTGAGTTGAAATCGATCAGTTGAAATCGGTTGAAATGATACCGCATCATCAGGAGTTTGGCGTAATCATTTGACACGTTATCAGCGTTTTGATTGGCTGTTGCGTGAAACTAGTTCACAAAGTTGAGAGTTTCGCAAACTGTTGCGGTTGAGTTTCAGAAAAGTTTCAAGTGCATTGCTGAGGGCTTTACACCATGCAACTCAACTGCAACTTAGTTTCACCTAAGTTTCAACTAACTAAAATCGGGTGAAAGTTTCACTGTGTAAAGCCAGCTTTAAGGCCATCTAAATACTGGCCATTTCATAAGATAAGTGACATTAGACGACTTTATTGATCCCAGACCAGGAACTATTTTCTGTGAGGGGGTGCTGTAAATGTGTGTGTGTGAGAATGTGTGAATGTGTGGGGGTGGGGGGGTTGTTGGGGCATGGACTACTTCACCCGTTACAGACTACTTCACCCCTCACACCGTTATGACTGAGCTACTAATGGCCCCGACCTTAAGGCTTTAAATTTAAATCATTTGAGAAGTATACAGCTATTATGAAAATTAGAAATTAAGATTTAGATGTTCACAAATAATCTTTATTGTTATGACGATAAAAAATGGTTCATATCAAAGAGGCATAGCCATGAAACTAATTAAGATTGAACCAATAAAATACAATTAATAAAATGTGTAAAATAAAAAGTAATTACATAAATGATAGGCCCTTGAAGATACAAATACTTATAGCCTACTTGAACAAGAGACCACTTCTGAATGAAGGCTGGCTATTCGTCATCTCAAAAATGAATGGTGTGAAACAGAACATGAGTCCCCCCGCACCCCTACTTCCAACGTCTCTGTCCCAGACAGGAAATTTGTGTAATTTAGAATTAACTTTAATGAACTTTAATGAACAAAAAAATGTGTTTACAAACCTGAAGGTTGTTATAACAGTTTTTTATATTTTTATATAATCTTAATTGTTACTGCTGGCTGCTGCTGCCCTCTTATCTTGGCTCATGTGAAATAAAGCATTCAGCAAATTATTGACAAAAAACTGTGTTTACACACCTGAAGGTTAATATAACAGTTTCTTATGTTTTAATGTAATCTTAACTGCTACTGCTGGCTGCTGCTGGCTGTGTTTCAACACATACTCATCTACAGACGTTTGTCATTTCGCCCACATTACGTCCACATCACCAGCGTTCCCGCCAAGCCTGGGAGACGCCCTCACCGAGGCGTAGGTCACTGCATCACTGGAACTGTCCTCAACCTATAGCGTGACATGGGCCGCCGTGACACAGCATGTCGTGACTTGTTATATCACGACATGGAATAACTGTGATAAGTTATGATATCCCACACCACGACCTGATGCGCTGTGTTATGCTGTGACGAGAGCGAGAGTCGTGACACAATATGGCACGACAACATGTAGGCTGCGACATGACGACTGTGATATGATGTGACGTCGTGTGCCATGCGGTGAAGGGCAACAGTATGTCACGACATCATATGCTGCAACATACATGTGAGTGGTGGCACGATGTGACAACTGAAATAATGCGTACTTTAAAATAATGACTATTATTATTACAGCTGCTATTATTATTGACTCGTTGTGGTATGCTGACACTAAAGGAGCCAGTTTACCTGTGCTGTACCCACGGCCCTCTGTCCCTCGGGCAGGACAATAGAGGCGTATGTTGGACCTCCGTCCAGGTCTCTGTCCGGGCTGAGACACTGGGACATGGTTAGGAGTTGTCAAGTTAGTATGCATTCGTTTAATTCGAGACTTTATACATTAGTTAAAGTTACATTTAATTACTTTCATTTTGTAAAGGGTTTTCAGACAAATCTATGCCTGGTCTTTTATAAGTCATGTCATAATTGCATGAAGAATTTGCAACGGGACGTGTGTGTGTGTGTGTGTGAGATGAGAGGGTGAATAAAGTCTCACCTCATCATAAATGGCTCCTGGGCCTCCGACTTGTAGGGCGTCGCTGATAGAGCTCAGACCCTGCACCCAATACAGCCACACAGTTACACCTCCACCCAATACAGTCACCCAGTTACCCCTGCACCCAATACAGTCACCCCGTTACCCCTGCACCCAATACAGTCACCCAGTTACTCCTGCACCCAATACAGTCACCCAGTTACCCCTGCACCCAATACAGTCACCCAGTTACCTCTGCACTCAATACAGTCACCCAGTTACCCCTGCACCCAATACAGTCACCCAGTTACCCCTGCACCCAATACAGCCACACAGTTACCCTGCACCCAATACAGTCACCCAGTTACCCCTGCACCCAATACAGTCACCCAGTTACCTCTGCACCCAGTACAGTCACCCAGTTACCCCTGCACCCAATACAGTCACCCAGTTACCCCTGCACCCAATACAGTCACCCCTGCACCCAATACAGTCACCCAGTTACACCTCGTCTGGTCACACCAGTGGTGACCCCAACTGTTTACTTTTTTGTGCATCTGCTCATTGTTAAACTCAATCAACATCTGGTCATGAGGTTAATGATCCAGGGAATGTCTTCTTTGTGTATCATTAGATGTACTGTTCTTATGGACACAACCTTTATGAGACAATCTTATAAAGAAATGTATCATTAAATATCTATAGGTTGACCTCTGGGGGGGGGACCCTACCCAGAGGTGAGGAAACACTGGTTCACTCAAACTACTTGTTGTAAACTATATTCTTGTAATAATGCTACTTGCTGTAGCATTATTACCATGGAACGCCCCCCTACTTACATTGAACCAATTCAATGATATTTTCCAGCTACCTATCTTACTACACAGGAAATACAAACCCCAAACACACCTAACCCAACTAACCCACCTAACCCAACTAACCCACCTAACCCAACTAACCCACCCACGTTTCTTCAATTGTAATACAACCAAATAGTTTTAGTTTGTTGTTTTAAACTCACAATGATCATGTCCTTTGGCTTCTTGTTTCCTGCTGAAGAGAAAGCCACAGTGAATGTTTATGGCAATATATAATAATAATAATAATAACAACAACAATAATAATAATAATAATAATAATAATAATAACAATAATAATTATAATAATAAGGGGTGTGAAGGCCTAGACAGATGTAGAGGTTCTCACCTCTCCTTCTGGACCAGTAAATGAGGAGAACCAGGGCAAGGATCAACAAGAGGGCTATACCCAGCGGTACCCCGACTGTTAACCCTGTATATGTCGGAAAACCAAAGAAAATGGTTATATAAATAATAGGACGGTAGAATACAGGATAGTCTAGTGCAGTGGTTCCCAACGTTTTTTGGCCCATGACCCCATTTCTAGCTCTGAGAATATTTGCGACCCCTACTTTAACTTTTGTAATATCAATGTCCGGTGAATGTAATGGCATCGCTCTACTTCACACTAAGTGATTAGTAGTAGTTTGCTCGTGGCTATGAATCATTAGGCAGCATATACACAACTTCTATGAGAACTTTAAACAATAAAATTGATCATCGAATATCTATAACTTATGTCAGCAGTCTCCTGCAACACTATATGCATATCAGGGGACCCCAAGGTTGGGAACCACTGGTCAGTGGTTATGGTGTTTGACTCCCAGCCAAAGGGTTCTGGGTTTGAACCCCAATGCCTATATCTCTACCTGCTCCTTAATAACGTCCTTTAAAAATGAGATTCTGCATTTCAACACAGGTGTTGCATTTGCAGACTCGTTGCTGTAGTTAGTGGTTCACATGCTCACATTCTGTTCTGTTCACAGTCAGCATGACTTTTTGTGTGCTGAAAACACACATGCGAAAACGTGGGTTTCAGAGATTGTCAGATTATTAACACACATTCCTATGGCCACTATGACTCATACTACCAAAGTTCACAGAGTAACACAAATAGATATAAATATTAAATATTATAATAAAATGAAAACAGTTTCCTACAGACTGTCCTCCAACTCATACGCTCACTGTTGTCGTTTTGCATGCACCCGAATTTACGACTCATTGTTACGTTTAGCGTAACCTCCGGCCCTAAAAGGCTGACTCCACTTTTCGTTGTACGATTGTTAATATGTCACTTTATTAAGTTTTAAAAACATTTCAGGTGAGAAAGTAACAACGTAGATCCCAAATACGTAGTCAATTTGTCCAAATATAGCCTATTTTAAAATTTGCTTCCGACGTTGCTATACAACTGTCATGCTAGCAACGCTACGAAGTAAACTCATTTCCGGCTGTTTACAAAATAAAAGCTTAGAGACAGTGACAATGCTTTTGTTTTGAAGACAGGATATGAAAACCTCTAGCCTGGCAAGCCAGACCCACATCAGAAAGATGTAAGGTCTGGCTCAGCTCCATTGGCAGTGTGGGCGGGATAAACGGTTGTCTTTCAAGTTCCCTCTGCACGCAATAGGATAGCGCTACAACCAATCAGAGCAACGAAGAAGGTGACGTAGTCAGAGCGACGGCTCAGACTACGTAATTAATCAAAACTCTGAATACGTATTTATTTTCGAGGAAAGACTTCAGTGCCGTTCTTTGTTCTTTTCTCAAATAAAATGTTAACTTCAAGTCTTGAAGAGTCGCGGCCAAAGCCGAGTGGAAAGACAGCCATTCGCCAGCAGCAGCAGCAGCCATTGTTTACCTCTAACACGGAACCGTCGCAACTCTGTCGTCATGGTAGCCCGGCTTTCGACTCCGCCCCTCACGCTGTGATTGGTCATACATACAAGACATACTTGGTGTTTCCAGCACCAAAAAGCCGACGGAGCCGTGCTAGACCTATCTAGCTGCCAAATAAATTTGCTGCCGCTAGGGGGTGTCTAGAGTTCTAGGCTAGAAAACCTCTACTTCTAGCTAACTTTACCCTAACCCTAACCCTAAACCTAACCCTAACCCCTAACTCTAACCCTAACCCCTAACTCTAACCCCTAACTCTAACCCTAACCCCTAACTCTAACCCTAACCCTAACCCCTAACTCTAACCCTAACCCTAACCGTAACCCTAACCCTAACCGTTAGTATCACCCACAATGATCATCGGCGAAAAGTATCTATTTCCCCATGTCACGGACGGGGGGCGCTGGGGGCGCTCTTTGAAAAAAACGCTCCAGTGGGTCGTATTCTAGTGCATGAACAAACGACAACAGTGAGCGTATGAGCTGGAGGACTTGTTGGTTTCCTAATGCTAGCATGTATTCATTGACAGTAGGACTTCCACTACCAAGTCATCAGGGTTAGAGACGCCATTTTGAAACATGGCACTGCAAAGAAATGGAAATGAAATACCTGTTGGTGTAGATGTGGTTGGTTTGGATGTGTAAGTTAGGGTTAGGGTTAGGGTTAGGGTTAGGGTTAGGGTTAGGGTTGCTTGCTGCTCCTTGTGGATTAAAAGCAATGATAAAACAAAGACAAACATTGAATTACTAAACAACTTCTGATATCTGAATGACTCTTTAGTATGCCTGCAAAGTATCCTTGAAGACAAGCATGGAGAGTTATGTCCTGGTGGTGTGGGACAGACCTTTATGTTCACACACAGCAAGTATCACATGTTACTGATTCATACCTGGAGTTCATGTCGAACATTTAATAACAATAGCATATAAAATGGTATTAAAGGACTGAAGGAGAACTGGATGCTGTCAGACTGTGAGATTGCATTGCTTCCTTTACCAGTAGGACTTCCACTACCAAGTCATCAGAGTTACAGGGAGAGATCAAGACACCATTTTGAAACATGGCTCCACAAGACAGAAATGAAATACCTCTCAGTGTAGTTGTGGTTGTGGTTGGTGTGGTTGTGCTCACTGCTCCTTGTGGATTAAAACCAATGACAAAACAAAGACAAACATGGAATTAGGCTATTAAACATGAATATACGGAAATATAGGAACATGTCTACAGTAATATCTCTGTGAAAACAGATATTTTGTTGTCTAAATCACACTCTTCATACTAAAAAACACATATTACCACAGCTTAGTGTCTATTTATGTCAAAAAGTGAACACAGATACTGTCAACAGTTCATCTCATAGTCACACAGGATTTTTAAATCTCCATCAGAGGACACATGACACTATATTCAGATATGAATATTTGAAACACGTTACCGGTCATATTCTCATTCTCATGGACTGGTTTCAACCCAAAAGTGTACATTTAGGTAAGTAGATTAAAATAGAAATACTTACTGATAGGTCCTAGAGTATACCGTGCATGATCTTGGTGTGATGGTGATGATAGGTATTGTCTGCAGGTGTAAAGACCTTCATCTTCCTTTCTCAACGTCTTTACCTCCAGTGAACAGTCCTTTGTAACACGTAGTCTTGATCTGTTGTCATCGGACTGAACCTTTCCATCAGCAACCAATACTGTTGCGGCTTTATTATTATCCTTACTGAACAGCCAGGAGATTTCGTCACATCCATAGTCCCAGTCTTTCCAAGCCTCATCACATGGTAGAGAGACACAATCTCCAACTCTGAAGTCTTCATGATACTCTGAGGAGAAAGTGACTTTGTTACATTTCTCTTTGTTTTGAAGTGTATCTGTGAGAGACAACATGAGTTATGTAATGTTTAGCAGACTACGGACTCTTTGATTTGAGTTATTTACCTTCACATCTATAGGTCCTTTTAGACCAGACGCGTAGCGAATAAACGATGCGAAAAAGCGAATAAAAACAGAGAAAAACTATTTATTTCTATCTATTTCAACTATTGACATCAGTCACGACGCGAATATGCCGGTGAAAAAGACAGAAGTATTCAACCCTCAACCTCATCCAGCCTAGTGAAGACGAGCTGATGCTCCTTTCACCACAATATCCCGTATTTAGAGGATTCACTTCTAATGGAGCTGCACTTTGTAATCCAAGTGAGGGGAGGATGATAAGTGGCTGTGTCTCCTGTGCATCTGGACCTCTTTAATACATCCTCTTTAATACATCCTCTTTAATACATTATGATATTTAAAGTTGTCCTTACCTTTCAATGACCGACAATGAGACATCTCTCTCTCTCTCTCTCTGTGTGTCTGTGTCTCTGTCTCACTCTCTCTCTCTGACTGCTCACTGTGGAGAGCAAGGCTTCTTATATTAAGTGTTTTCTCACTTCCTCAAACCTCAACACTTTATTCTCCTCTTTCTTCACACCAGAGATGGTCCAGACATAGACAGTCATCAGTGATGAACTGCATAATGGTGTACATGCTTTGTTGAATGGTTGCATAATTGGGAAATGTAGATATTTACTGCGTAGTCTTTAACATGAAGAGGGAAGTGGGCCTATACTCTGTGTCAGCACCTTATCTTAGATTTCATCAATCCAAGAACGATGGTTCGCCTCTGCTTCCCTTAATTCATGGATTCCACTAAAACGCAACCTGAATCATTAAAACGTTAACAAACATTTAAAAAAAGCCATGACAAACAATTTCCCGCTCTCAAGAAGGCATTGAGACCGGCGACGAAACGCGCAGGCGCATCATGAGAACCAATGAAGAAGCCCGATTCTTAGCGTGTTCTGGGTACCGTGTTCTCGGTGTCTGAAATACCTCGAAGTGGGACCAGAACGTTATGGTGGACAATTTCGCCCAAGTTCTTTTTTTTTTAACACAGCAACTTCTTTTGGTTGCTGGCACTTTTATCTGCGTATCATTATGTATGTACTGCTGTGTTATCGATGCCTTGAGGGAAAGGGAGAGGCTTGCCGTAAAGCAGTATCTCTGGTCGTAAGATGAGTATGACGTCATTGACATTTTAAAATACTTTTTTAAAGCAAATAAGTGACTCTAAAAAATCTAACACCCAGCAATGTGTAATTTCTTTGCATCCCCTTTCGAAAGCAACATTCAAATTACTAGACAAAAAATTATATCCTGAGAAAAGTGGAGTTTGAGGGGTATAGCTCCATAGACCGCCATTCATTCTGCACTCACCATGTGAGCGCCCTCACATGGAACCAGAGGGGAACTGCAACAGTTCAGAACCAGGAAGTAAACTGAGAGTGGAACTTCTCTCCTTATTAGACATTCTCTGCTACTACCAAACCCACACTTTTGAAAATGGTTGTTACATTACTTACGTGTGCTATGATGACATATAATTTCTGTAGCTCCAGGTGCCATATCCGTGCTTCCTTCACCCACCCAGCAACAGAGTACTGGTAGGCATCCGTGCTTTTAAAAGCTCTCAGGCTGTCTCGGCTGTAGGGGGACGGATTGTGTATCAAATATATATAAATATCCGGGAACGTGAGTTGAGGTAGACGTTTTGCAGAGGTTAGTGGACAAAATACTGTTGCGGGTATTAAATATGGGTCGCAACCGAGGATAGAAACTTTGGACAAATAGCGTTCTTTCTCCGTCTGATTTAAATGCGCTGTGTGTACCGCCATCAAACTGTCAAATTCGGTCACAAAGATGGCGGAGGTCTAGAATTTGTGACGTCAGTGGAATCTATGATGCGATTTCACCGCGGGGGCAGGGGGGGCATTTGCTCCCCCTGCTGTTGGGAGGACAATATTACAATTTTCAAATCAATGTCTTAAAAGACACGTATTTTCACTTCATTATGTTTTGTTTTCCACGAGTTATTAATTTCTAATTTCTCAAATAACCACATCATGACCTCTATTATATATTATATTAAGCTCCTGTAGATCTCAGCTGGGATATTAATATTATACAATATGATATATATTATGATATTATAAGCTACTGTGGCTCTCAGCTGATTTGAGCTGCCATGACAGTGGCTCTCTTCTGAGTGTGTGTGGTGATAGCTGGTTTATCCTGGGTGCCATTATTGCTCTGTACCACAGGTGTGCAGCCCCACCCAGCCCAGAGTCCAATCAGTCTGACTCGGTGAGGCTGTAAACCAGCTATCAACAACACACACTCCACAATAACCAATAGGTGGTCATGTAGTTATTTAGCTATGACGACATGCCCATACAAACTGAGGGGATGTGCCGAGTCAAACCAGTCGTAACCCCGAAGGAGCCCAAATATTATATATATTATATATCATAACATATCACATTTATATAATATATAATATATCATAACATATCACATTTATATATTATATATTATATATCATAACATATCACATTTATATTATACATATTATATATCATAACAACTCCGAAGGAGCCCAACAAATGTCATATTCTCCCCTTTGTGCCCCTCTCTAAAATAAGCAGAAATATTTATAGGCCTGTTTTTTATTGTACACTTCAAATACTAGATGCAAAACAGTTGATACAGGAAACATTTGTATAAAAAAGTCTACAATTCAATTTAATTTGTACATACCTAATGTATGACAGAATATTATGAAGAACAAGAAAACTTTAAAAGACAAAAGCATTAACTGTAACCTAACTAGAAACAAGTCTATCAATGTACACATGATAGTGACTGGTGGTAGGGCATCATTATTACAAGATATAGTCTGGTTATTATTAAATGAATCTCACCTAATAAAGTAGGCAACAATCTGATGATGGCTTTTCATATATTCTCTGTTTGTTCTGTGGCCGTCTCAAGGACAAAATATGAACTCATTTGAAAAGCATGTTCCCATCATATGAAGATATGAGAACAGGCATTCAGCACTTATTACCTCATGGATCCTGTATTCATTTCATTATTGCCGTAGAGAATATATGTCATGTGATGTATGTGTATCCTACACTGTGTTTACTACCGAGTGCAGGCCTTGCTTGCTGCGTCTAAGGAATACAAATGAAAACAGTTTGTTCAGCCGGTTATATTGCATCTGAACACAACGACGACGAGCTAGCACCGACCACTTCCTGGTTCATCATGTGGTCTCCAGACGTTTGTCATTTTGTCTGTGGACGGTGACAAAATGGACGCCCGTGTCCTCGGTGTCCCCAACACATCTGGGAGGGGCCCTCATGTTTTCATAGGTAGCCTCGTCGCTGAATTCACCAGGGTCCACTTGGTCCTGAACCGGTCAAAACCCAAATGAAATGTGAGACGTGTAGCGACATCACATAATATGTCACAACATATGAAAACAATCACGTTTCTATCAGCAATACGTTGCGTAAGAAGACGTCTGTGTGTAAACCCTGCGTACGCAGGTTTTCCACAAAACGTGAGATGTATCAATTTTTTCTTGGCTTTCAAATGTGCGTACTTTGGGAGAAACTGTCTGACCATGCGTACGCACAGCAAGCGGTAGTCTATAGGAAAATCGGTTCAGACCGATATACAGACACCACCAATAAGTTGGTGCATTGTCTGAAAACAGGCTCACTTCTTACGCAGCCCACAGCCCCCACCACATCTTCTTACAACACTAGACCAGCACCCACAACTTCTGTAAGGTCAGCCATTTGACGCACGCACCTCCTACAACTGCCCTAATTTTATAGAATTTTATTACATATGCAACACAGTCAGGGGAAATTGTATTAGTATAAGTTGGTCAAAAGCGTTGGTCATGTTTGTAAATATTTTTCTAGTGATTTTCCTGTTGACTCTACCGCTTGCTGTGTGTACATTTTGTCTACAAAGTACGCACATTTTCAAGCCAAAAACAAATTGATAAATCCCACGTTTTGTTGGAAAATGGCGTACGCAGGGTTTACGCACAGATTTCTTCATACGCAACGTTAATAAACCAGGACCAGGTGTACAGACTTTGTCCATCTAGCGTTTCCATGGTTTCCCCAAAGATCCTAGAAGGCTTCCCCACCCAACGGACCAATATGGCCGCCAGGTGGATAAGTTGTATTCTCAGGTGTACCACCAGGAGGACTAATGTTGTCATGGAGATGTGGTGGTTGGCTCACCTGAAGTCACAATATTTACCTGTGCTGAGCCTACTGGCCTCTGCTCACCACACTGGACCACAGAGGGGCCCCTGGGAGCCCGGTCCAGATCCTTATCCACAGTGTGCTGCTGGTACACATTCACATAAGATAAAATGTACTTTATTAATCTAATTATAATTAACAATTAATAACATAATTAATTATAATTAACCTTTCACATTAAGATGTGCAAGGGGAGATGTGTTTGGCTATGTTCTCAGCAATGTGACAATTACACACCTGAATGAATGATGAAGTGATGTGTGTGTGTGTGTGTTTGTGTGTGTGTGTGAGTGAGATGAATGGGTGAGGGAGTCTTACCTCGTCAACGGCTCCTGCCGAGGCGTTCTCCGACTGGCGGGGCGTCGCTGGCAGAGTTCAGACCCTGCACCCAATACAGTAACCCAGTTACTCCTGCTCACATTCACACTTAGTCCTTCAGCAGACACTTTTATCCAACGTGTCTTAGAAGTTACAACAATCAAGCAACTGCAGCAGCTACAAGAAAAGTTAAAGTGCTGCACGACCTATAGGTCAAAACAACAACAGCTGGACAGAGTTCAGAGCAGCCGATCAGATGAAGAACATGAATTAGTTGCAGTGTAAAGAGTTACAGTGGATATGTCACATTTCAAATGGTTTATTAAATCCCACAACAGCTCAACAAAGTGGGTTTAGACCGCTGGAGCTCCTAGATAATCACAAATCAGCAAAAGTCTGTTGACACAACGTTACTTATTACATTGCTGTGAAGCGTCGTCATTATACAATTATTATTAATATGTTATTAAAGGAGACCCAAACCCCAACACCACGTGTGCCCCACATGCTTTTGCATGCTTAACCTCTGATTGGCTGCCATGGTTAGAGAACAAGTCATCCTGACCACCAATACAATCTGTTACTGCAATTCTTCCTCTTCAGTCTTTAAACTCACAATGCTCTCTTCTGTTGCCGTCTTGTTTCCTGGTGGAGAGAAAGCCACAGTAAGCGTTTCCATGGCGATATATAAACGGGTGTGTAGATGTAGACGTGACAACAGGTGAAGTTGAGTGAAGTTTATTAGCACAGCCCTTAATCACAGTTACAGTCTCAAAGGGCTTCACAGGCCCCACATTATATATGACCCCAAGTTTTTTTAAATTATTTTCAACATTTTTTTTAGGTCTCTCTCCCTCTCTGCAATTGGTGCCAAAATTGGCAGGTATATAACAGTAGTGTATTCAAGCAAGCCAGAGGTTAACAAGATGGTGTTGACGGTCTCACCTCTCCTTCTCCACCAGCCAATGAGGCGGAGCAGAACCACCAGGGTCAGGACAGAGAAGCCCAGCAGCACCAGGCCATGCAGCAGGACCCCTGCTATGAGAGGGAATGGAGTCCATTTACCATTCATTAACAACCTACATGGGTATATGTCTGAAACCATAGAAAATGACTGAAAACCGACTTTCTGTATAAATAATAGGAGGATAGGGGGGAGGATAGTCTAGTTCTGGCGTTTGACTCCCAGATGAAAGGTTCTGGTTTCACCCCAATGTCCACAATACACAGCCCAACTGTCATGGCGTCCTTCAGCAAGAACCCTAACCCCCAACTGCTCCTCAGTGACATGTATCTGAATTCACTGTTTGATCCCTTCGACTTTAGCACCTGCTTAAGTAACTAAATAGTGACGTAAGTTATCTCGGTTTAGAAATGATGTAAATGCTGCATCTCAACACAACCCCAGCACGTATGCCTCGCTGTGGTTAGTGGCTCAAAGTCTGACACACGGACAGAATGTAATGTCCGTCTTGCACAACGTCAAGTGTTGAAGTAACATGCTGAAGAACATGTGACATCTTTTGGTGTTGATGCCGTGAGAGATTGTCAGGTTGTTAGAACACATACCTGGGTCAGTAGTGTCACGTGTGACTCACAATGAACCTGGTGTTGTATCTGACTTCAGTCTAATAACTAAAACCCTCTTAACTATAAGAACACACGTCATATCCACTCAAAGTAAAGCCACCGCTTAATGCAGATTGTATATCTAGCGAGACTCATGCCTCTGCAGAAGACTGGTTAATAGATGTTGTTAGATGTTGCTCTGGTTAATAAAGTACAGCTCTGTTTCTGAGAAACACAAGTAGGAACACAAGTGTGATAGTTTCATAACTTTAGTTGTGCTGATTGTCAGATAGTTAAGACATGACTTGAGGATTGACACTACCAAGTCCACAGAGTAACAGGATAGACAGATAGAAACGCCATTTTGAAACATGGCACCACAAGATAGAGATGAAATAGCATCCTGGTGTTTGATGCTCATTGTGGATTAACATCAATGGCAAAACAAAGAGAAACACGGAATTAGTATCAACTATTGTTATCTTACTCACTCTTTATAACAAATATGTTTTAAAAATATCCTTTTAGACAAGCGTGGAGTTTTATCCTGGTGGAATATTTGACTGATTAATAACTGAAGTTCAGGTCTAAGATCAAACTAAAAGCAAAACATAACATCTTAAAAACAAGAACATATGTTTACAGTTAACTGAAGAATGTGGGATGGTTTCATCATACTGTTGGTGTGATGCTGTTAGAGATGGTCAGTTTGAGATGCTAGCATGTATTCATTGACAGTAGGACTTCCACTACCAAGTCATCAGGGTTAGAGACGCCATTTTGAAACATGGCACTGCAAAGAAATGGAAATGAAATACCTGTTGGTGTAGATGTGGTTGGTTTGGATGTGTAAGTTGTGCTTGCTGCTCCTTGTGGATTAAAAGCAATGATAAAACAAAGACAAGCATTGAATTACTAAACAACTTCTGATATCTGAATGACTCTTTAGTATGCCTGCAAAATATCCTTGAAGACAAGCATGGAGAGTTATGTCCTGGTGGTGTGGGACAGACCTTTATGTTCATACACAGCAAGTATCACATGTTACTGATTCATAACTGGAGCTCATGTCCAACATTTAATAACAATAGCATATAAAATGGTATTAAAGGACTGAAGGAGAACTGGATGCTGTCAGACTGTGACATTGCATTGCTTCCTTTACCAGTAGGACTTCCACTACCAAGTCATCAGAGTTACAGGGAGAGATCAAGACGCCATTTTGAAACATGGCTCCACAAGACAGAAATGAAATACCTCTCAGTGTAGTTGTGGTTGTGGTTGGTGTGGTTGTGCTCACTGCTCCTTGTGGATTAAAACCAATGACAAAACAAAGACAAACATGGAATTAGCCTATTAAACATGAATATACGGAAATATAGGAACATGTCTACAGTCATATCTCTGTGAAAACAGATATTTTGTTGTCTAAACCACTCTTCATACTAAAAAACACATATTACCACAGCTTAGTGTCTATTTATGTCAAAAAGTGAACACAGATACTGTCAACAGTTCATCTCATAGTCACACAGGATTTTTAAATCTCCATCAGAGGACACATGACACTATATTCAGATATGAATATTTGAAACACGTTACCGGTCATATTCTCATTCTCATGGACTGGTTTCAACCCAAAAGTGTACATTTAGGTAAGTAGATTAAAATAGAAATACTTACTGATAGGTCCTAGACTAGTATACCGTGCATGATCTTGGTGTGATGATGATGATAGGTATTGTCTGCAGGTGTAATGACCTTCATCTTCCTCTCTCAACGTCTTTACCTCCAGTGAACAGTCCTTTGTAACACGTAGTCTTGATCTGTTGTCATCGGACTTAACCTTTCCATTAGCAACCAATGCTGTTGCGGTTTCTGTATCCTTAGTGAACAGCCAGTAGATATCGTAACATCTTAAGTCCCTGTCTTTCCAAGTCTCATCACATGGTATAGAGACACAATCTCCAACTCTGAAGTCTCCATGATACTCTGAGGAGAAAGTGACTTTGTTACATTTCTCTTTGTTTTGAAGTGTATCTGTGAGAGACAACATGAGTTATGTAATGTTTAGCAGACTACGGACTCTTTGATTTGAGTTATTTACCTTCACATCTATAGGTCCTTTTAGACCAGACGCGTAGCGAATAAATGATGCGAAAAAGCGAATAAAAACAGAGAAAAACTATTTATTTCTATCTATTTCAACTATTGACATCAGTCACGACGCGAATATGCCGGTGAAAAAGACAGAAGTATTCAACCCTCAACCTCATCCAGCCGAGTGAAGACGAGCTGATGCTCCTTTCACCACAATATCCCCTATTTAGAGGATTCACTTCTAATGGAGCTGCACTTTGTAATCCAAGTGAGGGGAGGATGATAAGTGGCTGTGTCTCAGTGCATCTGGACCTCTTTAATACATCCTCTTTAATACATCCTCTTTAATACATCCTCTTTAATACATCCACTTTAATACATCCTCTTTAATACATCCTCTTTAATACATTATGATATTCAAAGTTGTCCTTACCTTTCAATGACCGGCAATGAGACATCTATCTCTCTATCTGTCTCTGTCTCTCTGTCTCTGTCTCTCTGTCTCTCTCTCTCTGTCTCTCTGTCTCTGTCTCTCTGTCTCTCTCTCTCTCTCTCTCTCTCTCTCTGATAACTTAAACTACTGCTCACTGTGGAGAACAAGGCTTCTTATATTAAGTGTTTTCTCACTTCCTCAAACCTCAACACTTTATTCTCCTCTTTCTTCACACCAGAGATGGTTCAGACATAGACTGTGACAACAGATAATAAAGTGCTGAGACGCACACACACTGTCCGTTGTGTAGATGGACTTATTTGGGCATAAAGTAACACTTCTAGTTGTTTCTAATGTCATCAGTGATAAACTGCATAATGGTGTAAATGCTTTGTTGAATGGTTGCATAATTGGGAAATGTAGATATTTACTGCGTAGTCTTTAACATGAAGAGGGAAGTGGGCCTATACTCTGTGCAGGGCCGTTTCTAGCTGTTTGGGGGCCCTATGCGAGATAAAATTTTGGGGCCCCCTACGTTATCATGTCTGACGGGGGAGGGGGGGTGCGAGCGCGATCATAACCCACCCGGACCTACGGCCAACGGGGGGGGGAGGGGGGGCGGGTTACGAGCACGATCATAACCCACCCGGACCTAGTGCCGAAGGGGGAGAGGGGGGGGGGGGGGGGGGGGGGGGGGGGGTGCGAGCGCGGGATTGGGGGGGCCCCCTGGTGGCGTCTGACTCTGTGTCAGCACCTTATCTTAGATTTCATCAATCCAAGAACGATGGTTCGCCTCTGCTTCCCTTACAGTAATAGCAGAAGCAGTGGCGATGTCACCGCGGGGGCAGGGGGGGCTTTTGCTCCCCCTGCTGTTGGGAGGAAAATATTACAATTTTCAAATCAATGTCTTAAAAGACATTTATTTTTGAAGAAGTGATGTCAGATTTGTATATTCTATTATGTTTTGTTTTACTCTACAGTAGTTATTAATTTCTGATTCCTCAAATAACCTCGTCATGACCTCTAACACACGTGCACACGCGATTATAAGCTCATGTGGCTCTCAGCTGGGATGTAATATAATATGATATATATTATGATGTTATAAGCTCCTGTGGTTCTCAGCTGGGATATAATATAATATGATATATATTATGATGTTATAAGCTCCTGTGGTTCTCAGCTGGGATATTACGGTGTTTGTGTAGGCTACAATTGCTGTAACGACTGCGTTGTTGGCTCTAATGTTTTAGCCTTTTTTGGTGATGCACAGTTGTCATAATGTGTCACATTTAAACCTGTATAACCAATAGGTGGTCATGTAGTTATTTAGCTATGGCGACATGCCCATACAAACTGAGGGGGACGTGCCGAGTCAAACCAGTCTTAACCCCGAAGGAGCCCAAACATTTATATTATATATATTATATACCATAACATATCACATTTATATATTATATATTATATATCATAACATATCACATTTATATATTACATATCATAACAACCCTGAAGGAGCCCAAACATTTATATTATGTATATATTATTGTTTGACATGCAACCAGCCATATCTATCTGTCTGTCTGTCTGTCTGTCTGTCTGTCTGTCTGTCTGTGTTCTCCTCAAACCTCTAACCCTTTATTTTCCTCTTTTTCACACGAGAGATCATCAGATAAGTATGAAGGCTTCTTCAGAGAAATCCCTCAGACTGCCCACAGATGTGCACTCGTCACCCTTTGTTGTGTTGACAGACTTATTATAAATGCATCTCTGAGTTGTCTGTAAGTAATGACATGTCATCACCAGCCATCAGCTTCCAGGTGAAAAACTAAACATGCATAATATGACATGGAGGATTAGCTAGCATGCAAGCTAGAATAAAAGAACAAGATACATTTTTATAGCATGTCTCATGAGTTTATTGTCATGTAAAATGTGTAAACAATAGAAATGTATTGTAGTTTGTTGTCTTCAAAAGGAAGAAGGAAACATCTAGGCTCTGGCGGAGGCTGATATGTTCAGTTGAGTAGCACTTTAAGCTAGGTTCAATACAATGCTAGTAATATGTGTAAAGAAGGGCCCCTATTTTACCACCAGGTGTGATGTTGATTAGCCATGACCAGCAATCACACATCGTTATATAGTACACTCCCACGTGTGATGTCACTGAATGGTAGATTTTGAAATGGCTTGTAATGGCTAACCAACATCTGGTGGTGAAATTGGGGTCCTTTAATATGTGACCAATACAAACAACGTTTTAATCACTTGAGCGTTTAAATGGAGGCTAAAATGAGTCAAGCTTGTCCTCTGGCAGAGTGAATCTTTTTAATTCACTCCTAGTGTATTGTCAACAGAGCATACACGTTAGTTGAATGTGCGTAGAAGACCGTTACGGTTTCCTTCTTAACAGATGCAGTTATTTTACGGCCCTCCGCCAACGGGAGCTTTGAGGAGAACCGTTGAATTGCGCCGCGCGCGTCCGTCCGCCACGTTGCCTCGCGCCACAAATGGCGTCGCAACGTGCCCTGCTATCAAGGATCGCTCAGTGTGAAGTAGCATCAGTGGTTAAATTAGGCGTACACATCCCAGAATAGCCCCAGAGTATAAAACACTCGCAGGTAAGTTCAGTTATGTTACAATGTGGACCAGCCCAGGGAAATGAACGACTCATAGTGTTGCGAATTAATAACATGTATCATCAGGCTGTAAAATATCTGCACATAGCCAGGAGTAGAAATAAATATACAAGTTGTAGTAACTGCACCTCAACACGTGATGGCGCCAAACAATATACTGGGGGCGGCGCTTAACGCTAGCCATTGTGCGTCATGGAGGCCACGCCTCCTGCCCAGAGGCATCCGGCGGAAACATCCGGTTAGGATCAGAATCGTCCAGGCAGACCTTCAGAGGGACGCGCGGACGATCTCTCCACGCGGCGTGACTTTTACATTACCTCTCCATTGTTACATAGGTTAGAAATAACTTAAACCTAAACAAATAAAGTGAGTTATAAGCGTTTCCTGTTGTCGGCAGCCTTCTTCCCCGGGACACAAACCCCACATTCTGGTGACTTCCCGACGTGATTCGGGGAAAGAGAGGCTTTATTTGGAACCTTGGAACTTTGGTCGCACTGCAGCGTACGACTCAACAGCTCTGCCACAAGGCGCTATAACAGGAGGTAAGCAGTGCCCATTGCTTAGGCTAAAACTGCACATAGATAGATATAGGACTATTAGGTGACAGAGCTGCTAGCGTACGTTGTGGTAGAGCTTTGGTTCTCCGGTCCATAGTCGTTACAGTTAAGCCGACGTAAAATGAACAGGCGCTGAATACTCAAATTGGGATTGATTAAATTATATTAGTCGCCATTTTACGGCAAATAAGAAGTAACAAATGGCCAGTAATGTATGAGTGTAAGGGTTTGAGGCCCATTTAGTAGTAAATCGGTTTGAGGCCGAATTAGTTTAAGAGGCGGGTTTGAGGCCCACATATGGCTTAAAATAAAATAAAAAAGACAAAAAAGAGGCGGGTTTGAGGCCCACATATGGCTTAAAATAAAATAAAAAAGACAAAAAAGAGGCGGGTTTGAGGCCCACATATGACTTAAAATAAAATAAAAAAAAAAGACAAAAAAGAGGCGGGTTTGAGGCCCGATTAATGTTTTAAAATCGGTTTGGGGCCCCTAAATTGTTTTATCTTGTTTAATTGGTCAAAGATTGTGACCTAATATGATAACGTGGTGAATTAGGAAGTGGAGTGAGGAGATCGAGTGGTCATAGAACGCTACTAACATTACTACTAACATTGCATGCACAAAGAACTACGCTAACTTGCATGAAACACAATTGCCCGCATTCGTGTAGCTAACCCTGCATGTGTTGATGCTTGCTAACTTTGCTAAAGTGCATCTTAGTTAAGTCTGCAGAATGTAACTGGAGAACCCAACACGTGGGTTAGCCTTTTGTTCCTCATAGAAGCATGGTAGCATTAGCCACATAAGCTAACACGAGGGCCTAGCGGATATGCTAGGTATTTAGAACTGAAGATAGCCCACCACGGGGGGTGGTTTATGGCTCATTGTTCCAGGGGGGATGGTAACATTCTTGTGTTTCTAGCCATTTGGCCCAAGTGGAGGCTAATGGCTATGCTAAGTCTAGGGAGAGACGGTAAACTCATCTATCTAACCTATAGACATATAACTAACAGTGCAAGTGGAGTTGGAGCACTTGTACATATGGGCACACACATAGTTGGGCATATACACAATATTAACTGGTAGGCCTAGTAACACAGCAGGGAGCAGATTACAAATCCCTGTCAGCCATTTTGGGAGTCCCCAAAATGGCCCCCAAGACCCCCTACCCCTCTAACACCCCTACCCCCACCCAGACTACCCAGACTTCACCCCTACCCCTCCCCCGACGACTGACCATGAAGAAGGGGACAAAGGAATGGCGTTTGCCAGTCTGCGTTTGCAAGTATGAATGAAGTGTGAATGAAGTTGTGCACTCCTAGAATGCAAGGGGAGAAGGCAGAATGGAGCCCAATACAATAATTTGGTTTAATGTTATTATTTAGACATATACATTTATAAATAACTATGTTAACAGATGTCATTACTGCGATAAAAAGTGTTGTTGTGTAAAAACTGATTATTCATAAGCATCAACTTGTCAGTAATAGGAAGGTGTTAAAATTGACATTAACTCTTTGTTTTATTCTTTCCTTTAACCTTAAGAGAAGGAGGGGACCTCCATGCCCCTTCCAAAGAAAGATCATGAACACCTCTTTTTGTTTTTATTAATGATAAGAAATTATAAGGTTAACAAAGGAGGAAAGGGAAGTTGGACAGGACACAATGAGATGGGGACAGTAAGTGGTAATTCTTATAACAGGAGGATTTATTTAGAAAGACAGAGGGAAGTAGACAGAAGGATAGAAGAAGGGAAAGTGTAAGAAAGTTAAAGAAAGTTAAAGAAGGTAAAGAGAGAAATGTGGTCTAGAGAGAGAGGGACAGAGCAGAGATAAAGCCGCAGGAGGTAATTTAGATAAGGAGATCTAACAAAGGAGGGAGGCATTATAGAGTTATAATAGTGGTAATAATAATAATGATGTTAATGATAATAATAATAATAATAGACATGAAACATAATGAAGAAAGCGATGCGAATATTAGGACGGTTAAAGATCAGGTCAACTATGTATATATGTCTGTTATTTGTTTTGTTTCCTGTTTATTTGTTTTCTTTGTGTATTTGTTTTATACTTTTAACTGTTTGTGTGAGTGTTTTGTGCTTTATAGGACAAATAGCAGACCAACAGCTCAGTCACGTCACATGAAACCCCGAACCCCTGGTACCCCCTCATGAGTCTTTGTACATAAGATGGTTGATGGGCATAATACGGCCCTAGCTGATAGTTTCATTTAAATCAGAAGTTATCTCCTCTACCACTCGTCCACAGTAGTCCAGGGGTCAACCAGCGCTGGGGACTAACAGTCCAGGGACTTTGCTCCCGCCTCAAGCGACGATATGGGAGTGTGGTAGAGTGATAACCTGATACAGAGTGTAGGGGTGTAACAATTAATCCAGTCAATTTTTGGGTTGCTCAGTTTACCTCCATAATGTGGCGTCCATTGTCTTGTTTTTATGTACGATGTTTTGTTTTTGCTCAATGATGCTGACCGTTGCTGAGGCTATGATTCTTAGATGGACCAGAGGGTTTTCACCTGGGACACACACACAGGTGCCATTTGATTATTAGAGGTGACTTGGGCGATGACAATGAGGAAATTGAGGTTGGTTTATTTGAGCCATATCCATTTTTAGTAAGCAAAACTATTCAATGATTGTGTGTGGATACATATATATTCAATTTTAACTTCACTCACCATATTTACCTATTGTTTGACTCACCATTGTATGCAAGTTTGTTTTGATATAACTTTCACATATGGTTTGAACTACTTAGATTAGTAATGATATAAGACCATATAGGATTAAGACATGCCTGATCTATAATTACATAATAAGAAACCACTGTCTACATATTGTTTGTTGTATTGTGTTAGATGTTTTCTTTGCAAAGATACTGGTTGGTTTTGGTCTCTCTTCCCCCAGGACAATGGAGGGGGGTCCATTAGAGAGAGGACAGTTGATCTGGGGTTCCTGCCCTAAATGGACTCAAACTCATATTTGGACATTCAGTACGTTTACATGCACAGAATAAACCCGATTAAAGCCATTGCTCGTCTATGCTCCGCAACTGGTCAACTGCAATTGTCCGCGTATACATGGCGGCGAGTAATCCGATTCATTGGCCGGAGCATGTCATACCCCGGTACGATAGGTGGCGCTGTGCCCATTTCAACTAGTGGTAGTAGAGCCACCGGTTGACCCCTTTACGTCACCAGCAACAACAAACTCATTCGAGAAAGCGGTGTTTCAGCAGACAGCTGTCAGTTCACTTCGGGTGATAATCATTTCTCCGCCGCTCCACTGTTCCTCTCGGTCGTATGCCGACTCGGTCGTCCGCGGAGCGGTCCGCATACGACCGAGAGGAACAGCGGAGCGTCGGAGAAACGATATGGACCCGAAGTGAACTGACAGCTGTCTGCTGAAACATCGCTTTCTCCTCCATGTCGCGTTTCAGTCTGGACTTCAGAGAGTCAAAGCCAAAGTTAATTTCCCCCAATTTCTTTTCCCCATGGGCGAGATAAACCCGCCTATAGTCTTTACTTGTTGTGTACCAGAGAGTCGGAGAACCCGACGCAGTCTGTAAGATTCATATATCAGAGAATACCGCCGTCAGTTCGGCCGCGGCGCAATGAATGAATAAAGATCGTAGTTATTTTACAACCTCGTTGATGAGCAACATTTAGAAAAACATGGACTTTAAATTCAGCCTTGGGTTAAATCGAAGCGTAGTGTGTACTGAATGCACGTTGATGAAGATACACTCCTATAGGCACGGCACCGCTTCCTCCATCTTCTGCGCCAGCTTTTTAAATAAATCGCCGACCCAAAGTTAGTTGACAGCTGTCTACTGAAAACATATTTCTCCCACCAGAACAGCCCTGAACGAATGAATAAAGATCGTAAACACGTCGGGAGAAAAAAACATTTATTTTGACAGATGTGCCCGAAGTCACTACTTTACAACCTCGTTGATGACCCACATTTAGAAAAACATGTACTTTTAATTCAGCCTTAGGTGAAATGGAAGCGTAGTGTCCGCGTGCTTCCACCTTTAATGAATGCACGCCATGCGCGCTCCCGCGGCCGGGACACAATTCTTATAGCGCCACCTTTTTAAATAAATCGCCGTTTCTCGTTATCCCTTATCCGACGGCGACAACAACAACAACAAGACTATCGTCTCCTTCTACTTCCGGTTCACGGCCCCGGGAAAAGATCTCGAGCATGCGCAGAACGCAATTTAACGGATAATCCAATCCGACTGGTTACATGCACGGCTTAGTCGGCTATGGATCGCATAATCTAGGGGTCTTAACCTGATAATGAGAGGGTCGACTCGAACCGATTTTAACCTGATTAAGGTGTATACATGCATCTTAGTAATCCAATCATTGTTGGGTTAAGCCAAAAAGTCGACTTTCTTGAGTGTCATGTAAACGCACTGACTGAAATGGACCGCATACACAAAATGAACAGCAGGAACATTCCTGTTACCAGCGGTTGATAAGTTTCATATTAGGAGGCAACATGGTTGACGGTCTTATCTGAATGTGATGTGTTTTTACACTATATTTTCTATTTTCTTTTGATTCTTTTAATGATTGATTATTCACAAGCGATTGATGTTGTCAGATGTTAACACTCTATAATTATGATTTGTTGTGCATTGGCAGTGACTGGATTGCAGAGAAGTGCTTCATCCTGATGGGGGGTGAGATCTTCTCTAGACTAAGAAACCGTCATGATTTTTTCCATCTCCTAGAGGTGGTTATCGACTGGATGATGGTAACCCGACCTGGACAGACCTCTCTTCAGCTGCTGAAAGGATAACTGGAAAGAGCTCTTCCGGTGGGGTGAGACTAGCTCATGAATTTGGCCTTATTAGAACAATTGAATAAGTTTACCTAGTCTAAAAGTAAATTAAAGTAATGTGGGCATAAGATTTAAAGGTAACGCTAGAAGACTAAAATAGTTGTGCCAAAAGCTTGATAAACTAGGACCCAGAATCACTGTCATGTACATATACTTTATGATATCATCGATATATAAAGGTCAATACAAGCGGGAAGAATAAATGCAACATGCTTAACTTTGTGTTAATTTTGCGTGACTTTTTCAAAGTCACGAGGGGGTAGTGCATTTTATTTTAAGTAGTGTATTTTATTTCAAGGAGGGACTATTTTTGCATTTTATTTTCAAGAGTATTTTATTTTCAAGGAGGGAAATATTTTTACATTTTATTTACAAGGGGGGAATATTTGTGCATTCAGATTTTTTGTTTTTTGTTTTTTTTTTCGTTTTATTTGTTTAAGTGTTGAATTTGCATAAGTCAGACATATGGTCTTTGAACATTTGCAAGGACCAGGTTAAAGTAATCATTGGGAAATACTTCAACAATCTGTTGGGAAAGGATCTAATGCATAAGCTAAATAGTTTTTTGACATAGAAAATTGGGAATTACTACGCCAACGCCTAATGCTGTTATGCTGTGTTTAATACCTTAACTTGTTAGCTCTTTCCACTGCTGTGTCAAAACTACAGCGCCAACACCGGGTGGTGCAGCAGTTACCCATCAAACAAGCGGTTATGTTGCATTCACTGAGAATGGTGGAAAGAGTGAACGGGACATTCAAGAAACTGACATTTCCGAGAAACAGAGTGCAGAGCCAAAGGACGAACCACCAACCAGGGTGGAGAAAGGTGACCAGGTGTACCCGAGAGTGTGCAGGGGACAGTGGAACGCCCCGATTTGATCAGGCTGTGGTACCTGATTTCCTGGAGTTCGGCACCTGTGTCTAGGAGGACATGGCACCTGTTTTACTTGAATGTTGAATTATTAAACACACAGTATGGGTCACGGTTGTCATTACAAGGCAGTTTAAATTCGGAATGTGTTATGCTGTTTTCCCATGATTGCTTTAATAATGAAACGGATGAATTTTTTGATGCTGCTAAAATGTTCTGACTACTGGTGAGGAGTGGATCCGTGGGGAAGGCACACATGGGTACGTGTTGGTAACCTTGGCGTGTGGGCTTTGCCTATGGATCACAAGATGAACATTGAATTCATGAACTGTCCGACTTGAGGTTGGCTACGGATGCGGGTGATAACACTGTGATGATGTTGGAGAAACTGCATGTATGGAGACTACCTGAGCCATTGGAAACCATGCATGTATACAGGGCGTTTTTTGTTTGTTTTTTGTTTTTATTCATACATTACTTGATTTTATTAGTTTTTGACTTCCAATGCATGCTGGAAGTGTAGAAGTTTACTGTTATTTTTTACCTAGAAGTATTCAAGATGTGAAATTCATGCCTAGAGGTAATTGAAGGGACCTGAGGTGATGAAAATGTGCCTTCATTTCTGTGGTGGATATGTGGGTTGATATTCCTGTGCTTTAATTACTATGCATTAACTACTATGTCTTTCTGTCCTCAGGATACTGTGATGATGGTATGACATATTAATTGTATGATGTGATGATAATTTGTCTACTGTTGGCTACGGCCCATGTATTCTTTGAGACACACCAAGGTGAATGCCATCCAATTTAGAGATGCGACAGGTTTTCCACCTATTCAGAAGGGGTTTTCCCGAACTAAGTCGATTGGTGATGTTGATGTTTTTCTTTTCGCTTGAATTTATACTCACCATTTTTAGGCCTTACATGATACATAGCATTATTAATTTATAGTATGGTCATCAGTGATGACCAAGGAGGGACAATTGTGGGGTTGTGCTCCGAGGAAGAAGGCCGCCGACAACAGGATCGCTTTAACTCACTTTATTTGTTTAGTATTATTATTTAATCTATGAAGCAGAAGGAGGGGTATTTGTATAAGTTCACGCGTGGAGAACCCCCAAGCGTTGCATCCTCAGTAGCTTTGCATCCGTCCCGATGCGCTGCCTGGGGGGGTTCTGACTTGAGCCGGCGACTTCCGCCGGTAGTCACTGGGCAGGAGGCGTGGCCTCCATGACGCACAATGGCTAGCGTTAAGCGCCGCCCCCAGTATATTGTTTGCCGCCATCATGTGTTGAGGTGCAGTTACTACAACTTGTATATTTATTACTACTCTTTTGAGCTGCTGATACATATGCTTATTATTAATCCGCAACAATAGTGATTAGTCTGTTGATGTTTTGCTAACTATATTTATTTATGCTGTAACTTACATTGTAGCTCAGCCTTAACATTAGAATAACATAACATAAATAAATCAATAAGACATATCAACACTACATTAGTCTTTAAAAAAAAAATGACATTACATTCATGACAAAGTTAGAAAAAAGTTGAGAACGAGGAGCTAAATGATTAGCTATCGTCGGCCAGCAGTTAGACAGGCAAGGTAAATAAATATCTATTTACACACAATGCAATGCAACGCTAGACGCCTGTTCTGGAGTTGACCAACTAGGAAAGTGGAGTGGGCCAATATTATCATTTGAAGTCATTTGTTCAGCCTATTTTTGGTCTGAGTGTGTTGGTGTGTTTGGTGTTCACTCTGTACATTACTATAAATCCTAGTTTTCACATTGAGTCTATCAACATTTATCCTTCGAGTCCAAATAAGGCTTTGAGTTATAGGCATACCTTCCAGTTAGGCCTGAATAATGACCATGAACAGTTTACATGATCTGTGGTCTAAGTGGTTCTGCCACTATCGGAAGAAAGTATTAATCACAAATACTCAGAGCAGATTGACTCGCTTTTCTACCTGATCTGTGACCAGAGATTGAAATACAGCGATGACAACATGCAAATACCAAACCTGGATGATCGATTTACAGTGACACGATACAGGTTTTGTAAGAGATGACAAACACCAACACATTTTCTTGTCAAACAAAAATAGAAGAACAGAAAAAGAATATAATTGAGAATAGTTCATGACGGTTGTGCTTCATTCAGTTCCCCGTTCGCGGTTGTTGCAAGCTAAACCCTCTAGATGGCCACCTTACTCTACTAGCCAGCGGTCCTACGGATTGGTAATACCATATAATAAAGATATCAACCAACAACAAATAGAAAATAAACATGTTGTGCATATTGTCACATTGTGTAGGAACGTCAGTAGTTGTGGTTTGGTCCACAGTGGTTAGTGGTTGTCAGTGGCAACACTAACTGTACAAACAGTTGGCGTGGTAGCCATTGTAGAAGTGCTCCCTCGTCAGTCTTGCATCGTCAAGGCATCTGCATACAGTAGTGGTGATTATGAACTTCCTAGTGTATGCGTCATACAGCCCTTATTCAGTAGTACAGGACCATCTTCTCCAACTGTTTTAACACACATGAGCATGTTGGCATGTCAACTGTGCAAGCCTTTGAAAGAGCCAACAAAGAAACCTGTCCAACTACTTTTTTCAAGGCAACAAAAGGCAAATAAAAACTGCAGCTGAGATGAACATTAAATTAGATTAAAATCAAACCATGACTCAAGTATTTGCGCTTCAAGCGTTGTTCATGACAATATTATAACTGTGGATTCCCTTCTTATTTTTTTGCTAACTTACGGTGGAAACTATTTTAATTGAATGTTTTGACATTGAGATGACCCTGCTTAACAACACACACCACCAACCAACAAAACAAACCACCATTGAAATCAGACACCATGAAAATACTAACAAAACTAGACCAAGACTGTCTCACTAGTTTGGTTTGAATTTGGCTAAGTTAGCTATTTTGGGAGAGGTGGGTCAGAGAAAGACATGCTCTGATGAAGACTCCTGTGCTTCTCTTTAACTTTCCAGGCTTTTATTAAGTCATGTTAACTAAAAAGCTATAATAATAATAATAATAATAATAATAATAATAATAATAATGATAATGATATTGATAATGAACTGTCAGTTGTTAACGATCAGTCAACGATTGTCTTTTGTATAGCCAGTCAACGCTGAAGTAATTGACCAGTTATATCATGACAATCCCCCACAGAGATAACAAGAGTCAGATTTCAAGTATGGGGGCGTGGGCCTGGAGGAATAGCCTCCTTTCTGGCTCAAGAATCATGTAACTAAATATTATTTAGTTACATGATGCAGGTGTATTTTCTCTTTCTCAGATGATGGATGGAGGATCTCCCAGATTATGCTTGCGTTGTTAAAATGTCAACAATCCTTACTTTTGTGTAGATTTTATAGCTCACTCTGAATTCATTTGAAAGATTGTCAAAAATAAAAAGCTACATTTTTTAAAAATCCAAAAACAATTTGAAAGGAAAAAGTAGTGAAACTCGTGAATACTTACAACTGTGCAAAAGTCAGGAAATACAGTCATGTCAACTGTGTGCGTAATCCATGTGTCTATGTGAGAGTGTGTGTCCTTTTTTTGTGTCTTTTCATAACCAAAGTACTGCTCACATTTTCTCACTTACCTTCTCAGCATGTCTGTGCATCGCTCTCTGTCGGTTCCCCCCACCCAGCTAGCGGTTAGAACCAAGTTAGAACCAAGATGGCTGCTAGTTGAATAAGGCCCATAGACACCTGTTCTCTCCAGTCTCAAGAGTGGTCACCGTGGCAACAAGTGCAAAATCCTGGATTGAGAAAACCATTTAAAATAAAAGAACATGGTGTCGCTGGATCACATGAGGCTTCCTGTTGGACTCTGTTTTCTGTTTGTGTGTTTCGAAGGACCCGGTTGTTTACCCCTTGGGGTCTGAAATGTGTATGACCGGGGAGGGGTGGGGGTGTATCTTGTTACTGTCTCATATGCCTGGTCAACACAGGCTCAAGAGAAAAAAACATCTTTAAAACCAACACAACGGTGACATCCATGGAGATAACCAATAACAAGCGCACCTTCGGAGCTCGTCCAATAGGGTGGTCAGTGTCTGAATGACATCGTGGGGGGGGGGGGTTGTTGTGCTGTCGGAGGGGGGTGGGGGGGTGGGGGGGGTGGGGGGGGAGTCAGACAGAGGTTTCGTGGGAGAAGCTGATGGAGTTTTCCAGCTTGGCTCCTAATGTTGTCTCCTTCGTTGACCCCTCCTCAGGACACTCCGTGGGTAGCTACAGCAGAGGAGAGAGAGGGAGGCACAGAGGAAGAGAGAGAGGGAGAGAAAGAGAGACATAGAGGGAAACAGAGACAGAAGCAGAGAGGGAGAGACAGAGAGGAAGAGAGAGTGGCAGAGAGTAAGAGAAAGAGAGGGAGACAGAGGTTTAGAGATGAAGAAAGGGAGAGAGAGACATAGAGAGAGAGGAAGAGACAGAGAGGAAGCAAGAGAGAGGGGAGACAGAGAGAGAAAGTATGAACACTACAACCCTGGAATCAAGCTAACAGAACGGTTTCATCTGTATGGTTTCAAGGGCCCTTTGTAGCACAACCATAACACATCTACGGCAGAAACAAAGACACAAATAAAGTAAGGGAGAAAGAAAGAAAGAAAACGTAACAGGTTATGTACTATTTAGTAACTTAGCAGTTGCTTTTAACCAAAGCAACTCGTGACTACCACTACTACTACGCGACAGTCCCAAGGAGATGGTTGCTTGTGATGATAACTCTTCGCGACCTAAAGGTCACGGGGTCCCTCGGCAGCAGGACTGGCTGGGACCAGCCAAGACAATGCAGACTGTCAGCTTTAATGGACTGGCCGTCACTGCACTGGGCGGGTTGGAGAGGCCTTATTAGGAAGGGCACTCCCGGAGTCACCAGTGATCTGGAATCTGGATTTAGGAGCATGGCTGGCGTCACCGCTCCACTTGGCAGAAAGAGAGGAGGAGGAGGAGGAGGCAGGACTGACTCGCTGATTTTAAGGCTTGGAGGATAGTTCAGTTTGAAGGTCACTTGGTAGGAGCCAAGTGGAGAACAAAGGGACTAGAGGGAACATGAATGTTCTTCTGCTCCTGACTGAGGGACTCCCCAGGAGACAGATCTATCAGAGCATCAGACTGGAAGCGGTCCAGTACGACCACTAGTCTTCTGCTGGTGTAGACACAGGGAAGGGGGTCCCAATAAAACAAGCACCTGTTGTTCTCTGTTGTCGTGGATACCATAAGTTAATAGACACTGGCTTGGTACACTACACCAGAACCATCTGATACTTATGTGATGACTATGTGGCCTAAAGGTGTGTGGTGTATTTATGTGTGTGTGAGTGTGTGTGTGCGTGCTTGTATTTAGGTGTATGTGTGTGCGTGTATTTAAGTGTCTGTGCGTGCGTGTAGTTAGGTGTGTGTATGTGTGTGTGCTTGCGTCTATTAAGGTGTGTGTGCATGCTATTTAGGTGTGTGTGTGTGTGTGTGTGTGTCTGTGTGCATGCACGTGTGTGTATTTAGGCGTATGTCTGTGCGTGTGTGTGTGTTTGTTTGTGTGTTTGTGTGTGAGTGTGTGTGTGTTGCAGACTTACAGGCTGCTTGCCATCCGCCCTGATGTTGATGTTGTGTCTCTTCAGTTCTGATTTGATTTGGGCTGAAAAACAGGAGAGGGAAAAACATTAATATTATCACACACAGACAGACACAGACACACACACACACACACACACACACACCAGTGAGCAGTATTCCCAGGAAGATCCA
Source organism: Merluccius polli (assembly GCA_030340625.1). Lineage (NCBI taxonomy): Eukaryota > Metazoa > Chordata > Actinopteri > Gadiformes > Merlucciidae > Merluccius > Merluccius polli. The sequence continues at coordinate 130,394 of JAOPHQ010003464.1, forward strand.
GGCGCAAAGGAAGAGGTTTCCAACCAGAGGTTTGTAGTCTGTGGTCAGTCGTCCCTGGATCAGAGTGAAGATGATCCCAAATATCTGGAGACACACACACACACACACACACACACACACACACATGCATGTTAACTCAATATGACTCATACATACAGGCATACATTTGAATTTGACCTAAAAGAAAACCCAGACAGACAGACAGGTAGGTAGCTAGGTAGATATAGACATGTAGGTAGGTAGCTAGGTAGATATAGACATGTAACTAGGTAGCTGGGTAGGTAGGTAGTTAGGTAGATATAGGCTGTGTTCGGAATTGCATACTAACGTACTATTCATACTAGTAAGTAAATAAGTAAGTAAGACGTAAAATTGAGTATGTATGTAGTGTGTTCACACTGCATAGTATGTGGATTTTTTGTGCGTGAGAAATACATGAGAAATGCCCAGATGTATACTAGATTAGCAAGAACTAAGCAAGAATTTCTGAGTATGCGGCGTGAGCTTACTGGACATACTCCACTGCCCCACCATCCCTCCATTGCATCTCTTCAAACGTCATTTCACGTGACCACACATTGGAAATCTACAGGGTGACTTTATCGACTGAAATAATATTAAAACTCAATAAAGTCACATATAAACAGTCAGCCTTCAGCCTTCTTTCAAATCTCCACTATCGCTGCCGGTTGGTGTGAAATGCATTCTGGAATAGTTGGCTCTATAGTTCAGTGAGAACGGTCTGCTGGTAATGATATACTTAATCATTCATTTAGTAGGCAGTATGCAGTGCATACTCACTGAGTATTTAGTAGGCAGTAGGTTAGTATGTGGTTTCGAACACAGCCATAGGCATGTAGGTAGGTAGGTAGGTAGATATAGACATGTAGGTAGGTAGCTGGGTAGGTAGGTAGCTAGGTACCTGGGTAGGTAGGTAGCTAGGTACCTGGGTAGCTGGGTTGTTAGTTAGCTAGGTACCTGGGTAGCTGGGTTGTTAGTTAGCTAGGTACCTGGGCAAAGGCATTCAGGAGTCCTGAGGAGGTGCCTTCAGACTCAGGGTAGGTGATCTCCACCCCAAACTCAAACCCAAGTGGCAGGTACCCCGTCATGAAGAACCTAGAAAACACACATGTATACATATATGATATATACACACACATCATGTATATAAAAATTATATATATATATATATATATATATATATATATATATATATATATATATATATATATATACATATATATGTGTGTATATATATATATATATATATATATATATATATATATATATATATATATATATATATATATATATATATATACATATATATGTGTATATATATATATATATATATATATATATATATATATATATATATATATATATATATATATATATATACTGTATATATATATATATATATACACACACACACACACGAGGATACAGCCCCACTACTCACCTTCCCTTACTTCAGCACCTCATTCCCTCCTCTCTGCTCGTCTCACCTCACTTCCCCTTGAATCATCTCACCTTACCTACCCTCCCCTCACTTCACCTTCATCATCTCATCTCCCCATCCTCCTGTCTCCTTCTCTATCCTCATTTTGTCTCCTATCACCTCACCTCACCTGCCCACCCTCCCTCCATACCACATCTCACCTCATGTCCCCTCCCCTCACCCAAAATACCACATATACCTTTACTCCTATTTGCTATTCAACAACACTGCCTGTATCTTGTCTGTCATTCTTGTTATACAAGAACCTGAAGCTGTATGTTAACATTTGTAAATGCCAAAGGGAGGGGCATTTTGGTAACATGTTTGATCCTCCTGTAACAATTACATTCATACTGTTGCTACTGTAAACAGCCACGCCATAATCTCCCCTGGCAACCGGTGGCAGGTGTGTTGAAACATACAACGAGAATTACATTTAATTTCATTTGAATTCTACTGCTGTCCGGTACTTTCTGCTGTGACACCTGGGTTTCCCGCCTGGGATCAATAGCACAAAAGTACTAAGTAGCTAAGCACTCGCCTCTCACGGTGCCAAAGCAAACGTTACCGACGGCAACAGAAGAGCTTTGATTGGGACCAGACCTAATACCTGGTCTGGGCGCGATCGCAATACAGCCCGGACCGACGACCGACATCCATGGCCATGAGGAAAACATATATATACCCAATCGCAAAGGGCCCCTCTTGGCTCAAGGGCCCCTGGGCAAATGCCCAGGTTGCCCATATGGTAGATCCGGGCTTGCCTACTGATGTTCAGTGATTTTAAAAGTAGCCTCAATTAGGCCTGCATGAAGACATTATTTGCTGTTGCAAAGACTCGTTTATGAATGCACTTTTTAAAAAGTTGTGGAAATAAAATGTCTTCAAATACAATATTAAAAAATATTTACATTTGATGTCCTTACCTACTTTAAGGGGAGGCTCACATTCACCCAATTTGAAAACCCCTGTCATAAGGGATTACTTTAGTTTTAGTAAAGCCACAATTTGACCACACCAAGAGTCATGTGACCCAACATAAAAGCATGATAACTCACCCGAGCACACCGGCGGTGAAGAAGACGAGGTAGATGTTATTGAGGTCCAGCGTGAAGGTGAAGATCACCATGCCCAGGAAGGACAAGATGTACACTATCAGTGTGGTCATCCTGCACACGCACGCACACACACACACACACACACACACATTAATCACACACTGTAAAGCTGGATTTACAATTTTGCGTACAGCACGTTTGTGAAGATCCACTTTGTGACTCGACGCAGACCTTTGCAGCGCTGCCTACATGTCACGTTAACGCGCACACAAAAATATGTTGAAAAAGCAAAATATCTAATAATATAACGCGCTGCTGAAAATACAGTGAAAGCAAAGCACTGCGCATGCTCCCCGCTCAACCAATCAGCGATTACTTGATGCGAACCCCCGTAGAGAAGGGAGACGCGTTGCTAAGCTCTGTCGGACCGCACGTATCTGCGTATACGTAGGGCCTCGACTGGAACAAGAGGCGTGTACAGGTCTCTGAGTAGCGACGCAGATCTTCACCGCTCTTCACATACGTGCTGGACGCAGAATTAATTTGGCATTGCGTGTGAGCGTCTGTGTGTGTGTGTGTACTTGTAAGTCTTGGTGTTGTCATGTGTGTGTGTGTATACTTGTAGGTCTTGGTGTAGTCCAGCCACAGACCGCAGATGATGGAGCCGACCATGCCGGCCACCACCAGGGTCAGACCTATCCGGCCTGCATTCACCCCCTGTTGCTGGTGAGGGGAGGAGGGGGAGGAGGAGTAGAGAGTGAGGGGGTTGGAGGAGGTGGGGAAGGAGAGGAGGAGGTGGGGGGAAAGGATAGAGGGAGAGGGGGTGGAGGAGAGGAGAGGAGAAGAAGAGGGGGAGGAGGAGAGGAGGAGGGGGGTAGAGAGGAGGTGGGGTGGAGAAGGAGCAAGGGGAGAGGAGAGATGGTGGCTGTTAAATGTTGTAATGTAATTTTATGTGTGTAAGCAGGTGCATATACAGTATGTGTGTGTGTGTGTGTGTGTGTGTGTGCATGTGTGTGTGTGTGTGAACTTGACTTTGGACTTCTCTCCACCTTTAAGCTCATCAGGTGACACTATGAAGATCACAGCGATACCACCTATAAAGCACATGCTCTTTATGTGCGTGTGTGTGTGTGTGTGTGTGTGTGTGTGTGTATCTGTGTGTGTGTAACTTTCAAATCAGGTGATGTTTTAAGAGGGGCTTAGTTTTGCAGAGAGAGAGAGAGAGAGAGAGAGAGATCAGTGTAGTTTTCGGTAGCAAGCCATGCATGGATGATGTTAACGAACTGAGACAGAAAAAGGTCTCATGTTTGGTCAAACCTTCAGCTATTTGCCTAACAGTACACTGAGACATAGATGGGGGATAAGGCCCCCCATCTATGTCTCAGTGTACTGTTGACTTTTTGAAAAAACCTTGCAAACCTAGTTTTGCAAGTAATTCTACTTACTGAACCTATAGTCTAAACCTATTAAGAGGGCGAGTTGAGTACCGCACAGTGCGTGTGTGTGTGTGTGTCTGTGAGTAAGAGAGAGAGAGAGCGAGAGAGAGGGAGAGAGGCGTATTCCTTACCTCATAGCAGGCCATGATCATCTGGTTGAGTAGGGTGGACACTGAGTAGAAGGAGCCGGTCATGATGCCTGAATGGATCACAGAGGACAGAGCATAACATGGCACTGGTTTCCAATCTGTGGGTTGCGAGCCATATGGAGGCCACAGCAGAGGACCAAGTGGGTCCACCTTTAAACTGTTAGAATACCCCGGTAACCGTGGTAACCCTGATTTCCAACGGTGGAAATCAGATCAAAATGAATCACGCCCGCTAGGCTTGCCGTGGTAGTCGGTGTTACACGGTGTTCAGGCATACACCGATTAAATCACTTGCCCACACCGTAGTTTTTTTTAAAATAGAAATAAAACCCATTTAGTTATTTTTCGCATATCAGCGCTAGGGGTGTGCCGGTCGCATTATTTTGATTAAGATCGTTCATCATAATAAACCACCATGTAACCAGGTAGGCTATAACCGTCTTGTTTTTTCACACCACAAACA
>JAOPHQ010003465.1:0-7500 GCA_030340625.1 Merluccius polli
TTTGATAGATAGAGACTAAAATGGCTTATTGATTTTCCCACCCCCCCCCCCCATCCCCATTTTTTTTCTTTGTTAGGAACTTTGGAAAATTAGACCCCAAAACTTAAGTTGTATTTATTTATTATTTATTTTTTTTTCTTTGAGACTTACTGTAGATATCTTACTTTTTGCTGTTATTGTGAATTTTTTGTTTTATTATTTTGAAATGGCGTTTTAGATTTCACTACTTTTTTTGAAGTTGAAATGTTGTCCGCTATAATAGAAGGGTTCAGGTTTTTTTAAGCACAAAAATGGGTCAGTAAAAATGCATCCTTATCCTGTAGATTGCTATATCAAGCCTTTATTCTGTGTATTTTATTACATTTGTAATATATTCTTTTAGAAAAAAGTATTTTAGAAGTGTGTTAATTGCTTTTAACTTTAATTTACACAATTGTTAAATTGCTTTCATTAATGTAAAGAATAAATGACAAACATAATCACTCACATAATCAAACATAATCATTAACTTCTACACCATAAACTAGTGATTAGTCAGTGAGAGCCTTTTAGAAGTTGATGTAGAAGAAATGACAACACATTTATTTATTTAGGTTCATAATTGTTTAATTGTCAACCACTTTGTATCTTCCTGCCTGGAAGGTGTGCCTTACTTAAATAATAACAATATTTCAGTTGAATTAAGCTGCCTTTCAGTATAATTTAATATAAAATGAAATCTTATCAGTCGGCTGTCAAAAAAACAAAACAAAAATCCAAACTATACAGCTTTTCCACGATGTATATTAGTATGTCTGTGTTTTGATCACCTATTGAATACCTATCCACACTACAAAAGGTACAGAATTAAACACACAGAATTAAACACACAGAATTAAACAGACGCTGATGAAAAAGGTGTTTTACCTGGCTAGCAATCTTCCAGCGCAGCGCTACAGTATCACCCTTTTAAAGCAGTATAACATTTCATCCATTATCACAGAGGAAGTGCAATAGAAAGTAATGGTGCTTTAAGCCGTTTATAGAGCTGTTAGCCGCAGTATGGTTTCTCTCTCACCCTGGCCTGGACATTCGGGCGAACGCAGAGAGAAAAGAGAGGAATTGGACGTTAAAAGCTTTATTTCCCTCTATTAGATTGAAGCTCCTGTTTAAGATCAGGTGTTTGAGACTAACAACCTCATAGATAAATCCAAAAGGGGAACTCACAGAAGATGCAAAATAACCCCCCGCAAAATAAAATACAAAATTCTCCAAGGCATATCTTTCATTCCCTGTACAGACTTTTAAAAAATCTAAGCCATAACATCCAATTCGATGCATTGCTTTGGATGTATTGACTGATGGCACGGCTAATTAAATTAACATAATTAATTACACCTTGATTAGGCTGTATATCTATGGCCGTGGAAGCGCCGTCACTTTCGATAAGAACGACTCGCACGCAACGCTCACTCTTAATCCAACATCGTTTTAACGTCTTTAATGTATTTGTTTTACCCTAAATGCACATACAGAAATATATATAAACACACATTTAGGCCGGTTCCATATCCACATCTATGGGCTTTGCATGGTGGGGGGTGTGAAACGGGACCGGGTCCTAACAACCGTGTCAGAGTCTTAGTGACCGGGTTCTGGGCCATCGGTTTCATACGCCGTCCATTATAAGCCGTGGTTGAGAGGCGTTGAGGATGGGATCCACTACTGCATCCCCAACCCCCCCCCCCCCCCCGTATCCTCACACTAAACACCACTTCTCAGATACATAAATACGCCGTAAAGCAAGGCGTTCCCAGCCATTTTTTCGGTCTGTGACCCAATTTTCTGCGTGAAAGTGATTTGCAGCATTAGTTTCGCTTGTTTTCATCAAAAATGTATCATTGACACATCAATCTCTCGCGACCCCGTATTAGGGGACCGTAAGTGGGGTCCCGACCCCGAGGTTGGGAAACGATGCTCGTAAAGCAAGACAACAATCGTGAGAAGATCACAGCGGAGATGATAGATGACCCTGTCATCCTATCACATCTGATTAGAGTCCATGTTGTGTGTCTGGTCACAAAGTCAAAGTCCTTTATCATCAGATGTGCAGCGCAACGCGGCCATTCTGCACGGTGAAATTAGCACGACAAGACGAGGGTCGTCTACATATTACAACCTCACAAACACAGTGTTGTGATAAACACAAAAACAGCAAAAGTAAAGTTAAGTCTGTGTGTGTGTGTGTGTGTGTGTGCTTGTGTGTGACAGAGGACTTCAGTGGAGAGAGGGGAGAGGATGGGTGGGGGGGGGGGGGGGTTGGGGTGTCATTTCCAGCAGCAGAAGCAGTGATGAGATTGAAAGTGAGTTTCAGGAAGATAAATGGCTAGCGGGTCCAACCTCTGACACCGTGTGAGTACCTGCTCTGCTGTGGCGAACCACGGGGGGATACCCGGAGAAAGCGATTATTCGGGGGGCTGTTTTGGTTAAGTCCTGCTTTGTTTTGTCAATAGGTTGTCAGATTGTACACTCATTTGCATGTCAATTAGTCGAGGAAAAAAAGGATCAATCGGGGGCGGGGGGGGAAGGACAAAGCATGTTTTGTGGTAGAATGAATAGATATTGTATTGTAGTTTTTTTGGTTTTTTTCATTGCACATGTTTAAACATTCATCATTAAATCATTTAGTTTTATCGTGTATTCACAAATGCATTTTAAATGAAGTAAAGATTCTAATTTGTATGATTTGTATGTGCATTTTATTACAATATTTCATATTTATTTTAACTATTTATTTGCTTTCCAATGAAACAAATCTCTATTGATTCCATTCATAGGCTTATGATTGTCTTTACCAAAAATGTCACGGTTATTGCAAAAGATGCAACTACTTGTGTCATCTTTTTACAGGTATTTGTACACATACATGTGTTCAAATAACTGGCACTACGTGTGTGTGTGTGTGTGTAAGTGACGACAGAGGGTGATAGTGTGTGGTGTGTTGGTCAGGATGGGGATAGTGGGTGATAGAAGTTTGTGTGTGTGGTGTGTGTGCTGTGATGTGGATAGTGATGGCAGTGTGTGTGTGTATTTGTGTGTGTGTTGTGTCGGATAGGGTAGTGGCTGATGGTTGTGTGTTGTAACGTGGATATTGGGTGATGGTAGTGTGTGTGTTTGTGTGTGTGTATATATGTGTGTGTGTCTAATGTGTGTGTAGGGTGGGGATAGTGGGGGTGTCTCCCCCCTAACAGCCCCAGGGCCCGGCGTGGGGCCGGGTGACAGGGCTCCGTCTCTCAGCCACACTCCACTGACTCCCGCTGACACTCAGCTGTCAGGCGAGTGCGGCCTCCGCCGCCGCCCCAGCATGCTCTACAGCTTCACCCAATTAACGCCCTTTCACTCCACATCACGGCAAAGAGCTTCATAATAGGTGGTCAAGGTGCAGCCGCACCCACCTCCTCCTCCTCCTCCCTCTTCCTCCTCCTCCTCCTCCCGCACTGACGGCGACGGAGACGAACACTCACTGCTGGTGGAAACACACAAGCATGTGTGCTGTGCACTCTCTCTGTCTCTCTCTCGTGCACAGGCACACAAACACAACACATATGGTGGTCATGATGCCACGCATGGACTCACACACACACACACACACACACACACACAACACACATGCACGGGCAATCATTCGTGCACGCACATACACTCGTAGGAAACAGATGAGCGTTTGTGTTTGTGTGTGTGCACACACACACACAAACAAACACAAACACATGGTGATTGTGGCACGCATTGGCTCTCAAACATGCACCGAAGCACACACACACACACACACACACTAACAGCATATTTAAGGAGAGTTTGGACGTCAAGAAGTTCATTGCCAGCAATGACTGCTACTGCCTGTTTTTTTTGTGCATTTGACAAATAAAAAACTTGAACGAACACACACACACATACCAAAGCGCACGCACACACACACACACACACACACACACACACACACACACCAAAGCACACACACACAGACACACACAGACACACACATGCAGATCCTCTACACCATTCTACCCCCTATCCCTCCTCTCTCAGTGGCTTGGTGTCTAGTGTGCCAGGCCTCTTGTGGGTCTGCCAGTCCTGTTGGCAGGGACAGCAGGGGGCCATTGATCCAGGAGGAAGGGCTGTGGTGGTGGTGGTGGTGTGGGGGGGGGGGGGGGGGGGTATGTGTGGTCGGGGGGGGTCTGTGTACACTAATTTTGCTGGACAAGTTTCAGCCCTATTACTACAGCATAATTAACTCCTGTGTGTGTGTGTGTATGTGTGTGTGTGTGTGTGTGCGCGCGTACATGTTTCACGCCCGCACCTAGCACACACCAGTGTGTACCTCTGCATGTGTATTTTCCCCCCGTTCAATATTAAAAAGCCCATCACCAGCTCCAGTCTCTGTTTGGGGCCGGCTGGGCTGGAGAGCGTGGCAGACGCGGCTAAAGATGACCCCTGCTGCGCGGCCAGGCAGGTGGAGGAGGAGGTGGAGTGGGTGCTTGAAGCTTGTCAGCTCCACTCAGGCTACCACTTTTTCTCTCCTACCACCACCGCGTGTCCTTCCTATTTTTTCCCTTGTGCCGGTTTGGGAAACTTTCCAAAACATCCACCTTAATAGGAGCCGGCTAGAGCGGCTCTTCCCCTCTATGAAGCGGTATTTTGCGAGGCGTCAGAGAAGGGTCTTGCTTTGACAGAACGTCTCCACTTGAACAGCACAGGGTTGGTTCTCCTCATCCTCACTCACTGTGTAGCGCGAGCTGACCTCTCCTCCCATGTACCGCTCTCCCCTCCCCCCACCACCACCACCACCGCCTTCACCTGGCCTTCAGTGTGAGTCCATCTCTATAGTTCCACCTTGCTACACCTGGCCCTTGATTGACAGCCACCTGTCGTAGCCCGCCCTAATTGCCTTCTCGACCAATTGCACACTGGAATGTTGCCCCGGCGGTTGCCCCTGCTCAAGGAGAAGTTGAACCCACAGTTCCCTTTGTGAGCCCAGAGGAGATGTGAGGCTCAACACTCACACAACATCAGAAGACAAAATAATATAAAAGCACAAATTACACTGGAATATAAAATCTAAATCTAATGAGACTGGGAATATAATCTATCACAAGACAATGAGACTGTAAATAAAATCACCACCTCACAATAATGAAATATAAAATCCCAACCGAATGGAATTGAAATATGAAATGACACGAATATGATATGAACTGATGACACTGGAATATAAAAACCCCAACCTACATTACACTGGAGCATACGGTAAAATGAAAACCTAATGACACGGTAAATAAAATCACAACCGAACAAGACAGGTCAGATCGGTGTTTTTTCGAGCCACAGCAAGTAAAAAAAAACAACACAAAATCTAGTTGGACGGCGTTATTGATGAGGCAAAGTTATTTTGGAATAGAGAAACTTTTGTACGAGTGAACTTTGTTTGACTCATAACAAATGTCTCCCGCCCAAAAATTCCCCCTTAGAAATATGTATGTACAGACAATACATATTTGGGCCGAAAATTTGGGGAAATATTTTGAAATTCCCTTATCAACAGTCGCAACAATCCATGCCTGCTCCATTCTGACAAAATAAAACAATTCATAGCTGTCAGGCCCTATGGCCTTCCAAATCTGAACAGTATTGATCGGAGATATTGACCACCTTGCAGCTACCCATATTTTAAGCACGCAGTGAGCTGAAATTATACCTGACCTTAAAACCATAGACTCCCCAGGGTTCCCCATTACTATATGATGAGTGAAGATAAATGCTGTTTAAAAATTAACCACACACAGGTATGAACATATTGTTTGCAATACTTGCAGTAACAGAAATATGAATTTAAAAAATAAGCCGTTTTAGTCTAAATAAATCACCTAATTTTGTTATGTCTATGTTAAAAGTGTAAGACACTCAATATTCTTCGACCGGGGGCCCTTTGCTAAGTTTTTGTTTTGTCACTGGGAAAGTGGAAAGTTTGAGGTAGTTAAAAGTTTGCGGGAGTGTGTGAGAAGCGAAGAGGGCTGTAGTTTTAGTGTTATGCCATCTGACTGTAGTGCCAAGTACGACTGGACCAAAGCTTGCTTCACATCAGCAGAAGCAGTTCTCTGATGACCTCCTCTGCTGGGAATTGTTCAACACAATTAAAAACTAAGTAATAGAGTAGCCATGTGTGAAGACCATCCTCTTCACAAGCCCACTCATCTTGGGTAAGGTTAAAATAGGAGCCTTTTCTCCATTCATATCACTAAATTTTGCCAGGCACTTTTAGCCCATACATTGAATTAAGATGCATGTAATTAAGGCGCAGGTAGGGCTTAGGTATCTTGCTCAAGGATGCCTACAGGTAGTCTGTAGACATGGGGGACCTAGTCTCACAAATAAGACTTGAGATTAATATCTAAAGTCTGATGCCAGACGAGCTCAAATCTGGGTGAACGGTAGTGTTGCACCGATACCGATACTAGTATCGGGAGGGGCCCCGATACCGCACTAAAATGCTGGCATCGGTATCGACGAGTACGAACAAATAATGCGCCGATGCCATTTACAGATACTAATATGAAACTTGGAACGCAGCGCCTTGTGTCTTTCTGTGCGTTCACACCGAAAGCGCACAAAGAGGAATCCTCCTTGTCCACTCCACCTAAGTCGCTTTTGTCGCTTCTGTCCCCCTTCAGAATGTTCGTTCTTGCTTTTTTTTTAATTTAAAAGGCCAGCGCGCCACACGCGCTAAACACCACCACGCAACTACTGCTGTAGCACAGCCCATTTACCGACATCGTTGATCACGGAAAGTTACTTGATGAAGTCATTAAAAACAGAATTACTCCGATTGGCTGGAGGGTGTAGGTTAAAAAGTGTTTATTTACACCATCTTTGATTTACACCTAGTAAAGACGTTGACGCTATGAAGACGCTATGGCCACGTTGCTTGGCAACGCCTACATACGGGAGCTATAAATAGTCTGCTCGACTTGTAAAAATAAAAAAAACCCTCACGATTTCAACTCTAAAACACATTAAAGTATTATTAATTGATTACATATTTCATTCTTTCGTAAGTGACCATGGTACTTCGCGGAAGCAACCCTCCGCTTCGCGTCGGACGGTTCACGCCTCCGCGTCGTCCATTCATTTATGTTAATGGACACCTCGTCGGGTTACTCCCCAATCATATTTACGGAAATGATCATCCCAAATAAACACCGATTTTGCCAAATGTAATGTTGTCAAATCATAGAGGACATCATAGAGGACATCATAGAGACATTCTCTCCCTTCACTCACTGCACTCACTGCAGTTATTTTTGCCACTGCTCGTTTTAGTTTTTTCAATGTGGATTTTGGAGTTGTAACTTGTTGTCATAGGACACCTTTTATTTATTTTATTTTATTTATTTTACCCTGGCTGCACTTAGAGGAGTGCACATCAGCCTAGACCTTACAGGAGGAAGTAATTTCTTATTGCAA
>JAOPHQ010003465.1:10000-131195 GCA_030340625.1 Merluccius polli
TTTAATTCACAGATACACACACACACACTGGACACAGACAGACACACAGACACACAGGATTCGAGGACCAGTGAAGTCAGTTTATATCAGTGTGTGTGCGGTACGTCTGACTCCTGTCTGGGTTAGCAGGGGACACAAGCTATGCTGCACTGCCAGCTGAACGCTATGACCTGGTAGCCGACCTTAACTATGTACCAGCCGAAGTCCTGTCGCCTTTTAGTCACCGTCATCTTCATCGTCAATCATCTTTCCTGACGATTTAAAAAAATTAAAAAAGTGAAATGTGCATTTTTTCCAGAGTGTCATTATGAATGGGCCTCAAAGCCCGGCCCAGGAGTCTGGGGAATCTCAGATTGCTGTTGTTCTTGTTGCTAGATGTGTTTTCGCCGCTCCCCAATAAGTTGTACACCAAATGGGAAGAGAGACAAAAAGAGCCAGAAGGGGAGAGGTGAAGAGAGACTGGGGTGGGTGTGTGCTTTACTTGAGATAAAGAAAAGAGATAGAGGCGAGATACGGCCAGAGAGAGAACGAGAGAAAGGAAGAGAGAGAAGAAGAGAGAGAGAGAGAGAGAGAGAGAGAGAGAGAGAGAGGCTGAGAAAGGTAGATAAAGAGAGGCAGAGAAAGAGAAAGAGAAAGACAGAGAGAGAGAGAGAGAGAGAGAGAGAGAGAGAGAGAGAGAGAGAGAGGGGGAGAGAGGGAGAGAGAGAGAGGGGGGAGAGAGGGAGAGAGAAAGAGGGAGAGAGAGTTGTAACATTTAGAGAGTAATGTACTTGTCAGATCTGGGGGCGGAATGACAGTAAAAAAAAAAGTCCCCAACTGTTGCTCTGCTGTCGACAGGAATTTAAATTTGTCCGTTAAGACCGAACCCCGCGGTGGGAGACGGGACGAGAGGAGGAACAGGGGAAGCGGGAAAGAGGAGGAGAGAGACCCCCCCCCCCCCCCCCCGCACACCTCCTCCCTTTCCTAGTGCTTCGTGTAAAACACACAACCTCTGTCTGACTGCTCTCTCTCTCGCCCACCTGAGGGACACATGAATGTCCTTTCCACTCCCACACGGGTACACACACACACACACGCACACACACGCACACACACAAGCACACGCACACACACACGCACACACACATGCACAGACACACACAGATGTAACACACACACACAGCCAAATTGTCCCACTCCTTGCGTTGAGGTTTTCTTTGGTCGTGGTCCCAGGGTGATTTCCCGTTTTGCGTCTCTGATTAAACCAAGCTGGACGGCGCTGGAGGGGTGGAGGAGTCGAGGGGGAGACAAGGGGAGGAGAGGGGGGGGGGGAGGGAGAGTGGAGTCACTGCCAAGATCCCAGTGAGCTGCGACACACTGTTCCACTCCAGTCACACCGGCTGCTCCCTCCCTCCCTCCTCCTCCTCCTCCTCCTCCTCTCTGTTAGTCCTCTTTTCATCCCCTCTCCGCTCCTCACCTCCTCCTCCCCTCCATTCCCCTTCTCTGTTACTCCTCTTCTCATCCCCTCTCCACTCCATACCTCTTCCTCCCCTCTGTCACTCCTTTCCTTCCCTCCTCTCTCCTCCTAACCTCACCCCCCTCTTCCTCATTATCTCCTCCTCTCCAAAACCTCTCCGAAACTTCTCCTCACCTCGTCTCCTTTCCACTCTTCAAAACACACTCTGGTTTGAGAAATATCCAAGTGTCGTCTGGATGATTTATTATATTGGGTTATTAATTATATTAAATACAACATGAATTTAAATTGGGCCAGGGGTACGTGGAGAGAGGGTTGCTAATACATACACATACACAGCACCCCCGAGGTCGGGGTGAGTCAGGGGGGGTGAAGAATGAGAAACATGGGAGGTAACACCGCAGAAGGGGTGGGATGGACGTCCAGGACGCACGACAAACATTAAAAGGTGTCATAAATCCACGATGTATACTGTTGAAAACTCACTTTGCAGCATTTTTTTAAGCCCACAACTCAAATATTTTTTTTATTTGAAAGATGAAGATCGATTATCGTAAAATAATCTATCTTCATGATGGAGTAGATATTTTGCCGGTGTGAGACACGGTTTACTCAGATGCAGCGGAGGTCACATAAATCGTGAAACATACTCAGACAATTATGTGAATATTTCTATTTCTAAATAGTTTTCAGAAATGACAGTGACCCGTGTTCAATACTGCGTGTTTGTTAGTAAAGTTGTCTGTTTCTTCTAAGGGGGGATTTGATCACCGTCTAGACTGCTACACATCTGGATCATGGGTCATGGTCATCCCTCTAACAGCTAACGGTTAGCGGCTCCATCCACACTCATCACAAGTGAGCTAAATTAGCTCCACTTGTGTCTCTTTATGCACAACAGGAAGTGAGTCCCAGCAAGACGTCAGTAAGCGCTGAGCCATACAAATGTGTGCGTGTGTGTGTGTGTGTGTGTGTGTGTGTGTGTGTGTGTAGGACAACAACAACACGGGCCCACTTGGCAAGCGAGAGCGTGTCGTCCCCGGATGATGACATCATGGCGTGCTGAGTGGGAGATGAACGAACAGCAAACAATAATCCTTCATCCACATCCAACCTCTGTTACACACACGCTTACAGCGTGAGACGGTACTGACGACAGGGTAAACAACAAAGTAATCAGGACGCTGACTGCTGTACCTCTCTCTGTCTCTCTGTCTCTCTCTCTCTCTCTCTCTGTCTCTCTCTCTCCCTCTCTCTCTGTCTCTCTCTCTCTCTCTCTCTCTCTCTCTCTCTCTCCTCTCTCTCTCTCTCTGTCTCTCTCTCTCTCTCTCTCTCTCTCTCTCTCTCTCCAAAAGCAGTTGTACTGACATACATTAACACCAACCACATTTCTACAACACATTAAAGTACATGTATGGCAAGGCATGTCACATGCATTGCTGTGTATCTTAGACTCAATGTGCATGTGTGTGCATGCGTAAGTGTGACTAAAAGTGTGTATTCATATCCGTGTGTGTGTGTGTGTGTGCATGCGTGTGTGTCGCAGATAAGAGGGGGCGTCTCCCTCTCTATTGTCTGTGGCCTGTGACTCTGGAGGCCTTAAACTAATTTACACGCCGATCCCTTCCACCTCCCCAACATCCAGCCCACGTTGTTTGAATTAAGTCGCGAGGGGAGGTGAGGGGGGGTGAGGGGGGGGGGGGGGGGGGGCGTAGGGGAGGTGGTGGATTTAAGCAGCATAAAAGCGGAGGGAGGAGGTTGCGGTGAGGAGGGGTGAGGACGGGCGAGGAGGGGTGAGGAGGGGCACGGGCGGGGGGGGGGGGGGGGGGCGAGTTCCTGAACATGGTAGAAAATTATTTTCTCTGGACAGTTTTAAGAGTCGACTTCCTGTGCTGGAGTTCTCTAATCATCACCAGGGCAATTTACAATCAGAACACACAGCTCGCCGCTCAGACCAGCTCATCTGTTGACTTTGGCTCCAGCCGAGCCCCACGTCCTACTGCGTGACTCTGTGTGTGTGTGTGTGTGTGTGGGGGGGGGGGTGGTTGTGTCTGTGTGTGGGGGATGTGTGTGTGTGTGTGTATGTGCGGGGAGCGGGGAGGATGTGCGCGCGCGTGTGTGTGTATGACTGCCATTTCAGACGTGGGTGACTTGTTTCAGGGCGGGGTGATCCTCTGTGGGCTCGAACCGACCTCACACAGACACATGTTCGCACGCACGCACACACACACACACGCACACTGAGAAGGTCCACCAGACTCCAGTGGGAATACACTTGTGCGGCCACATGCATATGTATGCACGGGTGTGTATATGTAAAGTTTAGGCATGATTGTGCACTTAATAAACACAAAATATGCACGGCTTTACAGCATGCAAAGCCTATCACATAATTAGGCAGACACCCATATGGTATGACCACAGGAATTCCAGTGCACACACGGACACACACAAATCTGTTTTAACTCATTGTGATCCTTTTTAAACAGGACCACAACGTGTGTGTGTGCTGTGCAAGAATGCGCTTGTGGCTATGTGCACAGGCATGCATGTGTGTGTGTGTCTATGTGTGTGTGTGTGTGTGTGTGTGTGTCACACAGGATGCTTTCCCACCCAGCGTTCCCCTGGTTGGCCCCCGGCCCAGCCTGAGCCCTGTGTGGTGGTGGTGGAGGAGGTGGTGGTGGAGGTGGTTATGGTGGTGGAGGAGGTGGTGGAGGTGGTGGAGGAGGTGGTTATGGTGGTGGAGGTGGTTATGGTGGTGGAGGAGGTGGTTATGGTGGTGGTGGTGGTGAAGGTGGTTATGGTGGTGGTGGTGGTGAAGGTGGTTATGGTGGTGGAGGAGGTGGTTATGGTGGTGGAGGTGGTTATGGTGGTGGTGGTTTTTATGGTGGTGGTGTAGGTTGTGGGTGCGGTGGTTTTAGAAGTGGTGATGGAGGTAGTGGAGGTGGAGGTGGTCCCCAGGCTGAAGAGGGCTCAGTGTGCGTCTGGCCCCTCGCGGCCCCAGACTGTCCTGACCAATGTGCTTCTGATTAGGTGGCTTAATTACAGCTGTAAAAACAATGTTGATATAAGCCTCAAAATTGCAGTGTGTCAGATACTATTAGCCAGCCTTGGACCCCGGCCATTGTTATCCAACTCTTCCAGCAGGGCCCCACCGCCCACCCCTTAGACACACACACACACACACACACACACACACACACACACACACACGCATGCACAGAAAAACACAGACACACGCACACTTCCTCGTACACGTCTCCTCGCTCCTTAAAGTCACAAGCTTCACAACAGCTATAATGAATTCTCTGAGGCCGTATAGTATTCGAAAACGTACACGTCTTGACATTCCTTCAAATGTACATGTGGCTTCAAACTGCACTTAGTTTCTATATTATACAGCCAGAGGAAAAAAAAGATGGAGATGGAGAGGTGTGAGAGAGGAATTGAAAGACAACCTATATTTCCCAATAATTCCCTTCACGGATCAATACAGTATCATCTCATCAGAATAACTGTACAGGTATAAATAAAAAGTTAACAAGTATGAGTTCCTGTCTTGGAGAGACGTCCTTTTTCGATTGGCCGACGGGGTGGGCGGCTGCTTGGCTTTGGTTCAGGAGAATGTGAATTGGGACGATATCGTATCAGCAAACACTGCGAGGGGAGCATGTCCCCTTTAAAAGAGAAGGGCAGACCGTGCGGGACAGAGGGCTCTCTGTTGAGCTCTTTATTCCTCAGCGACAGTGACTGAAGAGGGAGGGAGGGAGGGAGGGAGGGAGGGAGGGAGAGAAAGAGGTGTGTGCCAGACTGTCTGCTCCACTGCAAAAATGGACGAAAAACCTCAAGTATGCAAATTCTGGGTGGTCCCATCTTTGGACTGTACCTTTTCCTCTCTCTCTCTCTCTCTCTCTCTCTCTCTCTCTCTCTCGCTCTCTCTCTCTCTCCGTCTCTCTCTCTCTCTGTAGGAGGGTCGCTGAAAAAAAAAAAATGAAAAAAAAAAGACAAAATCCCCAGCTGGTATTTATGAGCTGAGGACATTCATCAGGCTTACGCGTAGCTAATCAGCTAAGCTAACAGGACAAGGTGGAGGGACTGCAGAGAGCCACACAGTGAAGGACCTTCACAACACAATAACATGTGCCAGCAGCTCTGTGCCAGCGCTGAGTTTTCCAAACTACGCCGTGGCCTCCGCAGACCTGGCTCTGGCCTCGGCTGTGGCTGGAAACTCAAGGTCTCGCCACCGCCTCGCAGACGGACGCCAACAACCCTGCGTTCACCCCCGTGTAACAAGAGTCACACCCGGAGAGAGGGAGAGAGAGGGAGAGAGAGAGAGAGAGAGAGACATGACCAGAGAGAGTGAAAGAGGGAGAGTTCGACCTGACCAGAGCGAGAGAGTCACACCCAACCAGAGCAAGGGAGAAAGAGAGAGAGAGCAAGAAAGAGAGAGAGAGAGAGAGAGAGAGAGAGAGAGCACAAGAGAGAGAGCACAAGAGAGAGAGCACAAGAGAGAGAAAAAGAAAGAAAGAAAGAGGAGAGAAAGAGAGAGAGAGAGAGCGACCTGTGCCTGCATTGATCGGTAGTGGTACTTGGGGTTGGGGTGGGCCGGAGGTGTGTGTGTGTGTGTGTGTGGGGGGGGGGGGCGGCGGCTGTCTCTGCCATTTCCCAGCTTTAAAAGGCTGTATTGTCGCTGAAGGTGCAGGCAATGCATTGTCATTTGAATAATTGATGACCGATTCCTAAGTAATCAGTGTCCTCACAAGACAATGCATTCTCTCTCTCTCTCCCTCCCTGTCTCCTTCTCCCCTGGTAGACAGTGTGTGTGTGAGTGTGTGCACTGTTTTGTCCCGGTGCCTTTAGCAGTGCAGGGTAAAAGCTTTAATGCACTGAGGCCACTGGAAGTGCTGTTTGTGAAGGACTCCCCCTGGATTCAACCTGGATGCTGTGTCTCTCCTCCTATCAAAGTGGCCTTCCAGGAAAGTGAGTGAGATGCTATATATAGAGAGACAGCGAGAGAGAGAGAGAGAGAAATTAAGAAAGAAAGAAAGACAAAGAGAGAGAGAGAGAGCGAGTGAGAGCCCTACCGGAATCAGTGATCACACTAAAACCTCTCTGCGCACACGCACACATCAGCACCGCGCACGTGCACATCAACATAGCACGCCTCACACACACACACACCTCAGCACCGCCGCTGGAGGGCATCGTAGGTGTGCATGTGTGCGTGTGTACTTGCATGTGTGTGTGTGTGTGTGCACGTGCGTGTGTCTGTACGGATGGCTTTGAAATGTTAACCTGTCCGCTCTAAGCAGACAGTAAGTATAGTTAATACCACCACCTTCTCTTTCCCCTTGTGTGGTGCAGTGGCGAATCAGGACCAAGGGCCCCTCCTGATCCCCGTCTGAGATCTTGTTTACAGTCAAGTCTGGAAACATCACACACAGCTTGGCTTCCCTGGGATCTCTGCAGTTTCCTGAAGGCCACCTAACAGAAGGCATAGAGTCCAACTGTGAAAATCTCCCCTACTTTCCTCAATTCGTAGCGATTTCCTGCAGTATATAGGAGAACATACGCATGCGAAGAAACACAGTAATAGGAGACAGATATTTGTACAGAGAACAGACACTTCACTGCGGCTTATAATAAAGTGTATTTATATTTTGAGCTTATCTCTGCCACAGTGGGTCGTTAGTGGAAGCAGGCATGTTATGACTTCAATAGGGTCTAAGAATCACAGAGGCTATTTCTGTGGCAATTTGAAGCATAGTCAGAGGTTTGGTGTGTGTGTGTGTGTGAGAGTGAAGGTCTATGGGACACAAAACAAGTCACAAAGTCTTAAAAGTATTTTTAGCTGAGATAAGTGATAACACATTCAGCACTGGTGACTTTTGTTCATGCACCACAAGTAGAAAAAAAAACAAGTTACAGTATTTTTTTGTCTGAAAACAATTATTTGCTGCAGCTGGAGAACCTTAGACGATTATTTCCAATGATCCCTCAGTTGCATTTTGTCTGCTAAAATGTCGGAAAATGCTCGTCTAATTTGAATATCAAAGACACATGTTTTCTTAATTTGCATGAAAGTGGGTGGGGTCGTCGGCACATTTGAAGCAGAGAGGAGGTTCACTTCATGATCAATCAAAATACATGTTAATTGTGCAAAAAAAACCACACAATTTCATAACGGGGGGGGGGGAATGAATTTTAGATACGAGATACATGGAAAATATCCAATTATGCCGTCCTTTTCCCCCAAGTATGAGCTCTTCCTGTTTATATTGCATCATGTTGTGACAGAGAGGGGAGACGAGGTTTAATATGTAGCGATGTGATTTACGCAGAAAAACATCTCGCCCCCACCCCCTCCTCACACTTCTTCCCCTCCAAGTGAAACGGAGGAGACCTTGATTCTCTGAAAATATGCTGAAAGTGTCAATGTTGCTGCATCAAGATGGCAAAATTGCTTATTTTCAGATTCAGCTGGATCGAGGATTTTTTTTTTTTAGTTTGGTGGTGTGTGTGCGTGTGAGTGTGTTTCTCTGCCTGTTTTTCTGAGAGGGTTTGCATATTCATGGTCTGCCTGGTTTGAGCTGCTGTCACCGGTCTGGGTTAGATCGCGCTCATTGGCTTTCTGCGGAGACAGGATTCAGGGTTAAAAGCACTCGCTCACACTCACGCCGTTGTGCGGCTGGCAGAGTCGGACGCCGAAACTGACAGATAATGGAATCTGGCTTCACAGAGAATCACCGGGACCAACCACTGAGTCAGAGGTCACCTTCTGTCATGTTTACACACACGCACACACACACACACGCTGGAATGCACACATATATGCACACACACCCACACACACATGCAGGAGCACACACGTTTGTGTGTGTGTATGATGAGCATGTGTGTGTGAGTGCATGTGCATACACACACACAAACACATGCAGGAGCACACGTGTTTGTGTGTGTGTGTATGAGCATGTGTGTGTGAGTGCATGTGCATGCACACACACACACATGCAGGAGCACACACATGTGAACACAAACCGCTGCATGCCCACATCCATCTATGTGCACACACACACACACAGCGACAGTAGGGTTAAATCCTACCACAGCCTTGGCTTCCGTTTGACCTGCCTCCCACCTGAGCGGTAACAGGAGGGAGAGAGAGAGCGAGAGAGAGAGAGAGAGAGAGGAGGGGAGAGAGAGAGGGGTAGAGAAAGGGCGCGGTAGAGAGAAAGGTAGGTAGAGGGCCCGGTGGTGTGTACACCAGTCGGCACCGTAACTCACACAAGAACAACTATGGATTTATGACTTAAACTTGACTAGTTATAAGGTCAATATAATATTGAAATGCATGGGAATTATTCCCGTTGGCTGTGGAGCGCTGCCTTCATAAGTCTGCAGGATTAATAAAGCAGGGGGCCGCCCTGAGAGCCACATCCCTGGTGACCCCACAGAGCAGAACAGGTATTCAATAAGAGTTTAATCAGCATGCCTAACACTGTGGAGACCCATACAAGGTGAATCCACCGCCGTGTGTGTGTGTGTGCATGGGTGCGTGCCCACAGTCGAGAGATGTGTCTGAGGATCAATAGATTTTGTCTGTTTCTGATTGTGTTTGTGTATCTACACACACACACACAGAAATGCACACACACACACACATTCTGCTCCCCACTTGAAAGCATTTCTGAGATGCAAAATGCAGCATAGCTATCCATTGGCAAGTGGTGGTTGTTATTGTGTGTGTGTGTCTCAAATCTGGCTCTTTCCTCCCACGTTATCTCTCCCTGCTCTCTCTCTCTCTCTCTCTCTCTGCGGCCCCTCTCCTCTGTTTTCACAGCCCCTTCTTCTCCTCCTCTTCTCCTCCTCCGTGGAGGAGAAGAGGAGGGAGGAGGAGGAGAGGTCCACCGGGTCCCTATGGAGCCTCCTGTGTCAGTACATTACCTTATAAGTGGAGCCTGTCACAGGGGCCACTCTTTGATACACACGCACATCCAGAACAAACACCATTGGTCTTTAACAGGAGGAGGACAGAGGAGGACGGGAGAGGGGGTGCTGCTAAAGAAAGATCTAGTTGCACACATGAAAGAGAAGGAGTTCAAAAATGCGCTTTTTTTCATACGGATGTGACAGAAATACGGCTCAGAGGCGGCTCATTTTCACCCTCCGTAGATCGCCTATCACTCGCGCTATTTGGGAATTACATAATCATCCGTTTTATTTATTTATACATCTAATTTTTCCTTTTTTTGCGTGTGTGTGTGTGTGTTATTAATGTGTTTTTCGACCCTTCAGGGCAGCTGAAATAATGAGTCCTTTTTTCCGTCTGATAACATTTGTTGCTCAATTAAAGAGCGTTTTACGACAATCTTCCCCTGTGTGGGTTGCAGCGGTTCAGCGTGTTTCGTGTCCGTGGGTGGAAGTTGTCATTCGAGCGCGTTTGCGCCCGTGGGTGGATGTTGTCATTCGGCGAAGCCACGATGATGGTGAAGCACGGGGAGAGGAGTCATTAAAATATGGAGGGTCAAATCTCTGCCACTTGCTCTTTTTTTCCCCTCCCCAAGCGAAAATAGATTTGCTGTCCACTGTCCTCCTGTATCCGTAAGGAAGGGTGGGGGCGAATTATTTATTCACTTTATTTATTTTTTAAATTTTTTCTGCGAGAAAAACCAACGCAAAATGCAGCGAGCAGCGACTAATCAATGGCTGCTCTGGTTATGTTTAACAACACTGTTTAAATGAGTAGTTTCTGTAAGATGCTGACGCTTGGTGAGACCCCAGTCAATGATACGACTGCAATGAAAACAAAAAGAAACCATTTGAAGTGTTTTTTTTAGCTCTGAGAGCAAGAGAGAGAGAGGGAGACAGAGAGAGAGAGAGACACTCACACACAGAGACAGAGAGAGAGAGAGCCCTAACATGAGAAGTGAAGCTTGATCACAAATGCCAAGAACAACCTCTTCAAACTAAGTGAAGCTTGTTCTTTAAAAACAATCCATCTAAAAGTCTTGTATCATGTATGCAATATTTTTTTTTAAGAAAGAGTGTGAAAAACTTGTGATGGAATTGTATTGTCTACTGAAAGACAAACTTGCAAAACCTCTGGCTTTTGGAAGAAACATAGATAATGGCATAATTACC
This sequence comes from Merluccius polli, assembly GCA_030340625.1. Lineage (NCBI taxonomy): Eukaryota > Metazoa > Chordata > Actinopteri > Gadiformes > Merlucciidae > Merluccius > Merluccius polli. Next base: position 20,598 of record JAOPHQ010003465.1, read on the forward strand.
AGGGGAAAAACTTTGAAATTTTGAATGAAATTGCAGTGGAGAAAATGAATGGGAATTAACATCCAATTAAAATAAAATATATTGGCATTAGTAATAAGTAAATAACTAATTGCCTCCATAAACTGTGTGTGCACGTGCGTGTGAGTGTGCGCGTGTGCGTGCATGTGTGTGAGTGTGTGTGTGTGTGTCTCAAATGCTATGAATTTTCATATTTGGAGTTGTGGACATATAAACAAGTTATTGAGTGAACAGTGGTGGTCTATTTAAGCCCTCCCCCGCAGGGCAGAGTGTTTATAAGGAAGCGCGTATCATTTAGTCTCTGTTGCAGATCAAGATGTCAAGCTCCACAGAGAGTCCTGGCGAGGCAGCGAGGGCCAGGAGGCCAGCTTCCGAGCCGCAGGATCTAAAAGAGAAAAATGATTTGCAAATGCCCAAATATCTCTAATTGACCTGGAATGTAGCCTGTGTGCGGGGAACTTTTTGAAATCAATAGGAGGAGCCAATAAATAAAGAGGAGGAATAACGCCAAACAAGCACACAAACAAAGAGCACCGAGCACCGACTCACACATAGGCCTGTCAAAAAACAAACAATTATGAATGAAATTAATTTCAGAAATAGACTAATAGAAAAGAAATACAATGCTGTTACTAAATAGTTAAACAGAACGTTAAACCAGAGCATTTACGACGGTGTTATTCTCAAATAAATATTTGACATTTTGTTGAAATAATTCACACATAATGTATTCACTGTGTGGTTGTTGATGTGTGCCTGCTGATAGTGAGATAAATCAATGGGCGATATTCCCAGGGTTAATTGGATTCACAATTAGTGAGTGGGCCCTTGACAATGGTTTCATATGGACTCGATGCAACGAACGGACGAACCCGGTTTCAGCTGCCTTTGCAACTTTTGCCATCCACAAGGTTTTTCCACCTGTCCAGGTGCCTTGTGGGTAATGACACCGAGCGGAAGGGGAAAGTGTGGCGGCGGGTCCGACCCTGACAGCTCCGGCGCTCTTTGACCTGGGGAGAAGGCAAAACAACATCAATGGTAATTCCCCTTCAAACACATTAAACTGGGATGACCTGAATCCCAGCGAGCCACTCTGAGTGGACCTGCATTGATTGCGCAGACCAAGAAATCCATGAATAAATTTAGCACTAATTGATTTCTTTTTTTCCTCTGCAGAAAATAAATCTCTCATTCTCCGAGTCAAAGCAATGAACGTAGAAGATGGCGTTGGAGATAACTGGTTTTAATTCGCTTCACATTAGACAGGAAATACAATTTTATGAACCAGAAATTTCCACACACAAAAAGCAACATATTTTGAGTTTGCATCGTCCGCTTCGGCTCGCCCGGTGTTTGCACTGTAGCCATAAAGTTTCATCATTTTGAGACTTGACACGAGTCAATAAAACCGTTACCTTCAGCTCTGCGGCTAAACAGCCAAACCAAAAAAAAAAACTAATAAAATCATAGCGTTGGGAGATTGCTGAAGCAACATGGCCCCAAAATTAACCCATTAGGTCATCAGGATTTCAACTTGCTTTTAATTGCTTTCTACGGGGATTGGCCTGATCGCTGGGAGGGAGAATCTGTGTCACATCTGCACATCAGTGTGTGTTGTCAATATCCAACCAGAACATTAACATGAGAACTGGAGCTTGAGGGTAAAGCCATAGTGGAGAACATACAAAGTGTGTTTGGAAAAAGTGTTAATATGACAATGTTGTTGTTTATTTAGCAGGTTTTTTACTTTTTACAGTATTGCAATTTTTTCCATACTGTATATGGCTAAAAATTATTTTGTAGTAGCCCATAGTTCAACTGTTTTTATTTTAGATTTGCAAATCCAAAATATTCAAAGAAAGCACAATCTTTATTTACACAAAAAGAAACCACTGCTAAATTAACTTGAAAATAGTTCAACATGTCGGCCTATTGAATTCCTAAATAAATACATTTTTAAAATACATCATGTTTTTCATCCAATTCTAAATATCCAAATGTTCCTATATCCAAATCATCCCATAAAAACAAATCAACAGGTTGATATTCTTGTTTTATTTTTACCGATTCAACTTCTAAGTTAGATCTTAGCAGATAAATAACACCATAAATGTATTTTGTATGATAGATACATTTCGTTGTCAAACAATATGATCCGGCTTTTTGCCCATTAGAATGGGTGAGGAGTCTATTGGTGGAGATTCAGGTATCATACTGCCACCTACTGGTGAGGACTTCAGTCTTCCTTAAAAGGATTGGTCAAACAATAAGGAAGCCTATTTAAATGTCTAGGAAGCAAGGGTCAGCAAATATGGTGGGACAGGTGGGGGGGGGGGGGGGGGGGGGGGGGGGGGGGGGACAAGCGGAAACAGTACTTACATACGGTGAATATTACAGAGATTTTTGGCCATGGTGTCTTCGGCATCAACTTTGACATCAATACCACAATAACATAATTTGAAGAGGTCAGAGATAAAGAAAGATACATGTGTTGGTAAACTGATAAAGAACAGTAGCAATTTGGACGGTTTTGGTCCATGCGAGGATAAAGGGATATGCTATGATGGTCACACTGATGTAGCTATTGATGGGACTATTTATTTTTGACACATTAACTTAACATTTTGGTTGCTTAACTTACAGCCTTTTGGAGGTCAACTATATTTCTGTATTATTTTAATTTATCTCTTTTTAAATCTGCAGATTCTGATGAAGTTTGAATGACGCCGGCAACTATTAGGGTTGCCAGGTGGGGTAGTATTTTAAATAAATGAGCAACTGAAAACCTATACCATCGTACCAAGGCCAAAACTGTGCATTGGCAACAGAGCACAACCTCCTTAACGATGATTTCATTCCTTTTTTTTATTATTTTTTTATAAATATGATGAATTGTTTTATTAAAATTATCATTGTGAATTATTATTTAAAATTTCATTTCATTTCAAAAATGTGTCTTAATGATATGCTTGGTAAACCAAGAGCAATTGTCTTGTTATGTATCTATTCTGAAATAAAAATTAAGTGTTAAACTGGTAAAAAAGGAGAGGAAGGGGGGGGACCAAATATATAATTTCAAAAGGTGGAGAGGACATGTTATAAAAATAAAAACACAAAAATGAATCGATGACAGACATAAAAACTATCTGTTCCTAATAGTCATTTTTATAAAATTCCCCCTGCCTGTACCTTTCAAGACCACATACATCCTTCTCCAAACCGTAACCCTAACACAGTGTAACCCACTTTCTTTCTTTTTTTAAACACACAAGACCTGATTATGGTCTATTAAGACTTCCGGCCGCAGACAAACCTCAAATGCCCATTCGTGTGTACAAAGAAGAGGCGTTCCTGAAGTGTCCCATTAGGTTTGATGGATGACTTGGGGATATAATAGGGCTGGCATTAGCCGTGCAAATAAACCAGCCTTGACAATGTCCCTTCACTGGAACATCTGGGATGCCCCAGAGATCAAAAGCCTTGCGTGTCCTTGGGCTGTGTTTACATGGACAATGTACTGCACATTCACAGAGTGCAAGTACAATAGAATATATATAAACGTCCATTCAAAACCAGTCATCGTAATTATCAAGAGACGTTTTTTTGTGTGTTTGGACAGTCATCCTCTGTTTCTCTGTAATTGGTTCCAAGTGTTTTTTTTAGTTTTTTTTGTGTTGCTGTGGGTACATCTGGACTAACAGCGGTTTATTTACCGAGAGTCACAGTCTCTTTGATAGGACTATGGTAGTGAAACGTAACCAAGCGTGTAGACGTCTAAGTACACGACGATGATGGATGCTGTGAGCGTTTTCTGACTGGTGTTTTTCATTTCATCTCCACACAATTTCCCCTCACAATATCCTGAAGGGCATTGCAGACCGCATAGCATGCGACCCAGGTCCCTGCTCTGGTTCTCTCCCTAATTCCCCAGATTAAAAAAGACTGTTCTTAAGTGAATGGAACATTTATGTGGGCATTTTGTTTATGCGAAGCAAATGTGGTAACACTTTTGAGTTTATAACGTGTACGCAGGGCCTCACCGCAAAGAGATGTGTGTCCGCAATGCAATTCAAGTGAATGAAAAAGCTATTAAAAAATTTAGTTATTTGAAAAAATAAAGAATGTAAAAAAACAATACAAAAAAAATCTTTTTGCATGAACTGTAAAAGTCGCTAAATATTTTTTTCCCTCTCTAATATAATTTGTCATTTGTTTAGTGTGACAAGCAGGCATTAGAAGCCCATATCCCTCAACTCCTACCCCAAAAACCTATATAAATAGAAATTTTGTTTCTTGTAAACATAACCCAAATACAAATAACCTTAATAACTTTAAAAGACAAAAACACAACCATAATATCTATAGTAATAACAGCAAGGAACAAAAACACAAAAACATATATTTTTTTAAACCTTCTCTCTGTGCAGGTCTGTCCTGGTCCAGCTGCTTCTTGACTTTCATTGTGTTTGCCATTTCTTAATCTCTCGCCCCACCTCCCCGAAGGCTACACATCTGCCTCACAAACCCCCTTGCACCCACTCCACCAATAGGGGAAGGGAAAGAGGAGAGCTGGGGAAACTGGGATGGGGTGTCACTGCAGACCAGCCACGGTGGAGAACAGGAGGAGTAGGGGGGAGGAGAACGACAAAATCATGGGGGGGGGGGGGGGGTTGAGGGTGAGGGTCCCGGGGTTGGGGTGTGTGTGGAGAGGGGGGAGTGACATAGAGACACATCTGCCGGGGTGCATGCGTGTGTCACTTCCCCCCTCTCCACCTCACTAAATGTAACCACGCCGCAGATGTTTGGTGTCAAGGCCGTGGCTGTCCCGCCTGAGCCCCATGCACTACAACGCATACACACACACACACACACACACACACACACACTGTACACCATCACATCACTCATCAGCAGTAGTGCTGCTAACACACTGTGCATATCAAGACCCTTATCCTGGGATTGCTGTTCTGCACGTAAAGCGCAATATAAACAAAGTTTGATTGAAGTTTGATTACGATAAAAGTAACAGACCAGGAAGAATCACCTCATTTGTTAATTTAATGTAATTCTTTATAAGCAGAGGATTCTACTGTTAAGATATATTATGACAAAATGTATTTTTTTTCATCTGTACTCTGGAGCTTTTGCATGCCGACACGATGTTTAGTCAATTCCTTTCATATGACAAGAGATCACTTTTTTCGCCGGCTTGGTTGTAATGATCAGTTTGGTGATGATCATATTTTTTGTCAGTTGAGTGAAAATGGACATGAGAAAATGTGTTTATTGTTTACTACTTCTATTTTTCTATTAGTATTAAGCGTTATTTAAAATATGACTCTGTCCTTCCTCACTGGGGAAAAAAAATATTTTCTGTTTCTGTTTAATGAATACACATCAGGGCTGATCACAAGATTCATACTTCATAAAAACAAATGAAATGACCTCATGTGAATTTTACCTTTTTTCCTCCTCTCCCTCGTTTCTTTCTCCCATACAAATAATACAACCTTCACTAATGCAATTCACAGCCATCGTGTTCTTAAACACAGAGAAAAAAATGGAGGCTCATGGTTAGAACCAGACCACTTAGAGGTAAGGGCCTTCTTTAAGAAAGAGAGTTGCACGATCTTTGGAGATCATTCTCCAGGCCCTTTTTCTCCTCTTGTGGAGATGCCCAAGCAGATAAAAGCGAGCACTCGGGTGGATTAAAGTGCTCACAACGCATCAGCATCAAACCACTGGAGTTTTTGCCCTCTACATTTTTCAACCACAGTCAATAGATCTAAATATTTTACTGTGCCCCGGACGATTTTTTATTGTTTGATGTTTTAAAAACTTGTGTGAAATGAAAGAAAATTCATTAAAAGAAGAGGGTGGGTGTGTGTGTGTCTGTGTGTGTGTGTGTGTGTGTGGGGGGGGGGGGGCAGGGACGAGGGGGGGGGGGCCCCCTTACGATGAGCTTTGAAAGTTGAGTTTAACTGGGATATTGATCATTCTCTTTCTTCTGTGACAACGGCCACCAGAGAGGCTGGAGGTGTCGGTGGATGAAGGCTCACTGCCAATAACCCCAGACAAGTGTGTGTGTGTGTGTGTGTGTACACACTGTAGGTGAGGCTGGGGGGATTACAAGGATACACACACACACACACACACACACACACACAACACACACACACACTCTCTCTCACATACACGTATACGTGCACACTGATAAAAGAGAGAAAGAAACAATTTATTGCAAAGAAAATGACCAAACAAACAAGACATATTCCTGCCTGATTCACTTTTCGTCAATGATTGTGTTTTTTATTTGTGCTGCTGCTTAGCTTTAACATTAATCAATTCGGACGAAAGTAAGTTAGAGAGTAAATAAGGAGGGGAGGGGTGAAACAGACAAAATCAAGATGAAATATTAGAAAGGAATATTGTATATGATATGATATAAGCACTAGGGTAAAACTAAAAGTTGTTTGCGGCTTACCACTGCCATGGAAATATTTAGCACGATTTAAGGACATGATTTAAGGACTTGAGTTAAGGACATGATTTAAGGACATGATTTAAGGACACAATTTAAGGGCATGATTTAAGAGAAGCTCTGTAGTTATGTCTGCAATGTACAACTGAATGTAAATCTACCTTACTTGTATGTCATTTTGAATAAGTGTCAATCACAAAATGTAAAAACAGGATTTTACACCGGTTTTCCCTAAATTACGCTCTTATTTTAGTAACAGTGACAAAATGGCATTGACTACTTTATTGAAGATCATATAAGACATATTGTGTTAAAAAAATAATAATTTGGGGTTCACTGCCCCTTTCAAAAATAATAAAATCCTTGTCCGTATCAACCTTATTTAATCCATTTGTGTCCTCGCCCCCCTCCTCCTTTATTAACCATACACAGGTCTTTAGCACCCCCACCCTCCCCGGTGGTCCATCCCAAGGGGTTATCAAATGGAATTAGCATTGTGGAGATGAAGTGACGGACGGTAAATGGTAAAGAGGGAAGTACATTATCCAGAGGTGATACAGGTCCTTCCATCTAAATGCAGGCGCCGCATGGACAGACCTCTTGGGCAATCAGTTTCTTGGCCCAAGTCAAACCAATTCCGAGCTAGGCTAGGTTGCCTTGGTTTTGGGTGGCAGGTTTAGGGACGGGCGCAAGCGAGCAAGCTCTTAAAGAGGACAAACTTTCTGGGTTTGTGTAGATGTTTGTACTCTGAAAGAGCACAGGGTTCGGGTTATTACCCAGTTTAACACAAGAACATTTTTAAATTTATACCTCATACCTTTTATTTGGGTTAAAAGTTCTCATCAGAAATCATACCTACCAATACAAATAAAAGTTTCCAGGAATACTTCAAATAAAATGGCTTCTTGCCAAATAACCGAAAATTCACCGTTATTTACACTGGTGTCTAATTTCACATTAGCTTTAAAATATTCTCAAGCAACTAAATAATTGATCACTGTTTTTCTCCTTTTTGTCTCTGGTTAGTAAGTAACTGATTTCTTCAAATGAAGTCATATAATTCCAAAATAGTTAAATAAATAAAAGCATGTTTATTTATTTGATAGAAAACAAATACCTTTGTAAATGTATGCTCTTTTATTTGCTGGATAAAATAATAATGTGCATGTGTTTTTCTATACCGACAATATGCTCCTTCTTCTGCAGATCACAGTGGGGGGTGGAGAGGGGATGCTCTCGCCTTTTATTGACAGACGAAGTTGATGGGCATCTGTCCTACACACCTTGGCAAGAGGAGAGCTGGGGGTAAGGTAGGGGTGAGGTAGGGGTGAGGCGTGCAGCAGTGGCAGTGTGGCACCCACTGGGCTGCTGCTGAACAGAGAGAGAGGAGATACAGATGGAGAGAGATGGAGAGATGAGGGGAGCATTAGAGAGAGGGTTAGGGGGAGATATACACTCACCGGCCACTTTATTAGGTACACCTGTCCAACTGCTCGTTAACGCAAATTTCTAATCAGCCAATCACATGGCAGCAACTCAATGCATTTAGGCATGTAGACATGGTCAGGACGATCTGCTGCAGTTCAAACCGAGCATCAGAATGGGGAAGAAAGGTGATTTAAGTGACTTTGAACGTGGCATGGTTGTTGGTGCCAGACGGGCTGGTCTGAGTATTTCAGAGACTGCTGATCTACTGGGATTTTCACGCACAACCATCTCTAGGGTTTACAGAGAATGGTCCGAAAAAGAGAAAATATCCAGTGAGCGGCAGTTCTGTGGGCGCAAATGCCTTGTTGATGCTAGAGGTCAGAGGAGAATGGCCAGACTGGTTCGAGCTGATAGAAAGGCAACTGTAACTCAAATAACCACTCGTTACAACAGAGGTATGCAGAAGAGCATCTCTGAACGCACAACACGTCGAACCTTGAGGCGGATGGGCTACAGCAGCAGAAGACCACACCGGGTGCCACTCCTGTCAGCTAAGAACAGGAAACTGAGGCTACAATTCGCACAGGCTCACCAAAATTGGACAATCGAAGATTGGAAAAACGTTGCCTGGTCTGATGAGTCTCGATTTCTGCTGCGACATTCGGATGGTAGGGTCAGAATTTGGCGTCAACAACATGAAAGCATGGATCCATCCTGCCTTGTATCAATGGTTCAGGCTGGTGGTGGTGGTGTAATGGTGTGGGGGATATTTTCCTGGCACACTTTGGGCTTATTAGTACCAATTGAGCATCGTGTCAAAGCCACAGACTACCTGAGTATTGTTGCTGACCATGTCCATCCCTTTATGACCACAGTGTACCCATCTTCTGATGGCTACTTCCAGCAGGATAACACGCCATGTCATAAAGCGCGAATCATCTCAGACTGGTTTCTTGAACATGACAATGAGTTCACTGTACTCAAATGGCCTCCACAGTCACCAGATCTCAATCCAATAGAGCACCTTTGGGATGTGGTGGAACGGGAGATTCGCATCATGGATGTGCAGCCGACAAATCTGCAGCAACTGCGTGATGCTATCATGTCAATATGGACCAAACTCTCTGAGGAATGTTTCCAGTACCTTGTTGAATCTGTGCCACGAAGGATTAAGGCAGTTCTGAAGGCAAAAGGGGGTCCAACCCGGTACTAGCAAGGTGTACCTAATAAAGTGGCCGGTGAGTGTAGATGGTGAGATGAAAAGAGAGAGAGCATTTGAGAGCGAGGGAGAGAGAACACAGGTGTCCTTCATAGCTTCTCCACGCGTGGCTTTACCCTCAACTGCCCTGTCAAGGTCTGCCCATGCCCGCCCAACCACCACCACCACCACCTCCTCCTCCTCCACCACCACCTCCTTCTACTCCTCCACCACCACCTCCTCCTCCTCCTCCGCCCACTCTTCCTCCACCACCACCTCCTCCTCTTCCACCGTGAGAGGGCTGCTACAGGGTCATGGATGACACCGGGGCCCATGCCAGACGTGACAGCACAGCTGGCCCGCTTAATGACAGAGGGCCCCGGCCCCGGCTCGCACCTGCCCACCCTGCAGCAGGGGAAGGGCAGGACCTCACTGGGGGGAGAGAGAGAGAGAGAGACGAGAGCCCTCCTCGCCGCCGCCACCACCACCACCACCACCACCGCCGCCGCCGCCGCCACCACCACCATGTTGGATGGGCAGATGTTCTGGGGAGGAGAGAGTGGAGACAGCTGCACTGCAGGGACCCCTCTGCGTCTCTCTTTCCTCTCCGGTAATTGAAAAGCGTGTAAAAGGTCAACGGTGTGATGCAGCCCCAGTCCCCTCCTCTCAGCTTGTTGTACCACTCAGGCAGAACATGACAAAAACAACGCTGGCCAGATGACAGCTTCCAGCCTCCATTATGGGCCGGCTTAAGTGACGCGCACTCACGTAAAAAACGGTCCTCACTTTGATAGCAAAACGAGAACGAAATGTGTAAACACTGTCCGGGAATAAATCTGCATATACAAATAGGTCTGTCCCATCTGCTGGGGGCCGTGATAAGTGGCGTCCCCCAGGGAGTAGTAATCATCGGCTACATTAAAGAAACAATGTTTTGACATTTGCTCAACAAATAAAGGACTCTAAACGGGTGCGAGTACCAACAAGGTCCCACGCTGTTACGCAAGCATAAGTGACATTAGACATGCATTGTTTGTTGTTAATTTCACTGCGGCCAAAGATTATTTTAAATTATGTTTAGATTGATAACAGAACAGAACCGAACCCACCGCTTTGAAACCGCTATTCGGTTATTTGGAGGGAAGCGGTGCTTTACTTCATCTCCAGCACCGACGCAATGGCCTCGCAACAAAGCGCGATGTCCACATGAAATTTGTGAATCATGAAAACTTTCACTGATTCACGGCAAAGTATCAATTTGTAGATTTTCAATATTTCACGACAGTGTGTGAGAGCTGAGGATTGTATGGGATTGTCCTTTTAAATGATTAACTGTATATTTTGAAAAATGTCAACACTAAACAATGAGCACACACTCACATTAGGAAGGGAGAACTCACAAACACAAAGATGTCGCTTTAGTATAGAAGCACAAACAGGAAAGAAAATGTATTCTTTAAACTTAACTCCAAATTACAAAGTTTATCAGGAACCCTATGGTCTGAGGAGAAAGAGTAAACCCCGGCTCTTGCAGGCCCCATGTTTCCAGTTTGACTGCGGTGGGCTGTTGCCAATAACAAAGTTACCCACAATCACTACGCAAAACCACACAGCGTTGGCACAGTGCGCTGTCACAAATTATGTTTTGATTCTGAGCAAATGCAACAGCTTTTCTGTCTAGAGCGGCTCTCTGTACAGACTTGTTTGCTTCAGCTCAAATAAACTGTTTTTCTCCAGCTTTTTTTTGTTGTTGAACGCTATTGACATTATATTTTATTTTATTGGTGTAATTTGCTGAAACTATTCTGTTTCTTTAATTTGCTTCATTTGCTTTACATGGTTTACAAATCTTTTGACATGGTAACCTTTCAGAGCAAATAGTGTATAACAACTACATAAACTATTATTCTTAAATGGCCATTAAACCCTTACGAGAGAGAGAGCAAGAGAGAGAGAGAGAGCGTGAGATAGAGAGAGAGTGCGTGAATGTATGTGTATCCTTGTACAGTAATGGTGCATGCGTATGCGTACTGTTATGAATGTAACTTCTTGTGCCTGGCACACCAGATTGCACATTTCAAAGGCAAGACAGCTCCTGGGCTTGCTGAACTTTTGCTTGTTATCAGGAGCTGGGAGTGAGATGGAGAGAATTGATCTTTTGTCTACTGGAGGTGCACTCCCCTTGGGACCTCGTGGCGATCGCTCTCCTCCTGCTTGGCAGCTATGCAGAGGGCTCTCTCTCTCTCTCTGTCTTCTAACCTCTCCCTCATTCCTGTCCAAATCCTCCCTCCGTCTTTTTCTCCTCCCCCCCCCCCCCCCCCCCCCCCCCCCCCCCCCCCCCCCCCCCCCCCCCCCCCCCCCCCCCCCCCCCCCCCCCCCCCCCCCCCCCCCCCCCCCCGCCCCCCCCCCCCCCCCCCCCCCCCCCCCCCCCCCCCCCCCCCCCCCCCCCCCCCCCCCCCCCCCCCCCCCCCCCCCCCTCTTCTTCGTCTCATTCCTTCTCTCCTCTTCTTTCCATCCCCGGGTCTCCATGTCTCTCTCTCTCTCTCTGTATGTCTATCACCCTCTCTCCCCTCTCTGCAGGTCTCTCCCCCTCTCTCCCCTCTCTGCATGGCGGCCTGCCTCTCTCTACCTGACACTCGCCTGGCCGGTGCAGGCCTCCCTCTCCACCCCTTGTCTCGTGGCTCTGCATGGCTCTCTCTCTGCATATCGCTCTCCCTCACTCTCTATAGCACTCTCTCTCTCTCTCTCTCTCTCTCTCTCTGCATGTCTCTCTCCCTCTCTCTCTGCATGGCGGCTGCCTCTCTCTACCTGACACTCGCCTGGCTGGTACAGGCGTGAGATGGCCGCTGAGCCGCTGACAACAGGCTGGCCCCGCCCTCCGCCTCTCTCTCAGTTCCACCTCAGTATCCCAGAGACTCTTGAAGAGACAGAGAATGGACAAGGGCTGTCAATGAATATTCAAAATTATATTACATAATCAAATTGTAAAAAAAAACAAAACAGATTTGATTGTGAAAATGAATATTCATATGCGAAGAAAAAACAACAGCACTACCGCAGCTGTCTGCCTGGCATGTTATTGTGCGTGCCTGGGCCTCTGCACTGAATGCACTGCATGACGGACAGGAGCCACACAACGTGACTTTCATTGATTGAAAAATAAATGTAGGTCAAGCTGAAACAAGCGAATAATTCAACAACAACTGTCTGGTAATGTTCAGAGTTCAAAACCCAATGGCAGCAGAGAGTGATTTGCACTCTCAGCTATCTAAATAGCCCCGCTTAGAAATACTTTGGATTTTGTATGTATGTCTGTATGCAAGCTATGTAAGCTAGTGTTAAATGTCCGTTCTATATACCGTAAAACATTTACTTAAAACATAAAGTCGGGACTTGGGACCTTTAATTCCTTTCCCACAAAACTCTTGCAGCAAAGATGGAAAAATAGGCTACCATCAAATTGTTTATTTAACCCAGTATGAATATTAGCTAACCTGTATAACTATTAGGCTATCGAATAACATATAAATTACAAATCATTAATTTGATCTCACGCCGAAAGATGAGAGAGAGAGAGAGAGAGAGAGTGAGGTCTACATTCTTTAAATTAAGTTTTACGGTAAAGGACATTATTTTATTTGTTTATTTTGTAATATGTAGGTATGTAGATCTTCTAAAAGACAAATTGTTTAAATACAATTTATATATATAATATGTTGAAATAAATAGTATACAAGTTGTTATGTCTCTTGTTGTATTGGTTTGCCCTCTAATGGACATAATGCGCAAAGATAGATATTTGAATGGTTCAAACCTGAAAGGAATAATGGAACGTCATTTTTGGCCAATTTTAAAAGCCCTAGAAAAGACAGATTGTTATGGGGGGGGTTCAGGTAGGGGGCTAGGGGTGAAGGGTGCATCATCCGCTCACGTCACCTCTTAAAATGAGGGCTGCCTTCTGCAGAGAATGAGTGCAGTACAGTTTAGAGAGTCTGGTTTACTTCCATGTTGTCATTTTAGTGACACTCAACACAAAAATATCTATAAATACATTGACATGACATAAACATGATAAAGTAATAGTTGTATTTAGACTAGTAGGAGTAGTTGTAGTGCGGTAGTAGTAGCAATAGTAGCAGCAACAGTAATGCAAGATGTAATGGTGATCTCCAGTAGTGGGTTCAAATTCGTATCCAATCTTACCCAATCACTAAGATTCTCTAAGATTATCAACATCAAGGAAACCAGGAACCCAATCCGTCTTCTTTATTTTACTTTTAACATTACTACCAGAGGACGTGTATAGTGTATATCATGTGTATATACGTTAAGTATAACAGGTGGAGTTTTATCTTTGTCTTTCACTGAACTCTTTTTGAGTTCTGATGGGATTATTGTTCAATAGAAGATCTCTACAGTTCATCATTCTGACATACTGGCATTTGGAGGCAGGTGGATTTCCGGGTATGGTGGTGTTGTTGATGTGGTGGTGGTGGTGGTGGTGCTACTGGTTGTGGTAGTGATGATGATGAATGTGAATGTGAATATGAATATGATGATGATGATGATGATGATGATGATGATGATGATGATGATGACGCTGGTGGTGGTGGTGGTGGTGATAGTGGTAGCAGTGCGGTGTGGAAAGGAGGTGTTGGCTTGGGGTTGTCTTGCTGCGAACATGATAATTTGCTAGTGAGCCAATTTCAGGAGGCGAGATGGCCCGATACCCTGGGTAAGCATCCAGGGGCGGTGGAGAAGGGGATGAATCAAGTTTAATAACAAAGGAGTCTAATTGACCCAGCAGAAGCCCGCGCCTCCACCTCCGCGCTGAACTCTAATTACGGAGGGGGCATGGAGCACTGTCACCCAATATTAAGTTGTGGAGGAGCGGGACGGAGATAATCAATATCTATACTGGAGGGAGGTGGTCCGGTAGTAGGGGGGCTGGGGGGGGAGAGAGACAGAAGGGAAGATAGAGGAGAAAGAATGAAAGAAATGAAGAAAGAAAAAGACAGAACGGAAGAGAGAATAAAAGAGAAACGATGAAAGAATGAAAGAGACGAACGACGAACAACGAAATGAAGAGAATAAAGGAAAGCAGGAACGAAAGATAAATATGGAGCGAAAGATTGAAAAAAATAATAAAATGAGAAAAGAAAGAGTGAAGAGAAAGAAAGAATGTGAGGAATAAAAGAAAATAAAAGAAAGAAAGAGGTGAACCACACGGAGCAGGACCGCCAGTTCAGTGGGAACCGGCAGCACCCAAAGCCCTCCTGGCTCATGAGAGCACCGCTGGGATGGCCCAGGAATGATTGCAGAGCAATAATCCTGAACACCCCCACCACCACACACCCCTCACACACACAAACACACACACCTGCCCCCCCCGCCCCACTCCCAGCCCCACAAACACATAACGCACACACATACACAGCATGCAATATCACACGCATGTGTGATATTGTGTGTTTGTGTGTGTATGTGTGCATGTGTGTGTGTGTGTGTGTGTGCAACCCCCCTCCCTCCCTGGTGGGCTCCGAGAGCACCAGTGCGTCTGAGAGCGAAAGGTGAACACGGTCACCCTAATTACAGGGGCCTCGGCTCTCTCTCTCTCTCACACACACACACACACACACACACAAGCGCGCGCATACACGCACACACTCGCCAGGCATAACTAAAGACAGGCCAATTAGGGCGAGCGGGAGATAAGGGAAGTTTTATTTGTATACTAATTAAGCCCCTGATGAAATTCAAAGGGGAGGTGGAAAAGGGGATTGTGTGGGGGGTGAGCGAGCGGGAGAGAGCGAGAGAGGGGACGAGTAATTGTGTGTTTGAGAGAAAGGTTGCTTTAGGTGCGGTTATCTGAGAAGCACAGCCTTGAGATAGTCCTCCCCTTTAATCCCGTGCATAGTGCGCCCGCCGCACCACAAGGTCTCTGCTAATTTGCTCTGGTGCGGATGGAAAAATTGCGAGCTCTTGACAGTGGGATCATCAATGGTTTTTATTGTCCATTTGGTCCTTGTTTCAATGAGGGGAGGGGGGAGTAATCATAGGAAAAGGCACTAATTTGTTGTTATTAGTTTTTTTTTCATCTTTAAGATGTAGTTTGAATGTGAGGGATCAATCTCGTACTGATGCACTGGGGTTTCGGTTGTTTTTCTTTTTTTAGGTGGAAAAACAGGAAATGTTTCCACCACCTGGGCCCACCTATAATTAAACCACATTGGTTGTTATAAGCATGTGTCCTTGCTGGAAGCGAACTCTCTTGTCACGTCGACATTAAACGAAGAGATGGTGATTATCGGTTAACGCGTTTTTCATCGAGTGGGGGTAGCAGGGATGAGACTTATAATGCCACTTTAGATTAAGTATTATTATCGGCATCGATTGGGGACGTAAACAAAATGTTATCAGCAGACAGAGAATAAAATGTGTGCAAAGAAACCAACAACACTTTTGACTTACTACTTCAGGAGATGTGTGTGTGGTCGGTGATGGCATTTCTACAGTGCACTCATATTCGCCTCAGATAAGAAAAACAAACGCATATCCAAGAGTGAAAGAGGCATCCCCCCCCTCCTTCACTTCTCCATCTTAAAAAAAAGAAGTCCCATTAGCGCTGGATCTTCACGAAGTCCTGTGAAGTTCAGTGTGGCATTCAGCAGCCCTCCGCCTCCTCCTCAGAAGAAGAAGATGCGTTTCATCTTCTCATAAGAGATTAGCTCTCCCAGGGACCCCCCGCAGTGATGAGTTGTCACAGCGAGCCAGGGGGGTTGCCAAGGTATCAAAGCGCTGGTTCCCCGGCGAGGTTTGCCAAAAACTTGCGCTTTTTTTACTGACCGCACGGACCATGTGACAAGATGGGAGTCTTCAAGGGTCATGTGATCCAAGTGATTTGGCAGCACGCTGCGTTAAGATTTGATGATGTATCCCCTTGCGATTTTGTTTCCCAGATTTTTTTCTGTTTGTTCCATTATTTCTCAAAGGTTCTCATAATCAACATGCCAGGGTGATTGATATATTAATCACTGACTGATGAGCACTCGGAAAGTGTATTGAAAAAGTGGAAAAGTGTCAAAAACTAAAGGGGGAAACGCCAGACCGTCGCGAGGTCTAACCAAAGGACAAGCAGTAACCGTTTGGGGCAGGCCCAGCCGCTGGCATAACCACTATGCGGTTGTTTAGGGACACAACCGCTAGGGGGCCACACGATGTGGTGGTGAAAAAGAAGAAGACGATGATGAATCTGTAGCATGAATGCTGTGCGGCAATACATCTGCATCTATAATTTCTTTTCATGAAGCAAGAGTTACACAAATGGCTCCTAAAAGAAAATTCAGATCTGGCACTCAAGGGCGGAAGAAGAGGAAATTGGAGAAGGAAAAAAGACCACAGGAAAAAGGTATGCGATGGTTTGATGAATCTGATAGTTGTGACAGATGTTGTTCTTGCAACATTGAAGCTGTGTTTTTGAACCAAACAGTCAGAACATTAGCCACAGTTAAACTTGGGTCGACGATGTCGTATACGACATCAAAGTATGTTGTATACGACACAATTCGCTAGAGACTTCGATAACGCTGCGATCTGCAGTGTCTTTTTGGAGACTTTGTAAAATTAATCCAACATGATAAATCCAATTTGGATAACAATTGCATTTCTTATGTGGTTTTGGACCTGGAAAATACATACCTATGTTATGTTTTCCATGTTTGCCTATATTTAAAAAATAATAATTTGTCCATCCCTATTTTGTGCGTGTGTGTGTGTGTTCATTCAGTTTTGAGCAGTGTGTGTGATTTGGTGGTTGCGCTGGGAGTGTTTTGGGGCCACCAACAAAATCTTGTTTAGGGCCACCAAAATCCTAGGGCCGGCCCCTGGTTTGGGGTGATGAACGCCATGAGGTGGTTTTCAGGCAAGAGACAACAAGAGAATATATGAGATATTGTTTGAACACAGACTACAAAATTCATCCCTATGGACAGAACATTATTAGAGCAGTTGCTAATTTGCTTGTTTTTTTTCTTTTGAAGAGACAAACATTTACCAGATGAATTTTAAAGGGGAATTTCACTTTATAAGACTTCTGGGGTAATTTTTCACACCAACCCAGGCTTTTGTGTGCACCCCAGACAGTTTTTAGGTTGCTTTTTCCCCCCCCATCCAGTAGAAGTCCATTCAACATCAAACTCCACGTTAGGGCTGAACGATATGGTAAAAACAAAAATATTGCAATTATTTTGACAGAAATTGCGATTGCGATATGATTAACTATTAGTAGGTATGATTGCTTCACATTCATTTTCACTGAAAAAACTATTAAAATCATGATGTGACCTTTGTTGGGGTCTGTACCAAAAGAACATGCTTTCTTACATCTGGAGAACAAAACATGCAGGCCAGGGTCTCTGCAGCGCTATAGTACTTAATTTATAACGGTGTTATACATTTACACATTTTAACCTTCAAATCAAAAAATTGCACCTCCTGCGATTTAGATCATGCACATGGCCATATATTCGATACAATTTTGATTCATTGTTCAGCCCTACACCACGTTACTCATTTTATCCGTCTTTATCCAAAGCAACTTACAGTATAGTTTCTTATTATTATAATTATTTTTAGATAGATGTCATAAAGGAGCAGGTAGGGGTTAAGCTATCTTGCCCAAGGATGCCAACAGGTAGACTAGACATTGGGGGACAGTTGTTCAGAGAAAGCTATTAAAAATAGTAAATATAGATCACTGTGTTGATGTCATGGTGACAATTCTGGTTTGTCGACCATGAACTCTCATCTTATTTAAAATAATAATAATGTTCATGGACTTCTGTGACAAGACAGTGAAGATGAGGGGGAATGACATCAGAATTAAACCTATTAGCTAGTATCTTTGCTGTAGGAAAATGTACTTTGAGATTAAGGAAGATTAACACGGTCACAAGATTCTGACCACATAGTTTGCAAAACTCGATATTTCTACTGGAATCTTTGAGAGGTTAGAAGCTGAACATTTTCAAACTAGGCGACCCCCAAAAAAGTTAACACTTGAACACAGCTATGGCCGTTCATATATGTTGTAAATTCGGGGTGGCCAGAAAGAAGCATCAAGTTGTGAATAATTCATACCAGTTAATCCCATTAAGAAGATTTGTGCGGACACTATTTTGATGTTACAGACAGTGTATGATCTCGGGGTGCTTTCGGAAAAGATCTGGCTCAACTTGTGGTGTCTGTTTTCCCCTGAAGCGACAAGGATCAGCCCGCTCTTCCGTTAATTCTTCTAAATTGTACAGTAAGGAGGTCTCCAAGACATCAATCCATTAGTATTTTACAGTTCTGCAAGTGAGAATATTTCTATTCCTCGACGACCAATTGTGATGTCCTTTATTCTCTAATCAGTGTATTTTATGATGAGAGAAACTGACGTCAAACCTCTCAGGTGAAAATCAGATTAAATAATTGAATCGCTATCCATGTTTCATCTTTAAAGTTGATTAACTTGATTGCAGATGACTTTAAAAAAATCCACTGGAGAACTGCCATTTCCTACTCTTTCACTAATTCATATGAAATTAATGTTGTTTACCTGATTTCTCTGCAAACATGTCTGGTCAATCGCGATCCGTCCTATCGGTTTCTTTTTTTTTTTTTGAATTTCACCAACGATTTTGGGATGTGATGCAAGCAAACGCAACGGCCAGCAGCAGGAACTGGGGGTTGTAAAGTTTTCAGACAAAACAAACATACAGCATCTCTGCTCCACTGTACCGTCCGCTGTGAGTAGTAGTCCACAATGAGATGTACATTTGAATGGATGGTAAAAAGAAAACGAAACAACATGCTACATGTCATGGAGCCGGAAGCCAATGGGTGCTGACATCCAGCCGCTGGTCTCGCACCGCAGCAAAAGAAGGTTCTGGGTTGTTTGGTTTTTGTTTTGGTTGGTTTTTGCCCAGTGGTCACATCATTTGCGTCAGGCTTATCTCTGACCTCCACAGAGAGAGTGAGAGAGGATTGCAGAGGAGACGATTTTGGGTCTATAAAGAGGGGTATAGCAGAAGAGGCTCCACCCAGAGGTGCTGGCAGATTCTCCTACCCAAGAGATGAGAGCCTGCTCTGGGGCAGTGTCTCCACTGCCAGTAGGCCTGTCTAGAACGCAGACTTCAGGTGTCCAAGACATACTGCATGCCACAAAACACCAGCAAACAGGCTCCAAGCCACTGTTTCAACCACTACTCACCAGTCTGGCTTATTGCGCTATAGCAGAGCCCTTGGAAAAGATAATGTGTGTGTGTGTGTGTGTGCGCACATTCATGCGTGCGCGTGTGTACCCGCATGTGTGCTTATGTGTGTGTGCGGGCATGTAATTCACATGTGTGAATAATGGTTACGGGCCTTTTACAGTAACAGTGGGCACATCGCCCGGACGCCAGCGCTGCTGAAGAGATCGTCGAGGGATAAACAAGTTGACCCCCGGTGACCTCCACAGTGACTGCTCCAGGTTGTTATTAGCCCGGGGCCACAGGGGGCCCTCTGAAGGGGCCCTCGCAGCAGACAGCGACAGGCTCAACGCAGACTGAGAAAAACTGCCGGGGAAGCACAATAAAGACTAATTAGCAATGAGACCACAGGCTGCCTGTAGCCCCATCACCCCCTGTCATCCCACTGGATCACACCCCCACCACCTCCACCCCAAACACGAACACCACCACTACCATCACTAAACACCACCTCCACCACCTCCAACACTACTACCTTTACCAGCACCACTATCTGCTGCCCCTCCCGCGCCCAACACCTCCTCCGCCCCACCATCACCATTACCAGAGGTTAGGGTCCCCATTAGATGGGGAGAGAAGGAGAGAAAGAGTCGAAGAGAAGATGGGGAAAGAGAGAGAAAGATAAATAGAGAGGGGCAAAGGGGGAGAACGAGAGGGGGTCATTAACGCCTCCGCAACACTAGCTACGAGTGTTGGATATGACCGGCCCTTGGACCAGACCAACACCAGACCCTTGCAGGTACCATACAAACCACAATCCTTTAATGTATTCATCTCAAACGCTATAGGTGTTTTAAAAATGGCCGACGAGGGGGGATGCAGCAGCACCAGTGAAGAGCAGGAAAATGTTTTTAGTGATCCGACACTCACTGCCCCATCAACCCCGGCTATTACCCCCCCCCCCCGCCCCCCCCCCCCCCCCCCCCCCCCCCCCCAGCTATAGCTCCTCGCTACTTATGCTTCAAAACAAAAGGTTGTGTAATTTAGAATCCATTTCAGGCCAATTAAAATTTCTCAGGCACAATTACTTATTTCCCCAGTGGGGGCGGCCTCAATCAGACACTATGTGTGTAATGGGTTTACGGCCTTGACGCGCCACTCGTGTCCTGCCTTGTCTTTCCTGGTGCGCTCCTCAACACCGCGGTTATTAATTGTGGCTAAAGTTGATAAATAAAATCAGCCGGCGCTCTTAATGCTAATTACTGTTTGAGATAAAATTTACGATTTCATAAGCGCATATTTCTCCATAGACCACCGTGCGCTTGTGGCTCCCCCTCCCCCCCTTGTCCATCGGTCATAGGCTAGTCTTGGCTTGTAATTCATCTTCCGGGAGGGGAGAGGGCAAGAGAGGGGGGGAGGTGGGGGGGGGGGGTTAACACAGGCAGTAAATACTAATAGTAGTTAGTAGGTACTTTGGGACCAGAAATATTTCAGAGAATTTATTGCACTGTGCTACTACTATAGTAAAGTTACTTGTGTGTCTTACAAAAGGACAACATGTGTGAATAGATAACGAGATATACTTTGTTGTGTGTAAAATTAAGGGGGAATGTAAGGAGCTGTGATCCGATGAAATGATAATAATGCAACAACAAAAAAATCAAGCAAGTTGCTAATCGTATGAAAGCCTCATTCAATTAATTAACACATTAAATAGATGCTAGGTCAGTCATTGCTGTGACTTTCTATTTGGCATTTGTAGTGTATCCGACTTCCTGCTCCTCCAACCGGCAAGTGTCTTCTTCTCTACGCTTTGTACCCTGTAGAGCACAGCTGAGAAGCCTTCTAACAGGAAGCCACTTCCTGTCGACTTGCCACTTCCTGTTAGTTCCCCCCCCCCCCCACCCTTCTGCTCCATGAACCACTTCAGCCACTTTTAACATCACAGCAGGCTGGTGCCATCAGCTCCACGCTCCAAGTATTGATCTGCGTCCCCCACATCAAGGTGAGAGGGGGGGCGGGGGAGGGAGGGGAGACGGGAGACGGGAGAGAGGAGGCCCATAGCGGGACCTCATCCTGAAACACACAACAGAGCGCAGCAGTCCACAGCTGCGGGCGATGCCCTTAAGAGTGACAAGTGGTGGATCCACTTCAAGGGGGATAACAGTGCCCCCAGCCCTTTATAGTCACCGGCTTCAAAGCCAGCAGCAGCCCTCTGGCAGTTTTTCTGCCCCGACCCTTCGCCTCCACCCGCCTCCCCTCCCCTCCCATCCCCTCCCATCCACCCCACCCCCCCCCATAACTCCTCTCTACCCTCTCTCCGTATTCAGCGGTCCTTTGGGTCGACTGGTCCTCGTCTCCTCTCCCAGGTCCCATCAATGTCAAAGCCTGACTGAGTCCACTCAAAGCTGGAAACATACATGCGCACACACCACACACACACACACACACACACATCATACAGACAGACAGACACACACACACACACACACACCATACACAGACATACATCCAAACACACACATACGCACACACATTCACAGACACACACGTTGACACACACAAACAGACACACAAAATCAGAGACACAAACACACACCACACAGAGACATACATCCAAACACACACACGTTCACACACAAACACACACTCACACAGACACAAACACACAACCCCAACACAGACACATACCACCGCTGCCAGCTCCACACCCCCTCCCTCAACACACCCCCAAACACACACACACAAACACACACCACCGCTGCCAACTCCACAAACCCCTCCTCTCTCCCCCTTTCAACTCATTTTTTTCCTATCATTTTTCCCTTACCATTTTCTTTCTCTCCTTCTCTCTGAAGCGCTGGTCTCTTCCCCTCTGCATGGCTGGCCTTCACTGACAAGTGGAAATCAGAGTGATCCTGCTGGCAACAAAGAAAGACCAAAAAAAAAAAAAAAACAGAGTGAGGAAGACTTCAGAAACATGTACCCTACAGCTATCGCTGTCCCGAACTTGAGCAAGAAGACAGTGCACATATTCTTTTGTGTGTACTTAAAAAAAAAATAACCAAAGCATGTTCGCAAGAAAATAAAATAAAACGAGAGGGGTGATGGGAGGGAGTGGAGACGGGGCTGGTGTGTGTGTTTCTTTTTTTTTTTTTACTTTGTAAGATAAATAAGTGAGAGAAAAAATAAAAGTTCAGTGCACCAAAAGGGACCTTGGGTTTTGCCCTGTGGGTATGGCAGAACATCATTTCCCTCCTTCCGAATCCTCTATTCCCAGCTGGTCTCCGGAGTTATGATTGAGTTTCACATATTGGGAGTTATATCTGGAAAACCGAGCTTGTTGCCGATAACGTCAGTTGGCCGTAGAGGGGCGGGAGGGGAGGGGGGGGGGGGTGGAGACAGAGACAGAGACACAGAGAGAGAGGGAGAGAGCGAGAGAGAGAAAGACAGAGAGAGACAGAGCGCAAGAGGAGGGGGATAAAATGGTGTACGAGGAAAAAGACTGAATGAAGGACTGACAAAACATCTTCATTACCAATCTGGTCCCAGGTAATGTGTTTTTTTGGTCTGTTTTCTCATCTCAATTGGGACAGAACATTCTGGAAAGCACCTTCTCAGTCAGAGCCAGGGAAAACTTTCTTTCTTTTTTTCCTTTCCTACTCAAACAAAGCCAACGGCATCCAGACAAAGGTCACCCGAGATATATTTCTCTCGCTGTTGCTGATTTCAGTTAAGTTCACACTTGTTTGCTCTTGTAATATAACTGTGTTTGTTGGCGAGGGAGACAGAGACGGACAGGAAGCTGTTTTTCCCCCCCCAAAATGTGTCCTTAGACAACAAAAAAAGTTCACACCACGTTGAAACACGTTAGGAACGATGCCCATCAGTGATGTTGAAGGGTGGAAGTGAGGGTCAAGCTGTTGGCTCTCTGACACCACAGTGAATATTTAATACGAGTCAGGTTATGTATCAGTACGAATATAATACACACTACTACTACTACTACTACTACTCAAGCCAAAACAACACAAGCTGCAGAGATAGAGGGAGAGATAGAGAGGGGAGTGAAAGAGAGCGAAAGAGGGAGGGGAGGGAGAGAGAGCGATAGATTGAGAGACAGAGAGAGAGATAGACAGAGAGTAAGAGAGCAGTTATTGGCATTAGATGAAAAATGAGAGGAAATCAGACAGAGCATCAGAGTTTACCCCTGTCCTTATCACAGTAAAAAACTTGTGGCACAACTTCTCCAAGATGCATATCGTCAAGGACTGGCTGCTTAGTCTGACCAAGTCTGTCCAGAGAAAGCAAAAAATAAAGAAGCTAGATTTAGGGGAGGATTGAGAGAGAGAGAGAGAGAGAGAGAGAGAGAGGGGGGGGTGAAAAAGATGAAGGAGTGGGGGGAAAGGGAAAGTGAGAGAGCAAGCAGTGCTTGCTGGACCCTGACTGTGTGCGAGGCCTCTATTATTTATGCAGCGGTGCACATGTCAGGAGCCCACAGACAAGCCGAACAGCAAGGCCGAGCGCAAATCAAACGCCGCGCATCCGTGGGCAATGCCCACAATGCACCTGGAGCAGCGCGCCTCGGCCCGTTTTCTCTTGTTGTTTTCTGATAAACAGAGAACAAGGCTACCTGAGAACAGGCTGATTCTCCTCCTGAGCCACAAGCTACTGCTGGTGGAATTGTCTGTCTGTCTCTCAGTTTTTTTTGTATTCTAGTTATTTGCTTCTGTTTTTTGGCGTGGGTGGGGGCGCTGGTGCATGGGGTTCCTGCTTCGTTCCTGGGCTCATTAGCTCCCTGTTAGAAGCACTTTATCTCTCTGACCATCTATCATTCCCTTAGTTGCTGCTCAAGTCCCCACTCCTCACTCCGCCCTCCGGTGGCGCCTCGGCTTGTCAGCAGTATTTACAGGTGAGCTGAATCTCTCCAAGTCAAGTAAAGGGAACCTGACAATTCAACACGTACTAATGTTGAGCTCATCGATTTAGTAATATTACTCTTTTTCTCTCTCTCTGTCTCTCTCTCTCACTGCATTCTCCCCTGAACCTTTTCTTGTTGGTGCTCAACTGTTGTTGAGTAAAAATCATCCACATGATTGCTTGTGAAATTTATGTGATTTATTTCCCAGATTAATAGGGAAACTTATCAACACCCAAACACAGAGTTGTGTTGTGCATAAAGGTATTTTATGAAGATGATGAACAACAGGATTGCAGGGTCCTTATGGCTGTCTCAAGATTTGTAAAAATCAGTGTCGGACCACAATCTGCATGAATTCACAGATTTTATTCATTTCTATGAAGGCTTGGACACTCCTGAACAGTTCTTGAAAAATTGTTGAATGTATCTCTGAGTGAGGAGTTTAGCTACATTCACTTAACAGGCTGAAGTGGTCCCAGATCCAAATCTCTCAACTACAGATCCTTTTGAGAGCGATATGAACAGCACAACATATCTAATGACAAATCTAACAAATCTGATTTCTTCCAATCAGATTTGGGCCATGTACCTGAACTCATACCTGGAGTGTACCTAGCCATGTAAACAGTCAGGGAGTAACATTTAAACTGTGCACAAAGTCTGAATTGAGCACAGAATAATTTTTCTCACAGAACTCATGTGAGAAAAATTGCCTGTAAGTGTGAGCAGTGTGTGTAATTTGGTTTTGTCTCACTAGAATCCTATGCCATCTTTAGGCAGGGATGGATTAGACAATGTTTTAATAAATCAAACAAAGTGACTTTTCTTAATATTTTATTTGCTTGCTTTGAGTCAAAAGCCCAAAACTTTATAGTTCCATGGGTGTGTTTATGTCGTTAAGGCCGGGAAGATATTGAGAATAACCACAAGAGAGCAGGGTAAAGAAGCAGACACAACTCTCTCCAACAGTCTACCGCATTTACTCCCGACTCAAATTCCTCTCCACCTCCGACGATACATCATCGCTCTTGCTCCCTCGGTGCTTGTATCCCTAACAACATTTCCTCTAGTCTTGACAGTCATAAAACGTGTATTTCATAGCCGTAACAGTCCCCCCCCTTCTGATGTGCTTGTGTTAAAAGCAGAGCCACTCGGGGAGCAAAACAAGAGAATCACTTTCCCAAGCAGTCATTGGATCCGGGAAGGTTTCTGACCCACAGAAATATGTTTAAATATTTCCATCAAAAGTCATCCACGTCGGGTTTAGACCTATCTACCGCGGGGGAAGAAACAACAGGCTTGTCTTGTCCGTTCTCCTTCCCTGGGAGTGTCACTTCAATTACCTTTTTCTTATTTGTCGGGCCATGGAGGGTTTGAGTCCATGTTTTGGTGGGGTGTAATGGGCTCTGGTTGTAAAGGTTAGGCTGTCAAGAAGCACAAGGAGGAGGAGACACAGCAGAAGATGTTATGTCAGAAGAACAAGGTCCATATGAGCTGTTGATATTGTTGGCATTATTGGGAAAAAGAAACACGATGACAGACTGTGTGCAAACAGACACCACCAACCATACTCTCCCCGTGTGAAATAAGGAAATATTTAATAATAAAGTATACATATGAAAGGTTCTCGGTTCAAATCCCAGTGTGCAGTCTACCAGTATGCATCCTTGAGCAAGATGCCTAAACTCCTATGTGCTCCTTAATGACATGTATCCAAATTCACTGCAAGTTGCTTTAGATAAAATCGTCTTCTAATTATATAAATAATACAAACTATATATTTATATATGCCCATGACAAACAACAAACTGTATTATGCAAACACTGAACAGAAGTGATAACTCAGTAGTTCTACCTAATTTATTCTATTTCAACAGAGGGACATGTTACTAGATGGGATACTAGAGAGATGTTTGTAGTTGGCACACGCGCACACACACACACACACACACACACACACACACACACATAAACAGCATACACCCCAACCACACACACACACACACACACAGTCCCCCCTCCCCACGCCAGCACATTGCGTGGACACACACAGCTCCCACCACAAGCCCTTCTCTGCCCTGAGACGGCTCCAGCGACTGCTTCATCAGCATCCCATAATTTATGTTGTGTTAATTAGCTCCCTGTGGCCAGAGCTGGCTGGCTGCTGCTAGTGGCTCGAGCCCACCAAGAGCAGGACAGAGAGACAGAGAGAGAGACATTGAGACGCCCGTAGCCCTGCCATCGAAGTGAGATGCAGAGAAGTCATAATTAATGCTTGTGAATCATTAATGGAGACCAGGAAACCAAGGGAAGGATTGCATGCAGCAGTGTGTGCGTGTGTGTGTGTGTGTGTGCTTTTGCATGTGTATAGACACGCTTTTGTATATTTACCTCAAACCTCCTGTAATTTTGTATGCTGCAAGAACAAGTCAAATTTTAAGTCACACACACACACACACACACACACTCACACACCCTGATGAGGACGAGTGTCATAGCCTGGAAGCAGGGTGAAGCTCAGCTGCTAAGACGCCAGCTACAGCGCTGCTAGCTGCTCATTAGCCGGGCTGTGGGGTCAGAGGTCAGCGGAGAGGAGAGCTGCAGTGTGCCGGCCCCTCTGTGTTACGGGGCCGCAGCCAGCCAGCCTAGCGGGGCCCGTACTGCTGCTCTGCTATTAGTTACACAGTCTACTGCCCTGCTGCTGTGCTGCCAGGGGCCAGTCGCACACAGCACCGCTACACTGTGGTCCCTGACAGGATTGAATTTAAACACACACACACACTGTATGTACATTAAAACACATAAACACACATACAATATACATACTGTATGGGACATTTAAACACATACACACATTGTATATACATGCTGTATGGATATTTAAACACATGCACACATATATACGTATAAATATATGTGTATACGTGATGTAGGCCTATGTACATTTAAACACTGTATACATTCTTTCTGTATGTACATTTAAACACATACACACATACCACTATACATGCTCAGGGCCGGAAATTAACACCCGACAATATTCCAAATGTGGGGATTTGGTGTGTAGAAATATCAAGCTACCAGCCACATTGGCAAAGAAAATGGTTTGAGTTATTAATTAAAAACATAAGCACTAATATTATCTAAGCCAAATTAAGCGGCCAATAATTAAATGGAACCCTTGTCATCAAGTCCTATTCACTATTTAAATAAAACGTCTTCTTTTCAGACTAGCATAATTAGCTGTTACATTAATTAATTATACATTATATTAATTCATTATAAACTTGTGACATTGATTTTCAACTGGAAATGTTTTTTCCTGTATATCTCTTAAACAAGAACTGTGGTCTTGCTTTTCCTGGGCCTTTCATTGTTGTTTTTTATGCAAAATGGCTCATAAGAAGCATGGCTGGTGGATTAAAAAATTCACTGGCCGAAAAAGTTAACTTCAGGCCTTCTACATGCTGTATGTACATTTAAACAAACACTCACACACACACAATCATACAAACACAGCATACACTCACATGCTGTATACACACACACACACACACACACATCCATACACACATATTAAAGTATAAATACACACATATACACACGCACAATTTACACCGCCATCACATTTTTGGAGGACAGTCTTATTAAAATCCATAAAGACTTGAAAGGATCCCATAAGCTCACCATATTTCTCCATGCCTGAAATATTTATTATTGTTATTGGTCTGTGGTGCTTGTTGGCTTCTTTTAAAATCTAAATGCACAAAAGATTAAAAGCGTTTGGAAGAATTGAGCATGAGCATTCACACACACACATACACATACACACACACACACTTACACACACGCACACTTAAATTTTTGTCAATTATAGGTGAAAAGCTGTGTATTTGGTCATGTTTATTAAGTGAATTCCTCATTAAGTTATAATTAGATGCAGTTATTCCACGAATGCTTGAGGGCATTTTAATACTACAAATCTATTGACAACACAAGGAGGGGGACCGGTGGTCGCTATTGCACAATTTCTCTAATTTCCGTAATTTAATTTAATCACAAACACGCTGTCACAGCACTTATTTGCACTATCGCTGTGATGGGGATTGGATGGTAATTCATAATTAATTTGTTTTAGGCAACAGGGGAATACATAAGTCTTTTAAACAGGTTCACACCACACAGAGGGGAATCCTGACAAGGGGCAGATTTCTTTACCCATCTGCTAATCACCACATAGCTTTAATATCATACAGACAATCAATAATTTACACCCGTGTCCGACGGTACAATTCATTAGCTCTTTCTCATTTTTTAATCTGCCAAACCTTGAACCGCTTTAATCTGGGATATAAAGCGTAGATAATATCAACAAAACCACGCCAGCAGTGCTTGTTTTTTTGTATTTCTGAAACCCGACCAAGGACAGGTATGACCGCGGTCTATGCTGTGACCATATGTGAGAAGATCGCAGCAAGTCTGTTTTCTGTCGAAATATAATCCTTACTTTAGTTATTACTAGTTACTTTACCCAGCGGTGATGGGGCGTTTGTACCCGAAGCTCCTGGACCAACAGTGAGTTGGTGTTCGCAGGCTATCTGCGGATTGGAGGACTTTACTTCACTCTTGCATCAGTAAACTATGAATAAAAAATGTACGTTTGTGTGTCCTCTCCTGTATGTGGCTCGAAGCATGAGCACATACATGTGGGCATGTGTGTGTGTGAGTGTGCGTGTGCATGCATGCGTGTGTGTGCATGTGTGTTGGCGAACGATGGCCAGAACGTCATGCGTTTGAGCAGCAGAGTCTGAGGAGAAGCGTGACTACCTCTTCACCACAGACTCCAGTGCCGGTGATTGCAGTACACATTCAAGAGAAACCGCTGCAGAAATAACACGCTTGTGCTCTCGGTCCACAAGAACATTTAGAATCAACACACAGAATGTCAATGTTTGTTCAGAAAAAATACAAAAAATAAAAAATATCTTTAAATATACATTTATTCAGAGGCTGGGGGAGATCAAACAGCAAAATTGATCCGCTTTTACCTCAACCCTCCCGTCGCGGTTCTCCTTCCCTGGGCTTGAGGAGTATCGACGTTCTGGGTCTACCATGATGGGCCCAACCTGGCCCTCTGTCACCTCTCTTCAGGGGAGAACCCCTTCATGCTGCTGGTCGGACAGGCCTGGGGCAGAACGGAGTTGGGACCAGATAACAGAAGACCTGAAGCCCGACTCTTAGACAGATACACATGGTACAGGTATGAATACGTATAAGTGTGTCTATCACTGATCTAAGTTTTATGCACTACCACTAAGAAGAATTCTACTAACCTTGTCTTTTTTTATTCCCATCACAGCTCTGTCAAGTTAATTTTTGCAAAACATTGTGTATATGGTTGGGTATTGAACAGCCAACATCATTTTACCAATTCCCAATTATGTCGGGAATTATGTCGGTTCTTCTACCAAGTATCTATTTTTTGGGGGGGAAAAGGTGCCACATTTTGATACTTTATGGTAGACCACATTAGGGTTGTGCCGTCTGTGATGGCTGACTGACATCACGATGGAGAGCCACCATCGTGATGCCACGCCCCCCTCGTCCGACACACACTAATCCTATAGTCTCTTCTATAGTTATTACCTAAAAACTTTGCAGGGATTGCTCTGTAAATAAATTGAAAATATAACTAATGGTCCATATAAAGTGCTGTAAGTTAACTAGGGCTGCCCCCTAATAGTCGGCTTAGTCGATCGACGGAGGCTTAGTCGAATACGTTTTCATTAGTCGAGCAAAAAGTAAAACATAAAAATAAGAAGGCATGAGCATCGCAAACCGAATACATCCGTGGTCGCAACAAGCCCTGATTTAACTCATCGCTGCAGGCATACTGACCAATACACCTGGGCAGGTAGACACCTAGGCAGGTAGACACCGCTAGACACACGGGACTCATACCGGTGATCGCGGCTTTAGTTCCCCGTGTCTGATCGCTGTAATTCGGAGCGTGAATATCGGTTGAATATCTAATATCTTTCTAACTTTAAAAAACTCTTTAGTATTTTTTAAAACGATAGTCGCACATCCCTAGTAACTACGCCGTGAAGGTGAACCCTCCCGGACTCCGCTATTAACATGAACCACTCCGCCGAAGGAGCCGCACATCCACACGCACCGTACACCAAAATACAAACAAACATGTTTTCCATTTGATTGCTTTTAAATAAAGTTGTGTGCAGTTATACGGTAAATACGATTATTAAAAGTGTTCATGTCTCCTTCCTGGTCCAGAACCGCTTGGTCCATACCGTTAATAGGCGGCCCACGAAGCGGGCCGCCTATTAACGGCCCCCCCCCCCCCCCCCCCCCGACGACGATATCATCGTCCATCACGATGTTTTACTGTAAACATCGTCAAGTGCCAATTTAAGGGACATCGCCCGACCCTAGACCACGTCAACGTTATCGCAGCCAGCCAATCACTACCGGCGTTGTTGTATACAGGCGCCTTGACTGACAAATCAGCATGAAGCTTTTTGGGTGAGGTACGGTTCTTGCGAGAAGCTAAATGCAGGTTAGCTGTGTGCCAACTTTTGGTGCTGATAGTAAGCCTGATACTTGCCTAGTAAGTTAGTTAAGTTACCGCGTGACCTCGTAGCTTTGAATCACAAATGTTGGCTAGCAGTCAGCTGCGAGGTATGCTAATATTACGGTAGCTAACGTAACTTACTAGGCAATTGTTAGTCCAGCAACATTTTTTTTTTCCATATCACAAACCATGGTGTTTGATTGTATGTACAGTATACTGTAAATTAAACACCAGTTTGTTAGCTAGCTGGCTTTGCATTTGACTTCATCTCCTATTTCATTTTGTACGTTCCCTCTGTCCAGGCCAGCAGCAGTGTAGCTGATTCAAGCCCCTTGATGAACATTTTTAAACGATACCCAACCCTAGCAGCAGGATTTTATTTGTAGATTTGCTTTGGATGAAAGCATTTACTATGATTAAAATTAAATGTGAAGCATATATATACAAATTTGCAACATTATTTGACAGTAAAAATTGCATTAGGTTCTCAAATAAATACAACTTTTGAACTAATTCAAAGCATTGGATGAACATTGAATTCATGTTCAAATGTTAACATTTGTAAGTGGAATGAAACAGCAGATTTAAAGAACTAAAAGGTGATATACTAAAAAACTAAGAACTTTACACAAGTGTGTTTCCAGTTAATTAGTTTCTAGTCAATGGTATAAAGACCTTTTTCTAACTAAAATATTACACTCCAAACAGTACTTTATACGCATGTGCTTATCGGTTCATTCATTTCTATTGTGTAAAAAAGAAAAAGTGCACATTTTGAATGTGCAATTGTATTTTTATTTTATTTTATAGCCTGGAATGGAAGGAGGATTGCTTCTGGCAGAAGAAGACATGTTTTGTCAGTTGGAGCAGATACTGACTCCAGACCTCCTGTGGAGACACAGCTCTAATGGGGGAGAGAAGGCGATCAATAGCAGCAGGCACATATAAAAAAGATGATGGACACTACAGGTACATCACTGCTGCAAATTAAATCAAGAACCACGGGTTGGGATTTAGACAGGGCTAAAATGTGTAAAAAAAGTTTTTTTTATTATTATTATACAGAATTTAACTTTAAATGTACGTTGTATAACCCTGTGACATTATCAATCTGTGGTTCTGTTCAGGTGTCTACAAACAACAACAAACAGCCAAGAACAGTTTCTGTTTGTTTAATGTTTTATTAAAAAATTGCCAACAATAAGCCTTATATCTGAAAACTTCCCCTGCATTTATTGAAAAGAATTAATTTAAGGTCTGTAAAAGATAAAAAAGAAAAAATTAACAATATTCAAATTGTCAACTTTGTAATGTAATTTTCTTTCATTTAAACTGCCAAAATGTCAAGCATCAGCAATGATCGGATAACATATATACGTTCCTCCGTTTTTTCCTGTCATGGCGTGGAATATAGGGCAAAAATGAAAACTAGATCCTATCTGGAGCAGCGTGTGTTCTACATGGCTGACCCCTGGAAAATCCGTCTCTGGCCAGAGCTCATCAACAACTACTCCCCTCACTGTTGACCATCACCTCTGCCTCCTTCCCTCCTGCCCGTCGCCACGGGGACGGACCCTGGCCCCTTGCTCCTCATGTGACGTGACAGTACAGATGTAGGTGACCAGTGGGTGGCCCCCCGCGAGAGCCCGACCAGAGGTCAGGGGGGTCACTGTCCCTACGAGGAGGCCCCAGCGTGCACGGCTCTCGCCCTCGTTATTTATCTCGCCCTGACAGGCCATTCCTCTTCCTGTCAGCATCCTCTCTTTCCATCCCATCCCACCTCCTCTCCATCCCACCTCCTTCTCTCCTCCCCTTCAATCCCACTATCACCTCCTCTCCTCCCCTCCCTCCACTCCCATCTCTCCTCACTCTTCCTCTCACCTCCTCTTCTCCCCTCCCTCTTCTCCTCCTCCTCCACACTTGGTCCTCCTGATGCTCTGGTTCCAGAAACAAGGTGGTGTACACCACCGCGTGCCCAGGGGGGGTGGGAAGTTGTGGTACGAGGGGGTCACAGAGTGAGCCGACGAACCCTCTGCCCCGCCCCGGGGAGCCAGATCAGGTGACACCCAAGCTTCCAGGAGCCTCCAGCGGACCTATAACTACCACGTCCTGGGAGGGGGGGGGGGGGTGTTGAAGTTGTGCTCTGGACTGCCCAGTGGGAGGTTGGGGGGGGGGGGGGGGGGGGGTTTCCTCTCAGCGGTCCATCCAGAGGGGTAATTACTGCCCCAGGTCGGACTCAAAACTTGGACTCTTTGCCCCACCCCCTCCCGCCAACCCCCCCATCCAGGTCTCACTGGACCGTCAGGCTGATGAAGTCAGAGGCATCCTGGCCGGCAGACACTGGGAAGCGCCCCCCCCTCACACACACACACACACACGCACACTCCTGCGTTGGCCTCCGGTGATAAATGGGTTGGACTCTCAGACTTGGGAAGTGGAGGAGCATGACACTCAGAGGACAACGAGGAGGAGGAGGAAGTCACAAATACAGCCATGTTAGAGGGAGAGAGGAGATAAAAATACCTCCAAGTGAATACTACGGACACAGGGAGAGAGTCTCAATGGTGGCCCAGAAGTATGAATAAGTGGTCGTTAACCACTTGTTCCCCAGTTTAATGGCATCTTCACTTCAATTCACTTCACAATTATAAAAGCATTTTTTTCCCGCTCACACTATCCATAACAAGTTTAAAGCGACAGTGTTTTCGGGGCGAAAAGAAGCAAACCAAACCTGTAATTAGCTAGTGGTTTCATGTGGGTGCTCTTTGATTTATTATTCAGCATAGCAAGCACCCCACAAGACGACTGGGAGAGGCCAGAGCGGTGCGGGAGCGACTGGACTCGTTTGAGTTCTGTTTGAGGTGGACTTAAAGGGAGAGCAATACGTGAGGTCCATACCTCCAGACCTTGCTAGCAGTCTGACTCACAGGCTTTCAGTCTGCTTTCAGCCTGCCTTTGGTTCTGTCTGCCCATCTGTATATTTTTCTGGAATTCTTTCTTTCTTTCCTTCTGTATTTCAGCCTTTCATTATGCCCTTTCTTTCATTATTTTTTATTTTCTTATTTTCTTTTTTGTCTCCCTCAGTTTTTGTTTCTTTCTTTTTTCTGATCGTTCCCTCATCCTTTTTTATTTTCTCTCTTTCCCTTTTATGTCATTATTTCTTTCGTCCTCTGGATATAATGTACATACAACAGTAATGTACATTCCCAATGTAATGAGTGACATTTAATGTATTCAAGGCCACCCATGTCCTTTTGGTGTCACCTCACCCCTTACTAAACCCCTTATTATCCAGTGGCTTTCTTGCCCTAAGACAAAGACTAGCAGCTGTGAACACTATATCTGAAAAAAAGGCCCATCTTGTGTATTCGATTGTGTTCTGTGGGCATTGGGAAGCCGTATTCCCACATTCAATGAAACTTTGATAAGGAAGCTTCGTCTGCTGTGGCCTTGTTTCCTCCCCCTCCACTCGGGTCGGTACATGCTAAAATTCCCCCTGTCCTCCCGTGGGTGCCATGATCCCCTGATCATCGTATATTCTGACGCCCTTATAAAGCTAATGTGCTGATGTGCTGTTTTCAACCTGCCGTGATCCTCCCTCAATCCCCCCCCTATGCTCCCCCTACGTTCCCTCCAGTCCCGCTTTCACACTCAAGCGGGGATCTGCGGGTGCTTTGATCACAGTCCCCCCGCTAAAGGTTTAAAACGTCTCAATTCCTGATGATCGTCAGGGCCTCTGCGCTTTTCACTTTAAGCATTTCCCCCATGCCGCCCCCTGTCCGAATTCACAACTCCGTAAACGAGGAACCCCATTCTCCCAGCTTCCCTTCCCCAGCGCAGCTTTCAAGTTACCCCCCCTCCACCCCACCCCCCATCGGGTGCCGCACCGGTAAGCCCTAGATTTTGTCTCCTCCATCGTTGTCAAGCCCATTTGCCAAATACGAAAAAAAGAGCCAATAAGCTAGGTCTTCATCGCTTCTCTGGAATGTAATCCCCAGATCTCCCACTTCTGGTGAAAATCAATGCCGAGGTTGAGAGGAGGTGAAACTCCCGTCTTAACTTATCGCACTGGAAAAGTAATACAACTGAGTGAGGTGACTTTTTTTTTTATTGTGGTTGAATGATGAAACTAATTGTCCAATTTCATGCACCCCCCACTCCCCTTCCCCACTACCAATCGTTTAAAGATGTCTCCATATCTCTTGGCTTCGACAACTCAACAAAAACGTTTCCCTCTCTCTCTCAGTGGGTGTAGTCCTATAAAAGTTGCTTTTAATTTAGTTAAAAACTTTGTTTGTTTGGTTGTGATTAAATGTCCTGGTTTAGTGTTTCCTGCTGGAGCAAGGACTCAGGGCTCGGTGTGTCTGGTGGATAAAGAGGTAGTCTAGCGGGTGGAGCCATGCAGGAGTTGGCAGCCACCTCACCGTATGTCAAGCCCAACGGAGGCTCCGAACCAGTGGGGTGGGATGTTCCACTACAACCCTCTCTGCCCTATAGGTCTACCTCCGTAATTAATATGTTGTTGTATCAGAGTTGAAGCGTTTGCCTTCGGAAATGTCCCGTGCCCAGCCCTCCTTATTAAAGGCCTGACCTCCAAGCAGCTGAAGGTTGCGCTACAAAACTTGGCTCGCCCCCGAGCGAAAACATCTGCTTCCCTCGCAGGCAAGGACCGCCGCGGACCCCCTCATCTCAGCTTGCGCCCGGAGCCCAGTGAGAGAGCCCTTCCCCTGTCCTCGCACGCTGACCCCCACATTTATAACACCCCCCTCTCTCCCCACTCTCCCAGACCTGAGTCTCCTGGTTCAGGGCCTTGCTCCTCCTTCATCACCCCCCCCCCCCCCCGCCCCAACCCTCCTCCAATCACCCTGCACACCAATGTGGTCACACTATACCGCTGTGAGGACTGCTCTGCTCTTGTTTTCCACCCCACATCACAGCCTGTCGAAAAGGGGAGAGGAGGAAGGACAGGTATAGGGAGACGAGGAGGAGGAAGGGGGGGGGGGGGGGGGGGGGGGGGGGTTGGAGGTGCATCTGCGCTGCTCCCACAAAGCGGCGACTGTTGGAACGCTGACAGAAGCATCTGTCATCCCCCTGCCTTCACACACCTCGCCTGCTGTCCGAGGACAAGCCCCTTTCCTTCTCCTCCCCACCTTGTCTCTCTCTCTCTCTCTTTCTGTCTCCGTCTCTCTGTCTCTGTACGCTTTCAGAGATATGATGTGAAGCTCTCCGACGCCTCCTTTGGAATGAAACCGGCACATTATTCTAACCCCTGGATTCATTCTTCTGTTTAACACTGCATTAAAATATCCTAACTTTGTGTCGAGTAGAGAACTTTATAATCACAACACAGTGCAGTTTCCTCAGTGGTATCGCTATACTAAATTTACGCAAATAATGTAAAGAAGGTAATGCAAAAAAACATAACTCGGTAGTGTCATTTAAACAAAGTAAAAATAGACGAAATAGCTGAGCATGGGCAGGTATAAATGCAGAACATCTATTAAGTTGGGAATTTAGGTCATGTGCTACACGTGTTCTTCAGAGACCTTGGGACATGAAGTAGTACTTTATGGAGAAGTACTACTTACTAAAGAGAGTGGGAGTTAATGAATATGCTGACCTGGCTGGTGACTACTTTATCATTCTCCAAAGACACCCCTGCCCAGCCCCCTTCAACTTGCTGAAGCTCTGCCAGCAAGTATAAGGAAAGATGCCAATCCATGTATATGACACACACACACACAAACAAACACTGCGCTCAAGGACACCATCACTCACAATGCATTGGAAAGGTGATCTTGAGACAATGTCACACTGGTGTGTTGTCGTTCATCTGTTTTTATTTTGATCAATAGATGGCAGAGGTAGTGTTTTAGCACACTTTTTTTTTACTGAAAATATATGTATAAGTTTCTAATGCAGTGTTAAAAGAGGACATTGTGTGAGTGATGCAGCATGATATAAAGTGTTAATAAGATAATTTCTAAACATGAACATTTTGACGTTGTGCGTTCAATAGAAAACAACATAACATTGAGTAGAAGGCTTTGCTACGGAGTGAGGTGGGTGGGAGTGAGGGAAATTATGAATGCCACATAGACCAACTATCGGCACAGAAGCAGAACATCTTGCATCTTAACAAATGTGTGCTTTGATTGGACTCTCCAGACCTCAGAGTGGGCTGGACAGTTTATAAAATAAAACAAGCATCACGACAGCAACACATATACACACACTTACAAAGATACACTTGATACATGCTACAAACATACTAAAACTCATCCACCTATACACACTACCTACAGGAGGAGCAAGGATGCAGATCAGACACAGATTAAGGTGTGTGTTGTGTCTCTGGCTGGGTTCCAGCGTCAAGGTCTCCTCCTCCCAGGCCAGGCGGGGGGGCCGGCCAGCTCCTCTGAGTTATTCCTGGGCACCGGCCGGGGTCTCCCCTCTACCCCTCCTCCTCCCTTTGTCTTGTCCGCTCCCCTCTTGTTCATCTCGGCCTCCGCGTCTCCCCAATCCCCTTCTCTGGGACCCTGCGGCTAATGGGCCTGTCCTTCACATTTATCAGCATCTCCTTCCATTGTGCTTAATGCGCTTGCACGCAGTACCGCGCACACCGCCTCACACATACACACACACATCTGCACAGAGCAGACACATGCATACGCACAAGACATCTGCACACAGCAGACAACACAAAACATACACAGGCACTTACCAACAAATACACACTGACATGCATTCATTCACGCAGACATTGCACTGATGGTGTAACTGACAAACACACAGAGAACGTGTCTCAAAAAATAGCGAAAGTACAGTTGTACTGTTGAAGAGGCTCCATGTTGGAATATATGTAACAAATGATTGAACCACTGGAGGGCACTAAATACACATGCAATCCACCACGCTCACAGATAAATGTTTGCTTTCACAAATATTAAAAAGGGATTATACTATACAATATTCATGTCTGATTCAACACGTAGATTACTCAGACATTTCTTCTACAAGATTTTTTCCAATAGCTTCAAATATTTAAATTGGTAAAGTTTATAGGTATTGTTTGGGCACCCTTTCTCTTGTAAAAACCAAGCTATACATTTAGCCTCAATACACAGGACTACAATTGTACATTTCTGTGCACCTAGTGGCAAAAACCTGACAATATTGAACATTTGTAGGGGCAGGTATAGAGCAATGTCAATGCAACATAATATAGCAACGATATCATATGTATAATATAGTAACACTATGTAGATAAACAAATCTATGAATGACAATATCTAACCATTATATAGTAATGTGTTACGTTTATATCGTATACATATAGCAACAATGTATTATGGAGTTTTATTTGATGTTAGAGTTGAAAGCATTAACCGCAGAAAAGTCACAAAAACAGGATTTTTATGGGATTTTATTTTATGGAACACAATTGGTAGAATACATTTCTTAAAACATTAAAACATTTTGGGAAGGGATTGTGTCCAATGTCTAAACAACTCTAAACCCTAACTCTAAACCCTGACACTGAACTCAACCCATGTGTCTGTGTGTGCATGTGTGAGATGAATCCGCAGTCCAGCGATGACTTCAGCTGAGGTGCTGATGTGGTCCTTCTGAAATGTTGCCCAAGAAAAGCATAATGTTGACTTGAGGACAACGGGTATTTATACAAGTTAGCGCATTGCCAGTGTTTGGATGTGGGGTGAAGACCCAAGTGTTTACAACAATGCAGAAAGCCCAAGTAATGTAGTATAGGTTATTACAACTGTAGGGTTAAAATATTTGAAGGCCTTCTACTTAATCTAGCCAATGTTAGCTTCAGCAGTGGATTACTGACCTGAATAACTTCAGCGGTTTCTTCTTGGGGCTGATGCTCAGATGTATCTTATGAGGAGATGGTGACAAGAAGGACATCAGGATACAGGTGTGATACAGCTCAGGTGCGTCTGCCCAAGACCAAACACGACTTCCACAGCGTCTAACAATGGATGACAGATTATTCAAAATCATATATTCATTTTGCCTTCATCCAAAGAGACCTTCAGTGAATTCAGATACACATTTACACAGATACACACTTGTTGGTAGATTCATGGTCTTCCTCCAGATTCATGGCTCCTCCCATCAGTTCACGTCTGCCCCGGATTCCTGGTCTGGCAACAAACAGTGGTAGTTTGCTCTGAAGTCTGGTAGTAAACAGTGGTAGTTTGCCCTGTACAAGTCCACTATGTTCAGTTTACGTAAACTTACAAGGAATACTTGTTGGTAGATTCATGTCTTCTCCAAATGCATGTCTTCCTCCAGATGCTCTGCTGCAGCCAGAGACACCAACATATGCCATTAGTACACCTGGTCCTTATATATAGCAGTACACAGATCAGGATGCATCGTCTCCAGGGACACCATCATACACCTGGTCCTTTTACATAGCAGTACACAGATCAGGATGCATCATCTCCAGGGACACCAACATACATCATTAACACACCTGGTCCTTTCATATTGCAGTCCAAAATCAGGATGAATTTGACGCCGAATCCTTAACTGGTTCTCCAAGCCTCAGTCTTCCTCTGGGTCTGAAAGTCAAATCAAGTTCTTGCATGGGTCATTTTGAGAATCCATTTAACCCTGGACTATGCAACCACAGCAACCATGACAGACCTACTTGAGAAAAACATCCAGGGCTGAGCCATGGGTGGTGAGTTTTACACCTAGTTCAAATAATTCTGAACCAATTCTGCCCTAACAAACATGGACAGTCTTGGCAGTAGCTGAGTATGAATGAGCATCTTCAGTTATTCAGGGAAAAGGAAACAACTTAAATGCATCATAAAATGTATTAATGGCATTGCAAATTATTTTTAAACTAAAAGTTGACTTAAGTTGCCAAGTACCTTCCAAAGATGTTAGTCACATCATAGTCCTCCACTTGGATCCTGGAAGTGGGTCATCAGCTTCGTCTATTTACATTACAACAAAAACACTTTCAATTACACATCAGGACATGAATAAAAAGGTCTCCCACCTCAGCCTTCACATTTAGAGGAAATAAATATTTTTAACCCATGGCTTTGATAATCCAGGGACCGTTTTCTCTAAATCATTTTGATCAGAAGTGCTGGCTGCAGAGATGTAATACTAGTTGAGTAGCTAGTTTAGTAGCAGTATGCTACTCCATAGAAGTGGAAGTGAACCTTCCTTCTTGAAAAATTCAGTTGACAAAATAGTAATACAAATAATTCATATGACTCATGCTTAAGCTTTGGCAAACTTGCACAGGATTAAAATCAGAAAGAAAAAAAAATCACCGTCTTCAACAACTAGTCAGACAAAAAGAACCTTGTTCTTGTTTCAGACAAGCTTGGTGGCGTTTACCCTCTGATCCCCAGCCTTTAGTCCACCCTGATGCCTCATACCTGGTCCAGGGGATCCTGTAAAGTCGAACAGTAGCTTTAGAAACATGTACACATGAAAGTTGAATTACTTTACATAATTTGTCCACTGGCCATACAACTGGAGGCAAGTGTGGAGGCAGACACCTTGACACTACATTTTAACTACAGTTCTATACTACTGCATGTCCCACTATGTGGGGCCCATTATTTTAGCTGTTGATTACTTTCAGATAGGTGCTAACCTATCACAATTTGGTATGGTTTAACTTCTGTGACTATTAATCACTGCCCAAGTACCAAAGAGCACTCGTGTTTCAATTGTAAACAGCATTGTAAAATGATTGGCTATATTCTGGGTGCTGGGTTGTTGTAAATCTGTTGTAAATCTAAGGAGCCATACAGTACTTACCAGTATAGAAATGGCATTTTTTTCCGTCTCAAAATGTTTTGTGGCCTCCGACGATGTCTGCATCTTATACGCAAGTAAAAAACGTGCACGCAAGTAGAACTCGCAGTTTGGTACGCCGCAAAAGTCTTGTCTTAGTTAAAAGTACAACGCAAGTATCAGATTTTTTAAAAATTTGTCAACACATGTGTCAGTATGTTTTATGAATGATCTACTTCAAGTAGTAGTGCAAGATATAGGTCAGACACGCCAGATGGTTACTGATAGAAATATGGTACGCACTGCCAAATATCAATCCTGAACGTACTGCCAGATGCCAATCCTGAATGTAATGCCAGATGCCATTTTAGGTGACTCAACATGTGTTATCTAATCAATGCCATAATGAGACCATATTGGCCTCAATTATGTCTTGTGCTACATCTCCAACCTAAAAGCCACAGCATCAGAAGGATCATACACTGTACTCCATGCATACAGGTTCACAAACTGCATACATCTCCAAACTACCATCCTCTACAGGAAGCACAACACCTTCTGACTGGAATCCTAACATTCCAGTTAGAACCAATCCAGAAATAAAAATAACCAGCACCTCACCTTGAGCTGAACGACGGAAGATCTTGTAATCCTTTGATCCTCTTCATTTCAAAACACAGCCAACAGACTTACCTTGAGGTGATCTCATAATTTGTTGCCGTTGGTTTTTTGTACTTTCATTTACATTGCAATGCCCCCAGGTGTACATGTTACCAAATTAACCACCGCCAATAAACAAGGCTCATAACTGTTAGGTCCCACAACAACCTCAAATCCTTGCCTAAAAGCTAAGAAATGCAAAATAGTGCCCAGATTTACAGTTCCTGATCTTTTATCTTCCTCACAACTCTCAAAAACTATCTACATCGCATGAGTGTTGCCTTACTGATTGGGGGTGTGGTCTGAGTAACCAGAGATGCATGCTAAAATACAGTACTGTCTGAAGTCCACAGTTCTGAAGATGTGTCCCCTCAGGAGAAACCACGTGTTTAAGAGGGCATTGTAGTTACATGAATTGGAATGCCCTTCAAGATAGTGACAGGGATTCCTAAAGGAGAAACGACAAGGGCAAGATGTGCTCTAAGTGACTAGAACACAACCTCAGGTGTAACACCAGAGAACTATGGAACACATTTCAATTTCCTCTCCATACATCTTGAAGACCCAGTGAGGGTTTTTTTACCTCCTCAGCTGAAGAACACAACTTCAGCTTGAAGAGGACCCTAGTTGGGATGTTTCAAGAATGTTTCTGAGTCAAGGGGACCCATCTTCCAGGTCCAGCAAGCCCTGTCCATTACAGTCAAGCCTAAAAAAGACTTGCATCTCAGTGCAATAGTGCACAAGATACAATCCACAGTGCTTGCTATCTGCCTCTAGCGGGTAGTGGGTAGGAGGGACAGCAAGTTTGAAAACTGTCCATCTTTCGCGACCATTTACAGGCACATTTCCCAGGAAACATTTTCCGACGTTCATGTGGAATTCCATTAGTGCATCCATTGTTCCTCATCAGTGCAGTCCTCATTTGTAGTCACTCATCTTGCATCCTTCATTTACACTGCAATCCAACCTGCATGACACGCAAGATGCTGCCCAGCATGTTAGGAGATGGAATAAAAAGCTGGATCATACCCAGGCTCTTGATGTGTACTGGATTGTTCAAGCATATCTGGCGCCCATATCATCTTTCATTCTGTTACCATGGCTAATGCAAGCAACAACTGCCTTAACAAAAAGGCATCCAGAAACTCCAACTAAAAAGACTGATGTGCACTGCAATGCAAAAAAAATAAATGGATACAATAGACTTATAGCTTCCAATCTACTGTAAACCAACTAGTCAAACCCCCACGCCACACTCATGTCAATCTCCCATAACTGATCATTCCAATGTTCCCATGCCAGGTCGAAATCTGACCACGCCCACATGTAGAAACCTATGCCAGATCGAACCCTGTCCACATGTACCCCATATCAGTTCGAACACTGACCACGCTCACACATAGTACCCCGTCAGGTCGACCCCTGACCACATGTAGTACCCTATGCCAGGTCGAACCCCAGCTACGCTCACACATGCAGTACCCTATGCCAGGTCAAACCCTAGCTACGCTCACACATGCAGTACCCTATGCCAGGTCGAACACTGGCCACATGTACCCTATACCAGGTCGAACCCTAGCCACGCTCACATGCAGTACTCTATGCCAGGTTGAACCCTAGTCACACTCAAATGTACCCTATGCCAGGTCCAACCCTGGCCACATGCAGTACCCCATGCTAGGTCGAACCCTAGCCATGTTCACATATGTAGTACCCTATGCCAGGTCAATACCCAGCCATGCTCACATATAAACGCTTTGCCAGGTCGAACCCCAGCTACGCTCACACATGCAGTACCCTATGCCAGGTCCAACCCTAGCCACACTCACATGCAGTACCCTATGCCAGGTCGAACCCTAGCCACGCTCACGCATGGATGTCAGGTCAAACCCCAGCCATGCTCACACGTCGTACCTTATGCCAGTTCAAACGCTGGCCTCATGCAGTACCCTATGCCAGGTTGAACCCTAGCCACACTCACATGTAGTACCCTATGCCAGGTCGAACCCTAGCCACGCTCACATGCAGGAACCTTTTCCAGGTTGAACCCTCGTCACACTCACATGTACCCTATGTCAGGTCCAACCCT
The DNA here is from genome assembly GCA_030340625.1 of Merluccius polli. Lineage (NCBI taxonomy): Eukaryota > Metazoa > Chordata > Actinopteri > Gadiformes > Merlucciidae > Merluccius > Merluccius polli. Next base: position 64,012 of record JAOPHQ010003465.1, read on the forward strand.
GGCCACATGCAGTACCCCATGCTAGGTCGAACCCTAGCCATGTTCACATATGTAGTACCCTATGCCAGGTCAATACCCAGCCATGCTCACATATAAACCCTTTGCCAGGTCGAACCCCAGCTACGCTCACACATGCAGTACCCTATGCCAGGTCGAACCCTAGCCACGCTCATGCATGCAGTACCCTATGTCAGGTCAAACCCTAGCCATGCTCACACGTCGTACCTTATGCCAGTTCAAACGCTGGCCTCATGCAGTACCCTATGTCAGGTCCAACCCTGGCCACATGCAGTACCCCATGCTAGGTCGAACCCTAGCCATGTTCACATATGTAGTACCCTATGCCAGGTCAATACCCAGCCATGCTCACATATAAACCCTTTGCCAGGTCGAACCCCAGCTACGCTCACACATGCAGTACCCTATGCCAGGTCGAACCCTAGCCACGCTCATGCATGCAGTACCCTATGTCAGGTCAAACCCCAGCCATGCTCACACGTCGTACCTTATGCCAGTTCAAACGCTGGCCTCATGCAGTACCCTATGCCAGGTTGAACCCTAGCCATGCTCACATATACCCTTTGCCAGGTCGTACCCTGGCCACATGCAGTACCCTAGGCCAGGCAATCCATCTCATGGGTGTAAAGTAACTAGTGACAACTAATCAAGTTACTGTAACTTAGTAGCTTTTTTTGTGTAATTGTACTTTGAGTATTTTTAAAATAAGATTTTACCTTTACTTAAGGTCAAGAACAATAATCTAATTTGCGTGTACTTTCTTTACACCAATACTTTTACTTGAGTAAAAAACCCACATGCCACCCAACCATGCCAAACTCTTATGCCATGACACCCACATGTAGTACCCCATGCCAGGAAAAATTCCCATTCCAACCCACATGCCACACAACAAGGTCGGTTTGAAACACACTTGCGTATTATACTCTCATGCCAGGTCAAACCCACATAAAAATCAAAGAGCTTTGCAATGAAAAAAACATTGCTGGTAACCACAATTCCTTAGGCGCCAGCAACATTCTTCAGTGGTGTCCGACGTTTAATTGACTATGCAGGGTGTCTCCAAAAGGTATACAAGTTGACTCAATGTCGCTGAAGTGACGTCCTGGCAGTCCAGTGATTTCCTGATTGAGTAGCCTTCACAGATGCAAACCATTCAGCTTTGCTTAGCCTGAGGACAGGGACAGGACTTGTGGTGAGCAGAAGAAGGTAATCTGTTCATAAGGAAACCCCATTGGTGGGGTGGTAGGTCTTGAAGAGCAGGATCCGCCATCATCCCATCCGAGTAGCAGGCCGATGAGCCCTCTGCTGGCTCAGATGGAAGCTTTCTGTGGAGGGTCTTTTGTATTCTCCAACCCCAAGATGCAAGGCTTTCTCAGGCTGAACTGCAGAGTAATGGAAGAGGTCAGCTAGACCTGGAAGATGGGTCCCCTCAAATCAGAAACCATCTTGGAAACATCCCGACTAGGACCCTTTTTTAACTGAATTTGTGCACTCCTCCAGCTGGGGAGTTCTAACTGTCGCTAAGGCTTCAAGATGTATGGAGAGGAAATGTGTTCTAGTTACTTAAGGAAGCGCACATTTCGCCCATGGCGTTTCTCCTTAAGGATTCCCTGTCACCATCTTGAAGGACATTCCCGTTCATGCAACTACGATAGCCTCTTAAACACTTGGTTTCTCCTTTGGAGATATGGCTACAGAACTGTAGACTTCGAGTGCTGTATTCTTGCATGCATCTATGGTCACTCAGACCACACCCCCATCAGCAAGACAACATTCATGCCATATAGATTCAGAGTTCATGAAAGTCATGGGAAAGTGGAAAGAACGAATCAGAGCACAACCCTGACTATGTTTTGGCTGTACCCACAGAAGTCCAACTATTCCACTCATCTATACTTGCACCACTTCTAACAGTAATCCTAATTGAAACTAAATGCTTAATACGAAATCAGTCCTATTCAAATCAATTACACCCAAGTTATTTCAACCAACCAAGAAGCCAAGAACAATGTTCCCAAGCATAAAATAAAAACACTGACTTACAGTTCGCAGTTTCTTCTTCATTAGTTCAATTTTGTAACTCTTAGAAAGGCTTTCTTCTCATAGTCGACCTGTGAAGGAGCATAATGAGTAGATTTGTTTCAGAGCTCAAATGAACCACTAAACATTGGCAATGTTGCTTTATGTTCATAATATACATTAGGTGATTGGTGTGAAGCAACCATTACCTACTGTTATTTATTATTCGTTTTAAGTATTTATTATCCCCAAAATTCAGCACAAATCTACTCCACAATTTTAGAGCACTAATATTCCTTTATATACTCAATAGTCTATTGAGATAATTTAACAGATGTTGTATCATTTTAAGATAGTTAATCCAACTTTTTTTTTTATAGTGGAAGTCACTGGGTGTCAATCTGCCAACATTCAACCTTAATTACTGACCGTACTTACCTATAGAAACTCTACTATGAAAACTGAAATCAATTTTTAACTTGATTGCTTACAACAAGACTGGGAGATACAAAGGGACATGTAGCCTAAATGTGCAAAGCCACTAAGCCTAAGGCTACTTTCATTATAGCATTATTAGTGTGGTTGCAAAGCAAGCTGAAAACCATTTGCAGTTTTATATTAAAAACGTTACATGAATAACAATTATGACAACAACATAGGCCTAGGCTAAAACTAAAAAAACGTTACCTAGTGTCCACGTTGGGAACATCATGGCACGTGGCGTGACCATAGACCATTTACTGTAGTCTTTATCGTTTTAGGCCTATTTTAGGGCCACCTGGTTTGGTCTCTGGTAGCCTAAACTAAATTAAGTATTAAGTACCTTAACTAAAAAACATGAATTTAAAACCCCTACCACAGACTCCTCCAAAACATTTAGCCCAACAAATAGGCCCTCAACAACAACGTTCACCGCCACTTGCTAATTATCCGTTAGCAAAGTCCAACTATAGGAACATGTCCACACACAACTCGTGGAAACACCGAATTAACTAAAAAATACAATCCTGACAACGAATGGGGTACTTATAAAACAGTTCACGGCAAACAACATCCAGCAATAACATTTTAAAAGTAATTAGCGGTGGTCAGAGAAATAAATGTAATACCTAGGCCAACTCACAGGTCCAGACAAGTCGGTTTTCACTTCGAAAAGTCTTCGTAATTAACCTGTGAATCAGGAACAGATTAGTAATTAATAAACCTGTTCACCGGAAAACGACACGTTCCGGTTCAATGTCTCCATTAATATTAAGCTCCTCACCGTGTCTACGGGAGGCCGCGTACCGAGCAGAGCGCGAGCGGCAACAGCTGAACTTCTCGTGAAGCGAAACGAAGCGCGCGCCGCCAGCTGCAACAGGTGACCTCATTAGTGTGATTCATCATGCAGGTGCGGCGCCCACCTGGGTGAGGGTGAAACGGTCAATGCCGTGTTTTTCTCCCCCTTAAATGACACCACTTCCCTACCCAATGCCCCCTAGCTGTAAGGGATAGCCCAGCCGACTTTCTAACAGTGGAGGTGTGTTACAGTCTGAATGTGGTGTATCCGAGGCTGGCCTCTGGGCGGCGGTACGGACACAGAACCGAGCCGTAGGTGAGGATGGGTTCGGTTCACATGAAATACTAACGCAGTGATAGGGAGGGGTGGGGGAATCAACACAGCAAAGGCGATTCAGTGCTTTAATAACGCACAATTAAACTCAAACAAATAACAAATAGTACATGCGTAAGTGCTGTAATCGTAACCACACACCGATATTAAAAACAACAGAGGGAAGAGCCCTAATTATAAATAATGGGATACAATACGAAAAATAATAATCAAATTAATTAAGTGCTATGAGTGGGAAGACTAAATGTAAACCAAAAGAAAAAAACAAATAATGCAAAAGCAAAGTAAAATAGACTTGGGAGTAGGATTAGAGGGGAAAGAATGGGTGAGAGTTAATAATAGGCAAGGCAACTGTATTTATTATTATTATTATTATTATTATTATTATTATTATTATTTATTCATTTATATAGCACATTTCATACACGAGACAGACTAAAAGTGCTTTACATACAAAACATGTCATACAATGAAATGAAATAATAAAATAAAACAGGGTAAGTAATTTGGTTAGCTAACCCTACTACTAACTGTTACTAGCAGGTTAGCCTTAGCATTAGCGTTGGTGACCCTACTTGACCCCTGGCCCTCTGCACCCCCGCGCGAGCTTCAGCATCAGTACCAAACAACGATCCTCGGCTCACGCGCAGTTGCTCATACGAGTCACGTCCATTCGCATCCCGGGGGTGGCGTCCGTATACGAGCATCGTATATTCACTCAAACTAATCATCTAACGGCATGTTATTTGCATGTAAGATGTATGTATCGGTTAAAGGTTCACCGCGAGCAAATATGTGGCGTATATATTATGTGACGTGCTTTTAAATGACTTTAATACAAAACAGAAACCCCCCTGTTGTGGCTTTTTGTTTGGTATGGTCCGTTGCAGTGCAGCGCGGGAGCGGAAAACGTACAGTGTGTGTACGGGAAGAGTAGTGGTGCCGTCCCTTCAGGTAAACAACGCTTAAGGCTTCACAAATATACGTCCTTTAGCGGATATTTTTTTTAAAGTTGGCGTTAATGTCGTGTGAACCTGTATTAATACGCCGCATGTATGAAGGTTAACCGTTCGAATAGTGACCGTACGTTTTCCTAAGAATGTGTTTATCGAGCTAGCTAGCAGGTTGCCTGTTACACACACATACACACACACACACACACACACACAGGTGAAGGTGAACTATATCGCCCCTAGCACATCTATTCACGTATAATATTGACACGTACTCAGGGTATGAACGACTCAACGTAACGTTAAGACGTGATGGAGGCTAAACGTGATTCACGTGGATAACTTGCACGCGGGGACGGGAGGCCACACGCCCACCAAGCATGGGGAAACTTTCCTCTGACGGATGGATGGATGGATGGCGCTGGAGTCACTTTATAACTTCATAACTTCATACTAATGTGTCGTTCAGGTGCCAAAAAACGGTGAATTATGGCTCGTGATTACAAACCCGGAGATTTGATTTTTGCCAAAATGAAGGGATATCCCCACTGGCCTGCGAGGGTAAGTAATGAGTCACATCCGTGATGTAAACGTTACATAAAGTGAATGGGTGGTTGCTGTGTTGTCATGTGTTAGCCTGGTCTCTTTCCTTTGCTGCTAGATTGATGAAGTCCCTGACGGTGCCGTGAAGCCGTCCAACGTCAAGTTCCCCATCTTTTTCTTTGGCACCCATGAAACGTCAGTATCATACCTTGTCACATTGACCCTGAACTTGAATGATGTGTTTTTAACTTGCTATGTTTCTATGATAGTGTGACTGAAAGACAATTGGTGTCCGATTATTTGCCCAGCTCTGTGTCCGCTGGCTGTCACCATAACAACTATGTTACTATTTATTAACACAAAATATGTGACACAACTTTTCCACAGATTTAAAACCACCATATTGCTTTTTATTTTAGGTAATATGACCTACGCATACAACCCTTTAATAGAAAAGTGACTGGTTGAGATTGGCTGTTGACATGCTGCAATGTTGGTTGACTTAACTTTCTAAATGTCTTCTTTTTGAGCAGCGCATTCCTTGGTCCAAAAGACGTATTTCCTTACCTGCCTAACAAAGAGAAGTACGCCAAGCCCAACAAAAGAAAGGGCTTCAATGAAGGCTTGTGGGAGATCGAGAACAATCCAAAGGTTGAGCTAACTGCACCCAAGGTACACATTTTTCAACACTTTTATTTTCCTTATTTCCTCCTTCAATCCCCTCTATATGAAATTAGCTTTTTATATATGTACTTGGTACAGATGTGGTTCTCACTTCCAGATGTGTCTGATATGCCTTTTATATTACCCAAAGGTTAATTAAATATACATTCTATAGCTATGTAGCTTTCATATCATTAACGTTTCATATAATTTGTAACTTTTGTTCATTGCTGGCCGAGTGTGTTTGTGATGAATGTGGGTTTTGTTTTGTGTGGTTTAAAGCCGACACCTCTGGATACGATGGGTGGGAAAGATTGTGACAGCAGTCCAGAGGGTGAACAGGACGGTGACGACAAAAAGCTGAAATTCAAAGTGAGTAGATCCAATCACACACAAATGGTACACTAGGTAAGTTTGGGTCACATGAGGGACGGGGAATTTAAACAATGCAGTGGAGCTCCACCCCCCAACAGTATCGCTTGTGTAACTTTAGTACTACTATCAGAGTTAAATATTACTTGGATGAATAAAGATGGCCTACAACAATGGCAACATGTTTTTTTAGAAACACAAATCCAAATATTTAAAGCGTACTGCTACTTCCTATTTTTTGGTTGTGCTGTACTCTTAACATGTACCGATAGGCTCAGAAGAGAAACATTTGGGGTGTTATTACATTACAGTAACAAATCTCTCACTCTTTGTTATTTTTTTTAATAATTTCGTTATTGAATCATTCAGGAGTAGAACATTCTTACATTCATACATTTGTGCATTCATACATTCATACATCGTAAACCTTTTGTCCTGTTAAAACACATACAAGCATAAAACAAATACTGCTTGATTGTTGATCATGTTTTACATGCTGCAGGGTGGGGAAGAGCTGATGTGCTGTTAATCAATTGAATAAGAAAAGCCAATACTGGTGTTTTAATAGTCCAGTGGTTAGGGTGTTTGACTCCCAGCAAAAAGGTTCGAACCCCAATGTCCGCAGTCCATCTCTATGCATCGTTGATCAAGATGCCAAACTCCTACCTGCTCATTAATGCCAATGTATCTGATGCATTAGATAAGCATCTACTAAATAGTGACCAGTACTGGGCCATATTAAAGGCACTGAACTAATAAAGCCGCAATTGTAGATGTCATTATTAATGATTTACGTCCTTAAATTAAGGTTGTTTGATTTCGTACAAACAAAGTTATCCTTTAATGTGTAGTCTCTCTTGTATTGCCTGCTGCTACTACAAAGTTTTGCTAACACTTCAAAGGGATGCTATCTGCTTAATGTCTCTCTTTGCCTTACCAACTGCCTAACATGCCTTCTGCCTCTCTATGTGGGATTTGCACCTTGATGCATTGTACATGTTTGGCCTGTTTTTTTTTTTGGTTATGCCCAGTGAGGTGGAAGTGAGGTAAAGCCTGTGTTATCCCGAGAAGTCAATAGAGGACGTTAGGACTGGCACTAACTTTGCTTTCTCTTCCAAACACTTGTTTAACCCCGCCCACTTGCCCTGGGGCCTATGACGTGTCTTGGGGGAATTCAGGTTCCAGGAAGTGAGGCTGGACAAGAGAATGAGGAGGAGGAGGAAGAGATGATGATGATGGAGGAGGAGGAAGGGTCTCTGGAGGTGTCTGGTCAGGGCCCTCAAAGCCAGGATGTACGTACTTTGCATGGGGTCGGGCCTCGTAGGACGTACAGGTTCTCCCGTCCAGTGTTGAAGGGGTGCACGTGTGGGATTTTTCTCTGGTGGTGGTTTGTTATCGATGCAGTGCCACAAGGAATTTGTTCTTGATTTGTATGTTTTTGTTTTGGGTTTTTTATCGGCTCATGGTGCTGGTTGGACAAAGGTGTTAAGTTCAATACCTGTGTTGTAAGTGGCCACAGAATTGAATTGACCTGTGTACAGATGGAGATGGGTTGTTCGGTGGCAACAAGGAGTAAACTGGGAATGTGTTTTAGTATATTTATGTCTCCTACTATTGCTGCTTTGATCTGCATCCTTCCCATTTTCTTCACATCATGTAGTCACTGTTCGTTATTTACAGCATAGCAATAGTGACCGTTTATCTAATAATATTTCTGCATGGCAGTATTAGTGCTTTTGGAATCAGGTTTGCTGTATCTTGATACCGTTTGTATTGCCGTTTATTATAGCATTTTTAGATAAGCACTCACAATGCTTCTTCCTATCCAAATGAATAATGGATTTATACTGGAGGGCACAGATGTGTTATTGCTTTCTTACACTAGATGGGGCTAAAACCCCAAACCCTGACACAAACTATAAGGAGCATATCCTATGAAAGCTTTTTTTCTGAGCTTGCACAAATTCACATCTTGCACCTTTTTGACCTTGCTTTTCTCCACCATCATGCGATCGGTGGTTTGACAAGAAAAGCTATGCACACGGTGAAATGTGGTGGCTGTGTGTCGTGATGGCATTAACGAAAGGTTTCATGTTCAAGGATTCTGCACAAAAGGAAACCTCAGATGCTGCTAAACCAAAAAGAGGGAGAAAGAAAAAGGTTTGTTGTTTTTTATTAACAAGTACACAGGCCTGTTATGCTGGCTGCTCTGGTGAAGGAGGGGATGATGAGTTTCTAACATTGAGGGTATTTTGCTCCCTTTAGCAAATGGTTTCAATGGCTTTTTTTCCCTTTATCAAAGCCATTTTATTTGTATAGCCCTTAACCACAGTTACAGTCTCAAAGGGCTTCACAGGTCCACATTACAGTATATGACACCCTTTTTTAACAGTTGAAGTTGTTTTTCTTCCTTCTTTGTTTTTGTTTTGTTTGTCTCTTGGTTTCCAGGGTGATGCCGACCAGGACTCTGAGAAGGAGGAAGATCCCGCCAGTCCCACCAGCCCATCAGGTAGCACATCCATGTGATGACATCACTTTGACATCACTTCCTCCACCCTCAGCCTCCTGCGTGCATCCATGAAAATGCGAATAGTAAATAGTGGTGTGTGTGTGTGGTTTTAGCAGGAGGAGAAGGTCCTAAGCGTCGAGGCAGGAAGCCCAGGTCTGAGAAGAGTGTCCCCCTCCAGCCGCAGGACCTCCAGGGCTCTGGCAGTGAAATGTACTCACATTATTACTACTACTATTACTACTAACCCCCCCATAGTTACACAACAGTAACGTACAGATACATGTTATGTAGGGATATCATAGTTTGAGGTTTAGATATTCTTTCTGAAATGTGTGATCAGGATTGTATGAACCCTACTAATTCAGAATATTCAGAAAATATTTTATTGTCAGATGCACAGAACAAGACAGTCAGATTCGGCACTGAAATTCAATGCCACGTGACTACATTCTTAGGGTATAATATACTAGAATGATCAAATATGCTTGACAAAATAAATGTACAAATGTATATAAAGATAAATATACAACAAAGCAATACGTTTATTAAAGGGTAATAGTATAACTGCCAAAATAAACTAAATCCAATTATATACAAAATCCAAAATGTAATTACGTGCAAATCCAGTTATGTGCAAAAATGAAAGTTATATGCAATTATGAGGTTTTATTTAGGGCAAGTGAGACAACCTTTCTTCCAGGACTTTTATATTGAAATTATATTGATATTTGAGCCACAGCCATACATTTTTAGCAAACATCGCACAAATTCTGATAAATGGTTATTGATATCACCAGTCATCCCCCATTCTCCTCTCAGGGACTCCACAGAGTCGGACAGGAAGAGGAAGCGGGCAGCGGAGGAGTCCAGGAGTGCCGAGCAACAGCAGGAGGAGAAGAGGAAGAAGAAGGAGGAAAGCAAAGGGAAGGAAGGGGACGGAAAGGAACCAGAAGCCAAGAGGAAGAGACAGACCAAGGAGGACAGCTCCTCCGGCTCCGAAGACGAGGAGGCAGGTGGATTTTTTACACTGAACATTATTTGACCATAAAACAAGCCTAGAGGGACTCTAGGGACTGAGGAGGGTAATGCTCAGGGAAGTAAAACATGAACCTGAGATGAAATAAAAGTATAAGGCAAAAGTAAGTTCTACATTTTACACGCCTAGCAGTTAAAGTAATTACATAGTAACGTTTATCCATTTTAACACCGTACATTTGTAGTAATTTAGGCTCACGTAGAATATGTATCATTGTATTACAGTGATATCTGACTAAAATTAGGCTTTAACCTTACCGGTTATTATAACATTTTTTCATACAATTAGCTTATGTTTACGTGATGTTTTCTTGGAAAAATACAGGACAAATCTGATCCAAAATGGGTTCTTTTTGAATGATGAATTGTTTTGTGACGAACAGAAAAGCAAGAACCGAAAGAGAACGCAGAACTCCATGGACAGTGACAAGGATGTACGGCGGCGCAAGGCAGATGAATTCAGAGAGTAAATGCTCACTCACTCCTATTTCTCTTTCCATTGCCATTCATGTCATACAGTCTTTGATATGGGTAACAATAGAAAGCACTGGTCTGCTTCTACAGAAGAAATTAAACAACTCGTTTCTAATCTCACGTCCCCCTGCAGACAAAACAAAGACGATGGAAAGAAAGGTGAAGAGAGGAAAGGAGATAAGAAGAAAGGTAAGCTTGACATTTCCAAAAGGTTGACACGAGGTGAGCATTAGAAAGGTGATGAGTTTCACAGGTTAACCGGTGTTCCTGAAGTGCAGTCCACGCATGGCGTGGACTGCAGCCACCGTTTTGCCATAGCAATGCTGTGGATGCAGCCATAGATCTGCAGTGCAGTTCGCACAAATGTCAGAGGTGTGCTGCACATGATAAGTGGTTCTATGAACTGTGCACAAGGGCCGCGGTGACGTCGTTTTTCATACAACGCACGGTGACTATAAATAAGGCTTTACTGTTGCTCCAGGCACTTGAAATACCACGTTGGTTTTCCCCTTACACCGGCATTATGAGAAACGAGTGACATTTGTTTTTTGTTAAATCATTGACATGAATGAGGTCAAGCAGAACAGATCCGGAAGCGATCAGGACTGGATGCCGGACCTGTGGATCACAACCCTACCCGTATATTGGCATAATTATTGTTATTCATGGCTGTTATTCATGGATTCTAGCAACCAAGTCGAGAACAAGCGGCCGTTTTGTGCTGACTAATTGACCACACTCTTATGACTTCTGTAAGATTTTGTTGAATTTATCTGAGATGCATTCTTAAATATTTAGTGTTTTGAAAGGTGGTCTGAGGTAATAAATGAATATTAAACCCCTAAGTGAATGTCAAAAAATCAGTCATTGGCATGCAATTCTAAATGCTACAAACTTTGTAGTTTCTTTTTTCTCTTTGATCATCACTAGTCTGGAGGCATGGACAAAAGCGAATTCTTCAATGAATTTGAATGGATCATATCCATTTTCAATCACTAATCACAAAACATTTTTTTACAGAAATCTCAACAGAATCCAAACTGCAAAGGTTGCACGGGGAAATCAAAATATCTCTAAAAATCGACAACCCGGTAAGTTTTAGTATACGGTTATCCATCACAATGTTTTTGTACTTGGAAGACAGATCCCATTTTCATTTCAACATGCATAATCCATAATCCCAACCCCAGGATGTGAGGAAGTGTTTGGAGGCGCTGGATGAGATCGGCACGCTGCAAGTGACCATGCAGCACCTGCAGAAGCACAGCGAACTAATCGCCACGCTCAAAAAGGTAATGCCAGCTAACCACATGCTCTACTGCAGTGTCCGCTAGTCTAGTTAGCAAGCTAACCTGCACTGAGCGCTACATAGCGCAAAGGAATTAAGTGATTGTAGTAGAAAACCGATATTAAAGTACAATATTTTTATCGTTTGTCCAGCAGATGGCTGTTCCCCTTAGGGACTGTACGATATTTACCGGGGGGGGAGGGCCGGTCGTCAGGGGGGGAGGGCCTAGGATAATTTTTTAAAGCCTTAGGGGAGGGCCCAGGAGAATATTTTTGGCCTGGGGGGAGGGCCGAGGAAAATTATTTTATGGGGGGGCAATCGTCATGACTCATGCCGAGTTCGATGTTTAAATGAAAGATAGGATAGCCTGTAAGGAAGTGAACGTCTCCTTTACCATAACCATAACCCTTTTTGGAGTGAATTGTTTCACAGTAGACTGCGGACGCTGTAGACTCTGCTCTGCGAGCGGACGCTGTAGACTCTGCTCGTCTCATACCACCGCGAACGGGTTTATGAGACCCCAGATCGTTTCACACAGGCGAGAGGGTACCTTTGGCGTCAGTATCCAGGGCTTAATTTGGGCCGGAACACGCCGGAATATGTTCCGGCACCTCCAACGGTGGATCCGGCACCTTTTTTATTTTTTTATTCCCCCCCCCCCCCCGCCGTCAGTGGTTACGATCGCGCAACCCCGTCATCAGTCCGCGGCCCCCCCCCCCCTCCCGTTGACAATCACGAACACCCCCCCCCACCCACCCACCCCCGGGCGTGACAAATCGTCGGTAGGCCTATATTACGAGTTGGGATGAGAACGGGTTGTCTGCCGAAACCGTCAAGTCTAAATCATGCGATAGGCGCGCACGATGACATCCTCACAGCATGCACACGGGCTGTGTGTGGACTTGGGTCTGCGGCTGAGTCCGCGGCCGGGTCCGCGGGTCCGGTGCTGGGTCCGCGGCTGGCGGGTCCGGTGCTCCCCCCCCCCCCCCCCCCCGTTGACAATCGCGCCGAATGTAGAGCATATTGTAATGCAGCGTTGAATGGATGAATAGCTTACATAAGGGTCCCCAGCACTTTTCAAACCACACTCAAGCTTATGGTTATTGTCCCCACCACTTCTAAAACCAAACTGACGCCACTGACCACATAGACCAAGAATCGCAGGGTGATCATTAGTCGCTCTTAGTCACAGTAGTTTGTGTTTTGTCTTATAATAGCCTATAAGGTACAATGTCATCAGCCAAGTTGTGAAATTATTGGGGGAGTCTCGTAACATTGATAAAAGCAGGCTTGTCCCCATTCTCAAGTTCAAGGCACAGCGTGGCATAAACCCCTGCTCTTGCTGCGTGTGTACCCGTGTGTGTGTATGTGTGCTTATGTGGCCGTTTTAACCTTGTAAACGTCATTTTCCGACCAATTTTATTTGATTCACGTAGCGGGGAGGGCCTAGGAGAATTTTTTTGAGCCGGGGGGAGGGCCCCGGAAAAAAAAAAATTACCAGGGGGGAGGGCCAGGCAGAACAATTTTAACCCGATCGTCTGGCGACCGGCCCTCCCCCCCCGCTAAATATCGTACAGTCCCTTACCTTGCTTTTCAATAGAAGGTAGAGGTAGCAAAATGGAAAATTATGCCAGCCTACTTAACATAGTCAATGTTATATAACACTAGTAGTTAAAATGTCCTTTATGGTGGAACACACAAGGAATAGTCTCGGGACTCATTTACCCAGGGCCAGAAGCCACCCAGGGCCAGAAGCCACCGCTGTCCAAGATGAAATGTACACAGTATCACTACTGTGTGATTGGTATAAACGCCAGGCTATATGAAAGGAAAATTGAAAACAAATGTATTGAACTGCCTGTACTGTCCTGGTGGTTATATCGCAGCATTATAAGCAGGACATTTTTCTTCGGGCCGTAATAGCTTGAGATAAGTCGACTATAAACTCAATCGATTGATGCGACCCGATGATGTCATGTCCTGGAACTTGAGTTATCCTGTCTGACTTTTTATACCTCAACCAAATCTCATTGAACTATGGATTCAGTCTTCTTTTTCTGCATTATCTTAAAATATATCTCGGTTTAGTGTTGATATTATAATGTGAGTGATGATAATGATTAAACATTTATTTTTTAAATTAAAATATCTCCAGGACACCGTAGCTACTACCATAGTATCTGTTAGTGTTTCCGTGCAACCTGACATCCTTCAGTTTGTGCTTACATGACTATTGGTGGGTCTCTTATGAGTTTGTGATCTTGCTCCAAGATCCGCAGGTTCAAGGCCAGCCAGGACATCATGGACAAGGCCAGCATGCTGTACAACAAGTTCAAGAGCATGTTCCTGGTGGGGGAGGGCGACTCTATGATCAGCCAGGTGCTCAACAAGTCCATCGCTGAGCAACGACAGTTTGAAGAGGCCAAGAAGGGAGCGCTGAAGAGAGCCGAACAAGCCCGGGAACAGAATGCAGGTGAGCCTACTGGGATGGAGCCAATGGGTGCTTTGTGGTTATTAGTTTAGATTAAAAGCCAAGCAGTCACTGATTTTCCGATTCTAAGCTAGTAACGGTTAGGGGTGTCCCGATTTTGATTTTAAATCAAAATCGAAAGCAAGATCAACAGAATCGAAAAAAATATATATTATTATTTTTGTTTAAGCTGTGTTTGTGGGGCTGTCATCTAGTGGCTCTTCCTTTTTGTTTTTGTGTTAAACAGTTATTTCACCAATCTGGTGAAATACGTTTTTGTTATATTTTAAATAGATTATTTAAATTTTACCATATGGCCTTAGTGTGGTACATTCCTAAAGAAATATAGTGGTTATATCACACATACCATGTAGCCTATCTTAGTATCTAAGTATTTGAAGTTGTCAGGGCATAAAACCAATGATCTGTTGATCTTTACCAATAAAGACTTGATTGTCTAACAATGGTATAGCTGTTGGTGCTGATTTGTTTTTTACATAAAAACAAAAAGAACAGCCACTAGATGATAGCCCCATAAACACAGCTTTAATCAAATTGTGACCTTAAAATCGAAAGTCAAATCGAATCGTGGATTTGGAGAATCGTGACACCCCTAGTAACGATATGTGCAACAAATGAAAACTTGTTCCACTAGCGGAAGGCAATCCATTGATAACTAGTGACTGATATTTTTTCTAATGGTTGACTAGTGTAACTAACTAGCCTGCTAACATAATTTGGCAGTCCAGTCATACATCTTTCACGTTGTAAATGGCAATTATCGGACAGGCTATATGACAAGTCTATGAAGTGCTTGAAGACCAACTGACTTCTGACTAATTTATGGGGGCACTTTAGGACACTTCTTGACAGCAAAGTGTTTTAATGGAGCATGATCATGGGATGACACTGGGAGCATTAACCAAGTATCTTCCATGAGACAACAAATGTTCATAACTTTTAGTCACATTCTAGGAACAAAGAGGATTTCTCACTAGGGCTGCAACTGATTTTAATAGTCGATTAATCTAATGATCATTTTTTGAAGAATAGATGAATCATTTAGTGTAGAAAATGTCGAAAATGTCGAAAATTATAGCAAATGCCATCACAAGTTACCCGAGTCCAAAGTGATGTCTTAAATTTGCTTGACAAGCAGCCAAGAAAAACTAAAGTATTCATTTTATAATGATACAAACATTTGAATTTCTGAAGCATCGAGCAGCAAATGTTTATTTGTACTTGATAAATTAACTAAACGATTAATCAATTATACAAATCGATTAATTGACTAAAAGTTGCAGCCCTAGTTCGCATTGTCTTAGCTATTTAGGTCTGACGTAAGGAAGCAATAGGTCATCATGGTCTAGACAGGGAGTTAACTGACAAAACACATCTTGGCCACAGTGGTGATTACAAATGCTAACCAACATAACATTCAACTGGAGAGAGGAAGGGAGCTACCTCTAGGTGCAAGAATAATTTATGCAAAGTATGTTAAATTAACTATAAGAAGGTTATGTTATTTGTGATATTAGGATTTTTTTTTTTTCACGACGGCAATCATAAAAAAGATTGAAAATCGAAGAAAATCATGGTTCTCTTCCATACATGAACTGAAAATCTTGCATGGTCACTCTTCGATGACATCAGACTTGTCATGTGGCCTGTCCGATCCTGCCATTTACAACAGCTGACCATGTATGGAACCAAAATGGACAGCTACTGCTACGTCGACATTATACGATCCCACTGTGGTTACTCTGCACAAAACCAGTCGGTGTGATCAGGAGGCTTTCCACCACTTCTTCCAGTCCCCGGCCTCGGCCCTTCCACTCATTGGCCCATTCATCCTGCTGTATTTGGGGGGTTTAGGAACGGCTTCCACAATGAAAGGTTCTGTTGTAGACGGGAGCATGTCTGATTGACCAAAGGAAATCCCATTCACCTCAGTGGTGCTGGGGCAGAGGCATGTGTCATCACATGCGCTTGTGGATCCTCCTCTTGAGGGGGGCTAGGTTCTTCATACGCGTGTGTGTGTGTGTGTGTGTGTGTGTGTGTGTGTTTTGTCTCCTGACAAAAAAAAAAGATAACAAGATCCCCAATGGCGATTTCAACTCGTTGGACAAGAAGGACATTGAGAGGGAGAAGGTTGATGAGGAGACTGCACTTGGAGATAATAGGTAAGACAAACAGGCGCCCGTCTAACCAGCGGCCATCAGAACAACTGCTTTAGTTCATTCTGGCGTTTGACGCTCCAAGGCACGTCTACGTACATTCAACCCATATATAAAACCTTGGGACCTCACTGATTGATGGACGAATGTTGGTTCTGTAGTGTTGGAGGCCTATGTTGTGATCACAAGTTCGGGTCCAATTTTCCATGGACATCTTTTTATGACAATTACGAGAGTTCACATACTGGGAAAGACCGAGACCACCGCCGAAACTAAGACCTTAAACCGACAAGATTTATCTGTAAAATACCAGTAGTATTCATAGGAAGAAACCTGATTTCTGGGATAGGAGATCAATCTATCAGATGGAAAAGTAAGATCTGGGATGGGGAGGCACGAAATGGCACGAAATGAAAGCAACCCAAACACTTTTTTTTTCACTATTTTATTGATAACCTGCTGTTGATAAAACCTCATTGATACATTTTTTTTTTTTTTTTAGCAGTACTGGAAAAAGCGTGGAAGAGTCCATTTGAGCCTACAGACATCTCAGGGGAAATGATACTTTTCCCTCATACTTTGCTTAAAACTGGCGTCAGTGTCCAATACTGTGGCCCATCGATGTGCCTCAGTCCTGTCAAATGCATATGTTGTGTCCACAGGTAACAATGTCAATGTTTTTTAACAATGCTTTTAGTTCAGCCGTTCATGATTGTAATAGGTTGCTTAGAAAAGGGATTTTCACCAAGCACACATTTGAATATAAGATGTTTCAAGCTGCCAAACACATGTTTGTTTGTTTAACATGTTTATTAGATCTGTTTAGTAGGGTGTACTTGAAAGTTGTCATTCAAGATTTAGACATACGTGTTGCAGTTTAGTCATAACAAGACCAAACTGCACTCAGAAGAAGCTGTTTGTTAGTGACGTTCTTTGTATAAAAGAGTTAGTGGATGAAGTAGTTTTCACTATTGTATTTTGATGTTGATGTATTTCAAGCGCACAGTAGGGAAATGATGGCGGCCAAAGTTTATTTTGCCAAGACGTGCTTTAATTCAATCGTTTATTTTGAAGTGCTTCTCTAACAAATGTAAATAAGAGTATTTTTCCTGTCTATCATAGCGTCCACTAATAAAGCATCAGTTTCTAAAATGTTTTCCCTTTAAGTGTCATTTTGACGATTTTCACAGAAATAAGTTGAGCATTGAGTTTTGGATAATGGAGTAAAATATATATTTTCTAATCATCTGTCATTTGGCTACCAGAGATAAGTATGTCCTTAAATCTTCTGTAGATATCACTAATTAATTATACGGACACACATATGCAAAGTACACCTCAAAAGGTCAATTCAACCTTTTCACACCAAGGACGAGATCTGGTTCTCCTCATCAGACCACTGTTCATACAAATCTGCAATAATCAGTGACGCAAGAAGGTTACAGAAAGTATTTAATTGTCAAACTTCATCTAGATATGCTGAACAAGCAAATTTGTTCTCCCACATAAATGTGCATAATGTACATGTATAAAAAAAAAAACATTTGAACACAACCTAAAAACTCAATCCATTTAAACCTGGCCTTCAGTTGAATGCCCCTGGGTCGACATAAGGGTACGCTAGGAAGTCCCCCAGCTTGTTTCCGTGCTCGTCGTAGTGAAGCATCCGGAAACATTTGTCACAGAAGAGGCACGGGTCGCATGGAGCAAAATGGTCATTGGTCGTCAGCCACCTGGAATATTACAATTACAAAAATGTTTTGTCCATTAACTTTGACAGGGCTCACGTTAAGAGACATAACATACAATATACCACAACGAGCTAAGAACTTAAGTGCAATGAGTGCAACAGAGATGATGCTATGCTGGCAATGGGAATAAAAGTAGTTATTTGCGATACCATTGTCTTTTTTTTAAAGCCTTGCAATGGGCAATATGTAAGGGATAATGTTGAAGTATCCTTCAGTGTGATTCAGGACCCCTCCAATTTGCATCAGGATCCTGCGTCACCCTGTTGGGGTTTCTTACACAATAATGACCGGCTCGCTGTATTTTATCCCGCTTATTACACGGCTACTTACTAAAGAAATCAATAATTTGACACAAAACATTGATTTTATTTATTCTAGGGTTGAAAATGGTGTCAATAGCAACGGTTTGTTATTTATAGCAGCGGTCTGCTATTCCGAAATAACAGACCGGAAAATGCCGTAATTGACCAATCGGAATAGAGCATTCAACAACACTGTAATAAGGTAATTTATTGTGACGTGATTTTAACTTGCCTGCCAATGTAGGTGTGGCAGACCGTGCATCTGCGTGTGGTCACTCGGTGTTTGTGGGTCAGGAGAGGGTAGAGCTTCTTGTCCAGGCAGTCACTCTTATGGGACAGTCTGCAATAATGCAACAAGAAACATTAATGGTAACATTATTTTTTTCGGCCAATCCCCTGTAGTGTCATTGTTATGCACTGGACTTGTTGGCGCTAGCTAGTCTGTTACAGCAAAGATTAAAGAAAGCAAAATGGCGGCGATGGGTATTTGATTTAAAGCGACGGTTCTGATTTTTTTAAGTGTGGTTGTATGAGGTACCTCAATGTAGAGTTAGTGTATTACCTACCTACCTATTTTTTAGGAGGCTAAAATACATTAGCAGTATATTGCTTAGCGTCTGTGCTGGTACAGCTGTCTGCTTCTCCAAACTGGGGGCGTCTACTGTAGGTCATACACTGACTCTAGATAAGTACCTCAAACAACCCCACTTTAAAAAAATCCAAACTATCCCTTTAACAATTGGAGTTTAAGTGGGGTTGTATGAGGTACGCTCGATCAAGAGACCACTCCTATCACTTGAGATGCAGTCACAGCCCACTGAATGAGACAATATTACCATCTTTGATATTACCGATGTAAATAGTACACAATAAAACCGATGTAAAATTATCTGAAATTAATAGGCCTATGTTGAGTAATGAGACGCCTTACTACACCCTCACTTGGACCACACTGCAGATGTATTTCAAGAATAACCCTGGTAATGACTTAATTATATTCAACCACATAAACCTCTAATTTCCATTCACCCAATATGTGCACTTAATTTTGTGGTCTGTTGTTTTAATTGCATGTTCCCATCTGACTTCATAGGGACATGTTCACTTCTCACAAATTGTCTATGACTATTGTACTTTTTTTATTATCACAAAGTCACTTTATTGACTGACTTTATTCATTTCTTTTGGCCATACATCCAAGAAAATATTATTTGAAATTACATTAATATGTTTCTGCCTCATTTTCACATTAAGCCCATCATGAATGCATTGGTTATCCAATAAAATAAGCACAATTATGAATTAAACTTGATTGGGATTATTTTTTTCAACCTGTACGAGAGGTAGCTCTTATCTGATATTTTGACTTGTGGTCTTGGGCTTAAAAGGGCTGGTGACCACTGCTCTAGTGATTAGTTTGTTTCCCAGCCGAAAGGCTCTGGGTTCGAACCCCAACCTGTACAGCAGTCTCCAATATGTGGACATCCCTTGAGCAAGATGCTTAACCGCCATACCTGCTCCATAATGTATCCAAAATTCACTGCAAGTCGTGGATAAGCATCTGCTAAATTACTATAGCTGTACTTGGTAGTAGTTAAGTATTTTATAATAAATTGCTTCAAGCCTTCTTTAAATAAAAAAAATAAAAATGGACGCCTTGAGAAAACTGAAATCCAGAATGAGTTTCATTGGCCAAGCATGCTCTACACGTGCAACACATTTGACTCTGGTTTTCAGGCACAGTCATAATAAAAATAAAAATAATGCATTTATACATTAAAATAAAATAATAAAAACATTTATAAACAAGTATTTAAAACCGACTTAACTTGTATGCAGAAAGCAAGCATGTCAGAAATAACGTGTATACGTGGTCAGAATTAGACTTACTGAGTTTGAATTGACAGTACTTGCCTTACATCTGTGATGATGACAAGGTGCTCACAGTCTCCCTGGTGACAGTAGAGGTAGGGGAAGCCCACTTTGATTGTCAGATCCACAAACTTGGTGTCCTCCATCTTGGCTTGCCGGTAGGAAGGGAAGTTGTGGCTCTTTGCCCATTCTATTGTGGTGCTGCGAAAATAACAACCATGACGATTTAAATATGATCAAAATATATATATTTAAAATATTTTCTTTACATTTAAACCTTGCAACTTTGACTCAGAATAATGGTAGCACTGTAGCATGAAAATATATTGTTATTGTAGTATATTTTCTACACACCGATGTTGTATTTCTATTGGACTTTATTTCTAGCATTTAAAATTTGAATTAAATAATCAGGAGACTACGTAGGAGGCCTGTCACACACGCACAACTTTCATTAATAATAATATTCTTCCTTGTGATCCCAAGCACCGCATTCATAATCCACATTTACCGTGAAACTCTGAGACAGTTTTGACTCGTTTTGGTTTGACATTCAAACTGAATGAATAGTGGAGAAACCCTTATTCGCAAGCCATCTCACATTTGTACTATTTTGACCTCATTATCACAAGACGAGCGCTTCTGGTTCTCTCATCTAAGGAGCTAAATGTTTTACAGGCACAGGCGACACTAATTCAATGTTCTTCACTTCAAACTGCTAACCTCCATCCCAAGTCTTGAGCATGAACAAGTCAATTTTTATCTTAAACAGAGATGAGTCTATGCATGTTTTAGAGCCTTGTTTGAAAATAGTTTGAGACATACTTTCACCTTAATCATTTGCGTTCATCTTCCCTGCTTTTTAAGGTCGTGGAGTAAGAAAGAAATCCATCAGCACTTTATACCGACACGGTGCTTTATGCTAAAGGTCATTCATTAATTATGTCTTTATTCAAGAACACGTGTGTGTCGGAGAATGAAGCTTGTTTTTCCACCTTAATCTTATTCTACTTTGAATGTCTGCAATCAGATTTTAGGCGTTCACGTCTGGGGGTGATAGCGCTAGCTGCCATTTTAGCGCCTTCACTGTCATAGGCTTGTGCCTCGTGCTCAGGCACATCCCACTGATTGGCTGACATCAGATCAACAGCAGCAGATAGTAAGCATGACACCAGATCAGTGGCAGTTAGATAAATTCAAATAAGTGAAAAGAAATTCAAACTAATCAAACTTTTAGATGGTATCGATGTGGACACCGTCATAATTATCTGAAAATCGCCAAATCCTACACGTCTGAATTTTGGAGATGTTTTTTAACAATTGTTCTTGCGTCATCCTTTTCATAATCATCTGACAAAATGTCACAATCCTGGCCTGTCCTCAATAAACAACACATCTCAACACTGCACCAATACAACAAGCAAGTGGCAGAACTCAGTGACTTATGTGGAATACATAATTTTAGAACTGATCTTAGCTGAATATTTGAGGCAATTATAGCAGCGATCTGGAATTTCAAATCAGATTCATGTGTTTATGAAAAAAAAAGTGTGTATTCTGAATCAGTACAGTTCTAGCCTAGCCTAGTCCTAACTAGACCTTGGTACTCATTTCATTCATACTCATGGTCTAGAACTGCTATAGAGACAAACGATTTCTCACTTGAAGGCGGGTGCTGTTGAAGTTTAAAACCTATTGGCTCTGCCCAGTGCCACTCTGGATCTGCCTTAACCAATCGCTAACGTTTGGTTGTGACGTATTTCATGCGCCAGAAACCACGTTGCGCGCAGTATACAAACGGCAGATGCAGTGAGCATTAGCATTAGCCTCCGCCCGCCTCCGTACTTCCGCTCAATAACTGAAATTCGCGCACGACCTCTACGTCACTGTTCTCAGGCCGCGCCTCGTGTTCGCTGATTGGACCGCAGATTTTGGGGAAAAGAAATCGTTCTAACATAGTAGCATCGCCAGACCTAGTACTGAAGTGAAATGAAATTTGAGCGGAAGTACGTAGGTGGGCGGAGCCAGGCTAGTATTATCAGCCGATACATGGATAATTCATTAATGTAAGTAGACCAGCTAACCTACTGATGGCCTGACACTCTGGGAATCTCATGTCATTGTAGAAAACTCCTTCCAGGAAGAAGAAGGATGACTTGTAATGATCCTGAAAAACAATAAACAATACATTGAATTAAAGCATTTCAAAAAGGCATTTAATTAAATGACAGGCATAACATCAAAATGCTCATCTGAAAAAATAAACAACATTGAATGAAAGTGGTGTAGTGCTTGGTGCTGAGATGAACCTGCAGCCAGGAAGCAGTACTTGGCGTCTCTGTGCTTCTTACCTGGCTGATGAAGTCAGGAGCGATGTCCGGCGTGTTGCTGAACTCTCCACACACTTGCAGGTCACTAACACAGCAAATGGCGTCCCTCAAGTTTGCCAACGTATGGGACCCGGTCATCAACAAAGTCGCGTGGGGTCGAACATACTTAAACTAACCAAAGAAAGAAAAAAAAGAGGCCATTAGTATTGACAGCTAATTAAAGTTCGAGCTCCCACTTGCCTTCACACAGTCGGATCACAGCTCCGCATGTTTGGGGTCTCACCCTCTCGAAGATGGTGGGGTAGTAGATGTTGACGGTGATAATGACTTCTCCTTCAGGAATCCTGTCCTCCTCACCTGTTGGCTTCCTTCCCACCGTCAGTCTCTCCTAGAAATCACAAACCACAAGCGGAGGTCAGACTGACCCTGCTGCATGTCCAATACAACTCACAACATCACAAACCTATTACAACGATATACGCCGACACCTCATATTAACTACAGGCCTCCATAGATAAGACATCTGCACTATGACGTTGTGTTTAATACCCACCAGCTCCTCCGCATACAGCTCATGTCTGTTGCTATTGACTTTCAGGTTTGCTTTGTAATCTTGTCTCCTCTTCCGTTGTCTGTGAACAACAAAAACAACAACACAACGACAGTGAGTTAGGCGTCACGTGGCTCCCACGCCAACCGGAGTAAGACTGGACCCGGCGGGGCCTGCTGGTCCTGCTGGACCTGCTGGTCCTACCTCAGGGTGCGGAGGGAGGAGTCGGGCGGCACCACGGTGGTGTCCCGGTCCACCGGGTGGCAGCGGAGTGAGTCGAAGCTGAAAAGCAGCACAATAAAGACACGTTGAGGGGGGGGGGGGGTTGGAAACCATGACGACGCCGTGTAACTAGCTAGCTAGCTAGATACACACACACACGTGTTTTGGAAACCATGACGACCCCGTGTAGCTAGCAATCAAGCAAAACACACACACACACACACACACGTTTATTGGAAATCATGACGACCTGTGTAGCTAGCTAGCTAGCTAGCAAGCAACACACACACACACACACACGCGCGTTTATTGGAAACCATGAAGACCCCGTGTAGCTAGCTAGCATCTCTCTCTCTCTCACACACACACACACACACACACACACACACACAGGTGTGTTATTACCTGCAGATGGACTTGATATCATTGACTGTTTCGGCGTTGAGGCCGAACTCATTGGCGAATTCGGCCTCAAACGCCTCGTCCTCCTCCTCCTTGTACGAGTAGTCCGACGGCTTAAGTCTTTCCAGCCACAAGTCTCTGAACGCACCGATGTGAAAAGGTTTCGTGTTAACGTCAATGTATTCATAGTCTGGGATGTTTTTCCTCTCCGGCTGAGGACTGCAGGTCGCCATCTTTCTCAGAGGGGCGTGTGACGCGGTGGATCATGGGAAATGTAGTTTTGTGGTTGTCTCCGCCTATGTCGGCTGCAAGTGTCGGCTGGATTGGGTTGAAAGGGGGATGCTGCACACTTGAAAAGAGGGACGAATAACTGAAAAGGGGGATGGATAACTGAAAAGGGGGATGAATAACTGAAAAGGGGGATGAATAACTGAAAGGGGGAAGAGATGTGGGTGTGAGAAGCCCCAGGCCATGAGGAGTGAATAAATGGCCGCCCGGTGACCATGGCTCATGTGCAGCTCCGGTCCCCCGTGCGGCCATTGGTGGAAATCCCAATAAAAACACATCCAAGATCCAAGTTTACTCTTCACTTTCTTGGCGATGGAGGACACGACAGACCACCACACCACACCGGTAAATGTCCGTTTTTTATTGTCGTTTTAAAGAGGTGTGCGAGAGAGGTGTCCGTTAATTGGACCAATTTAGACAGTGTTGCATTTTGAGGTGATTCTGCATTATTTATGTCGTCGGTAATTAAAGAAATTAAAGACTACGTCAGATATCTCTATTTCTGAAAAGTAAAAGTACGTCAGAGTCATTTTTAGTTAACCTTTGGTGTGATGACTGGTGGACTGTGTTTGTCTTCAGACGGAGGGCAGCGGTCCGTTTACCGAGGAGCTGCAGTAAGAAATTCATTCATTCATTCATTCTTGTCTATCTCTGAGTTTTGGTTCGGGATAAAAAAAATAATAATTAAAAAAAGAAAAAATAATAATAATCATAATAACAAAACATTAGTATTGCAGTTAGCGCACTTGTTCTTGCAGCCTGAAGGGAATAACTGATCAAAAATACATTCACATGTAATTGGCAACAACTTTACTTTTCATTATACATTAAACATGCCGCTGTGTAGTTAACTTGATGATGATGATGATGATGATGATGATGATGATGGTACTGGGGGGGTGCAGCGCCCCCCAGATGGACCTGGGCGCCGCCCTGGAGGACTGCTCCTCCGCCCTGGAGCTGTTCCTCAACAACCGCTTCTCGGACGCTCTGGCTCATCTCAAACCATGGTGGGTGTCCGTACTGGCTGAGTCTGGGAATAACTGCTTGCATGATGTTTGTTTTGTTTTTTTAAATGCATATTGGCTATTATTTAATGCATACATGTCCCGAATGTCCTGTTCTGGGATCCATAAAGTAGGCCCTACCATTGTATCTTATTGTGGTGGAAAATTGTAAGAAAGAAATTGTACACTTGTCAAAAATGACAAGTGTACAAGCAAGAAGAGGAGGATATCAAATTAGCGCTGGGATGCCTTCTCTGTCCTTGCTTTTCTGGCGTGACCAGACTGGGATATATATATATATATATATATATATATATATATATATATATATATATATATATATATATATATATATATATATATATATATATATCCTTGTTCTGAACGCGCGCACACAAACCACCATACGGCGCTTTGTGTGGTGGTCTGTACTCTTCCATCCCAATATCAGGTGTTCGGTTTTCTTTTTGTGATTCCTAGGAAGGAGCAGAGTATGTACCATGCTATGGGCTACAGCAGTATGCTGGTGATGCAGGCAGGCATGACCTTTGACCCAAAAGATGTCGATGCCGCCATGACTTCATTAAGGGAGTCTCTACAGACATGCCAGAGGTGCTGCACTTTTTGTCATTCACTACTTATTTAATCTGCAACTCTTGTCAATGCCGAGTTTGGCTGCCATGTTGAACCTTCAGACTATTTGTTGACAGTTTTTAAGATGCCTTTTTGCTTTCATGTGTTCCTCCCCAGCTTTCGTAAAAAGAGCGGCTTTGTGGAGACCATAACCAACTTGTGGTACCGGCAACCCTCTGACAACCTGACCGAAGGTGAGGTTGTTATGAAGCACAGCCATGGGAGGGTCACCACACGTCCTCTTAAGAGCACTGCTGTACCACAACCATGTATAGTACAGAGGGGGAGAACTCCTAACAACGATTTCCCACAGATGTTTTGATCACATGACGATTGCCCGTCATCATAAATTTACGTTTGGAAATACGATGAATTTTATACTTGGTTGCAGTTTTAAACTACTTGCAGCTACGATCTAAACGTGATCATAATCTTTTTCTTTGTTTTACAAACACCAAAAACGCTATGTAACAATCCAGTGGCCCACATTCTCAAAGATGGATAGATAGATGGAGACTTTATTCGTAGCCAAGGGGAAATTACGGCGTTACAGCAGCTCACATCACAAAACGACAACGACAACAACAAAATAAAGTAACCATAGAATAAAATAAAATAGACGTCTGAAACAGGTTGGGTAGTGGTCAATAATACAAAATGAATGAACAGTGATTTGAATGTCTTTGTCATATGAATGCCCGTCTAAGAGGAGATGCATGCTGAGCTGTGCTACGCCGAGGTCCTGCTGCAGAAAGCCGCTCTGACCTTCATGGACGAGAGCATCATGGGCTTCATCAAAGGAGGGATGAGGATTCGAAACAGTTATCAAATCTTCAAGTAAGGAAGTTGGGGAGGCATTTCTTGTTATCATATTAACTGTGTCCCATCACACTGCCAGGGTTAGGGTTTCAAAGCACATCCATTGCATTAAAAAGGTTGACCTCAGAGAAACTCCTCCGCAGTATGTCCTGCCTCCGGTACTCGTCTACTGGATCACAGGCTGATGCGTGCACAAGGCCATAGCGTGAATGCTGACATATTTAATCAATTTGTCATTTGATTAAGTGCCTTCTTGATGGAATTGGACTGCAGCGATATGATCTCTAAACAATGCTGCATTTATTGTGGCTTGTATTAACAATATGGTTGTCTCTGAGAAATGAATAGTTCTTTGAAAAAAGTTGATATATTTTCACCGAAACCGTTGTGGACCAAATTGTAATAATATTCAAAGTTTGACCTATAAATTGGTTCTAGCGATTACTGTGTGTTCAGAACATTGGTTCTAGTCATCACTGTGTGTCATCACAACATTGGAAAAAACTATATTGTCTTTTATCAGGGATTGTCAAGTGATTGCAAATAAAATGGAAGGGGAGACGAAGTCTAGCGGCACACACATTCACTTCAGATGTGGGGTCAACATGGGCATCGGATCGTTCAACCTGGTAAGCATGTAAATAGTCTTTTTTTGTATTTTTTAGAATTTTGTAATACTATTAATTATCTTATTTCTGTTTATCCCCCCCATCCCTCTATTAGATGCTGTCTCTGCTCCCAACCAGAGTCCTCAGACTGATGGAGTTCCTGGGCTTCTCTGGAGACCGGGTGGGTGCTACTGCCCCACTATTAACCATTGTTCAAGGAAGGATTAATCAATGTGGCGTTTTTTTATTTCACCTTAGTTTATTCGATTCAATTTATTGATTTGCCTAAAATTGTATTTTAGGCAAATCGATTTACGCCACAAAGGAAGTGCGTCATCACCCTAAACACATCGTCACAATTGCCGAAAGTTCCCAAATTGAACATACAATTATGACAATTTCACTTTCACGTCTTCGGGGAACGTTCTTCACGGACATTTTGAAACGAATGCGCCGCTTTTCCTGTACAATACCAATAATACTACTTGAAAATGCTAGGGGATGCTTCTACTTCCACTTTAATTTAGTTTAAAGCTGTAATCTTATTAAAGGTCTTACTAGTGTGTCACTTTAAACACTGTGTGGTTTGTGTTGTGTTGGTAATGCTTCAGGAGGTGGGACTGTCTGAGCTGAGGGCCGGCGTCGCCACAAACGGCCTCCGCTCCATCCTCAGTATGCTCACCCTGATGATGTTCCATCTCTACATCACCGTCATCCTCGGTAGGCGCACCACCACATGTTTTGTGACAATGTCAAGGAAACGTAAATTAGTTTTTTATAGAAGCCTATAGTGGTCAACAAAATGGAGAGGTTTTAGATATAAAAAAACAATTGAACCTTGATATTTTGGATGTGTTATGTATCATTTTAGACAATCTGGGTTTTTTTTTTTGTGGAAATAACAATTATAATCCCATTTTGTTCAACAAAAGGCACTGGTGAGGTTGACCTGACAGAGGCTGAGAACCTGCTGGAACCTTATATTCAAAAGTTTCCCAATGTAAGTTACACACACACTTAAATAGAAAATGAATCCATCTTTCATCAATACTAGTTGGATACGTGCAGGAGGACTTATTTGGAAACGGTTTACCATGTTAGATAGCTGTGTAGTTTATTTTAATATTTATTTTAATAAACTGCACTACTTATTTTTATTGAATTTTCTTTGTGCACAGGGAGCTCTGATTCTCTTCTACACTGCCAGGATTGCTTTGCTCAAGGGAAACTTCACATTTGTGAGTATCATGTTGTCACAAAGCATCTCTCGCCTTCGTTCCTTTGTGAACTAGTTTAAAAGCGGCGGGCTCTCGTCTGCATCTGTCCACAGGCGAAGGAGAAGTACCTGGCCTGCATCACGGCCCAGCAGGAGTGGCACCAGATCCATCACCTGTGCTACTGGGAGCTCATGTGGGCCCATTCCTTTGAACAGGACTGGAAGAATGCCTACCATTACGCTGACCTGCTCTCCAAGGAAAGCAAGTGGTCCCAGGTAACACACTGACGCTGGCCTTCAAACCTACATTCAGTCACTGGCAACATTCAAGGTAGTCTGGATGATGATGATGATGATGATGATGATGATGATGATGATATTGTGACTTGTAGGGACGGCTCAGGGCAACCTTCCCTATTCAGTGCCTTTTCTCATTGCTAGACCTAAGGGGAGGGGCAGATAAGAAGGGCCTTCAACAAGTCCATATCAGGGTGTCGTTATCCAACACACATATAACTGTTGCCATAACTGAAGGAATTTAAGAGGGTAATATTTGTAGTTGTCTCCTATTCACTTGCTGAAGTGTAGGTGGGGAGGGCAAGGCAAGTTTTTATATATGTATGCCATATATATTGTGCACTTCATACAAAAGCCATTCATAGTGTTGTGGAAGTTTGTTCCACATATGTGGTCCCTAAAAACTAAAAGCCCTATTGGTTTGAACCCTGTGAACAGTGAGTAGGTCGGACCCTGGCATTTTTTGCTTTGTTATTCCTAATTTACAATGTCTTTCCAGGCCACTTATGTGTACCAGAAAGCCGCCATCTTGAGCATGCTCCCAGATGAAGAAGTGAAGGCCATGGGACAAAATGCAGAGGACCTGTTCAAGTGAGCAAAGGGAGACTCCCCTGCTTGCACTACTCCCAACTTTGAAAATGCTCCTCATCATTCATTGCGATCCATCCCCTTGTGTGGTTTCACAGACAGGTGGACGGCCTTCGCCTCAGGATTGCTGGGAAGTCGGTCCCAACCGAGAAATTTGCTGCCAAGAAGGCCCAGAGATGCTTCTCCTCCAGCCCCACAAAACCAGTCCTCCCTGCGTTGGTGAGCACCACAACCCGCTTATATGAACCGTTTTACAATGTGGTACAGTGCGAGTAAAATGCCCATGATCTTTTGTTTTCAAACCTTGTGTGATTCCAGGAAATGATGTACGTGTGGAACGGCTTCACGATAGTAGGAAAGAGACCAGAGTTGACGTACAGCATATTGTCCACCATAAAGAAGGCAGAGGACCAGCTCGCAAGTGCTTCAAGTCAGTGAAATGCTTTGAAACAGTCGCTTAGACATTTTAAATTCAAATTGAGAAAAAAAAGCCTTGAATACATGTCTAACTGTCTGACCGTGCACAGGCCAGTCTGAGTATCAGGTAGATGACCACTGCGTGGTCCAGCTGCTGAAAGGCCTGTGTCTGAGACAGCTGGGCAGTCTGGAGGAAGCCGAGCGCTGCTTCAACAACGTCATCTCCAGGTGAGACTGGGGGACCCGTGTGGCTAATCACACTCACACCTGGTGGTAAAATAGGGATCATATCATCAAAATCATAGGGATACCTTTGACTCTCCTCTGTAAATGGTGATCCTTACATGAGATGTTTCTAAAAAACATGCATTATTGTTCATGCAACTCTATGCAAAACTCATTTACAATGACTCATTACCAACTAATGCTGACTTGTTGCTAACTAAAGCATCATGACATGCTGACCTAGAGCTTCACGTTGTATTTGGGGGGGGGTGGGATGCATTCTTCTGCTCTAGTGCATCTTATTACTGAAGAGCCATTTTCTTTACTTTTCACAGTGAAGAAAAGATCAAGTATGATGACTACCTGGTGCCCTTCACCACATATGAGCTGGGCCTGATTCACAAGCAGAGAGGGGATACCGACAAGGCAGTCGAGCTCCTGGAGCAAATCAAGTGCGTGGTCTTTTTTTTCTTTTTTTTTTACCTCAGTGTTATGTTCAGCAGCGTCTGTGAACAAGTGTCTGTTTTTTTTGTTGTTGTTGTTCCGACAGGGTGAACTACAAGGACTACAGCATGGAGTCGAGGCTACACTTCCGCATCCATGCAGCACTCAACACCATGGGCTCTTACCCCAACAAGCCTTACCCTTCACGCATCCAAGCCTGAGGACAGCAGTTGGAGACGGGAGCTCCAACGCGGACCAAACTGAAGCAACTCTAAATATGCAAGATTACATTTTAGTGTTCTACAGTTTTTCTTTACGGTATATGTATTGAATTGTAAAAATACAAGCCAATAAATATTATATGTAAATATTACAATGAGTTTAAGTCTGTCCTCAACCACTAGGCCTTCTATGTTTTGCTTTGGGGTCATTTTCATTACATCCACAAAAATTTCAATATGCTGTTACTATTGAAGCCCAGATTGACGGTCAGGCTTGGTGCCAAAATGGAGATCCAGAGTCCCAGTTAAACTGTTCAAGGAGTAATTGCTTAAAAACATATGGATGAAGATGGCAGATCTTTCTCTTAACACATTCACTGTTTGCCAACATGCATACAGTATTATAGTCTAATCTAAATTAATAATGATGTATTTTTTTATACAATGGACTGCATATTTGGCGTAAAATGATATTTCATTAATCCCAGCAGGGAAATTCAGGTAAGTTGTCGCTGTAGTTGACCATGAAATGGCGCAAATCATTTATTTATATTTTGTAAATGTCAAATGGCGGTAGATGAGGTCTGGGTTACGAGTATGGATGTATAACAAGAGTGGTTGCTCGTCCTCCTAGCTGCAAGAGTGTCTGGCTGCAGGTGTGCAGGCTGCAGGTCTGCAGGCTGTGTAACAGGGTTGTTAGATTAGATTGGTGAAGTTCGTCAAAATTCATTTCTATATTCATTCAGTATTGTTTTCATTTTGCAAGTAGGTTATCTTGTTAATTTTGTATTCACTTGGGTAATAGTTTAATATCCTATATTTATCTATGCCAGGCTCCTTTTTATTGGAGCGCCCTCATGTGGCGGGTGGTGATAACTATAGTGACCGGATTTCAGATGTGGTACTGAAAACAACTTCGTGATTTGTTCAAAAAGTTATAAAATCAACTTCACTCAAATCAAAGTATATATTAAATGACATGGGTGGTCTTGTCACGTTTTATGACTGTCAGGGCAGGAGCTGTAAGTTTCGCCATCACCAACCACATTCATGTGTTTTTTTTAACAGCTGTGTTGAAATAAACGCTGTGAACCTGAGAGAAGTTGTCGAGTGGTCTCTTCAGTCTGCTGAGATTGAGCCGAATTAGAGGGGTTACAGCTGCATGATCATGCTGCAGGATCAGGCTGCAGGCTGCATGGTCTGGCTGCAGGCTGCATGGTCAGGCTGCAGGGCTGCAGGCTGCATGATCAGGCTGCAGGGTTGCATGATCAGACTGCAGGGTTGCATGATCAGACTGCAGGGCTGCATGTTCAGACTGCAGGGCTGCATGATCAGACTGCAGGGCTGCATGTTCAGGCTGCAGGGCTGCGGGCTGCATGGTCAGGCTGCAGACCCGCAGGCTGATCCTCCAGACCTCTCCTGGAAGTCCCAAGGTAGGCTTGGCGGAATGGCGCCCTCTGTTGATCGCAAGGAGATAATCCGCCCCGTACCAAAAATAAACATCTATATTTCAAGTTTTTCCTTTTTTCTTGTTCCCACTGTCTTTAAACGTGTATGCGTTGTGAACCAAATAGAGACTTGTTTGTTTCGATTGGTTTCGTCCTCGCATTGCATTGCGGCATGCAGGCTCATTTTAAAACATGTAACGCCTTGAAACGTCGTCAGCAACACCTTAACATCACAGAGACAGAAAAGAGATAAGAGATGGGGGGGGGTGGAGAGAAATAATCCTCCTCAACAGCCTTCAATCTAACAACGCACCTGACAGCCAGCCAGCCAGCCAGACCACGTGGTCTGGGAAGTGGATCAGCTGACCAAGCCAGGGGGGGGGAGGGAGGAAGAGGAAGAGGAAAGATGGAAGGGAACCGAGACGAAGCCGAGAAATGCCTCAACATCGCGTCCAAAGCCCTGGACGCGGGCGACCGGGACAAGGCGGCCAAGTTCCTCCACAAGGCGGAGAAGCTGTTCCCCACGGAGAGAGCCAGAGGTGACGTAACCGCATCCGGTCAGCGGCGCGCGACCTCCGCGGCGACGCAGGGCTTTAGCTAGCTAGCTGGCAGCTAGCCGGAAGCTATCCGTGCTATCCGTCAATGTGTCAGCTGTCTATGAATTATAGATATAGATATGTAGATGTATAGATGTAGGTGTGTGTGTGTTGTGTGTGTGTGTGTGCGTGCGTGCGCGCGCGCACGCCATTCATTCGGCGAACGTCGCGCGCGCGCGCTGTCAAGTGGTACGCATTTAGGATTTTGCTAACGTTAGCTTGCGACGGATCTTGTCAAAGCTGCGGTGTGTGTGTGTGTGTGTGTGTGTGTGTGTGTTTTGTCCGTTCTGTCAAATGGTGTGTGTGTGTGTTCAGCGTATTACTCCTTGCGTGTGCGCGCGCGGCTCTGATGGGGGGGCCGTATAGGCCATCATAGTACATCACCACACACACACACACACACACACACAATCTCTCGCATACACAACTATACCCTCTGGCATATGCGGTATGGAGAGTATGATGGTGTGTGTGTGTGTGTGTGTGTGTGTGTGTATGATAGTGTGTGTGAGAGATTGTGATTGTGTGTGTGTGTGTGTGTGTGTATGTGTGTGAGTATGATAGTGTGTGTGCAAGTTTAATTTGCCATTTAATTTGTAATGTAGCAGGAGAGACCGGCGTCTCCCCTACATGAGTGAGGCTACATGAGTAGAAAGGCAAATTAAACTTTGATTAAATTGATTTAATGTTGGCAATGACCTAACGGCTGTAGTTTATTGAATCTAATTCTTGGTCACTTTAAGTTGTTTGTAATTGGCCATGTTTCGGTGGTCTTTTTTTCCCTTGTTCCTCTTCTTGCCCATTTCGCACTCCAATTCTTTGGAAGTCCACCTCAGATGAACAGTCAGCCTGTCACCCTCTGTTGCATCGGCTGTCGGCCGCCGTGACAGCGGGTAGTTCGCTTTGACAGAGTAAGCGTCACACATACTGTTTATTAGTTTTAGTAAAACGGTCCTAAAATAATCACTAATGTTAATTTAGGCCTAAATTAGTTCTACCCCATCCAAAGAAGGCGATCTATTTCTTATCGTATCCATGACCATGATCAGGCGATTCTTCTCAGTTAATTGTGGATCACCAGTGGACATGGTGGATGGCAAATCAAAACGGATTAATAGCCCAATGAAAACGGTGTTTCATGCAAGTGGTTGGGTTGTGCCAAAATAACTTTCTGCAAAGCCAGCACTGCACATTATTGCTTATTAACTTAGTTCATGGAGGTGATTGTTCTGCAAGTTAGGATCACCCGGCCGGCGATCAGTAGCAAATCACAATATTTACATTATTCCAGAAAGAGAGAGAAATTGTCTCCATCAAAAAAGTGTTTGAATATATCAAATAGGTAGGCCTATGTATTGTCGCCCTAATTTCATTCAACTATTATAAAACGTGATAAGTACTAATAACTCTCCTCCTTCTAGGGGAGACACTACCGCACCGCTCGGCCCGCTGTTGCTGCCCCGGTCTATCGTGTAGTGTAGTGATATTACTTGGATTGTTAACAAAGTTATTTATAATCCAATATCTTGGTTTAGTCTCTCCTTTCTGAGAACACTTTGAAGTGTATCTACCGCTAAGCAGAAAAGATAGAAGTAAGCCAATCAGGAATCGAGAATTTAAACTGCCTTCTGTTTCAATCATTCTCTCACACACACACCGTCATACTCTCTCTCACACACACACCGTCATACTCTCTCTCACACACCATCATACTCTCTCTCACACACACACTGTCATACTCTCTCTCACACACACACACCGTCATACTCTCTCTCACACACCGTCATACTCTCTCTCACACACCGTCATACTCTCTCACACACACACTGTCATACTCTCTCTCAAACACCGTCATACTCTCTCTCACACACACACTGTCATACTCTCTCTCAAACACCGTCATACTCTCTCTCACACACCGTCATACTCTCTCACACACACACTGTCATACTCTCTCTCAAACACCGTCATACTCTCTCTCACACACACACTGTCATACTCTCTCTCAAACACCGTCATACTCTCTCTCACACACACACCGTCATACTCTCTCTCACACACACACACACTGTCATACTCTCTCTCTCACACACACACACTGTCATACTCTCTCTCACACACCCACATCGTCATACTCTCTCACACACCGTCATACTCTCACACACACCGTCATACTCTCTCTCACACACACACACACTGTCATACTCTCTCTCTCACACACACACACTGTCATACTCTCTCTCACACACCCACATCGTCATACTCTCTCACACACCGTCATACTCTCTCTCACACACACCGTCATACTCTCTCACACACACACCGTCATACTCTCTCTCTCACACACGCCGTCATACTCTCTCACACACACTGTCATACTCTCTCACACACACCGTCATACTCTCTCTCACACACACACCGTCATACTCTCTCTCTCACACCGTCATACTCTCTCACACACACACACCGTCATACTCTCTCACACACACCGTCATACTCTCTCACACACACCGTCATACTCTCTCTCACACACCGTCATACTCTCTCACACACACCGTCATACTCTCTCTCACACACCGTCATACTCTCTCTCACACACACACCGTCATACTCTCTCTCTCACACACACCGTCATACTCTCTCACACACACCGTCATACTCTCTCACACACACCGTCATACTCTCTCTCACACACCGTCATACTCTCTCACACACACCGTCATACTCTCTCTCACACACCGTCATACTCTCTCTCACACACACCGTCATACTCTCTCACACACTATCATACTCTCTCACACACACCGTCATACTCTCTCTCACACACACCGTCATACTCTCTCTCACACACCGTCATACTCTCTCACACACTATCATACTCTCTCACACACACCGTCATACTCTCTCACACACTATCATACTCTCTCACACACACACCGTCATACTCTCACACACACACCGTCATACTCTCTCACACACTATCATACTCTCTCACACACACCGTCATACTCTCTCTCTCACACACACCGTCATACTCTCTCACACACACCGTCATACTCTCTCACACACTATCATACTCTCTCACACACACCGTCATACTCTCTCTCACACGCCGTCATACTCTCTCACACACACACCGTCATACTCTCTCTCACACACCGTCATACTCAGTCTCACACACACCGTCATACACTCTCACACACACTATCATACTCTCTCGCACACACCGTCATACTCTCCCTCACACACACTATCATACTCTCTCACACACACACACACACCGTCATACTCTCTCACACACACCGTCATACTCTCTCACACACACACACCGTCATACTCTCTCACACACACACCGTCATACTCTCTCACACACTATATATTCTCATATACATATCACTTTGTCACAAGTGACAATATATGTATGTGAGTATATGGTATATGTATACATATATGTGTGGAAGTGTAAATGTAAGTGAGAGTGAAAATACATGTGTTAAAGTAAAGTGTATATGTAGGGATGGGAATCGATACGATTTTTCCGATTCCGATTCCATTTTCGATTCTGCTTAACGATTCGGTTCTTTATCGATTCTCTTATCGATTCTCATTTGGAAAAAAAGGATTCAGTGACGTTCGTCCAGAGCGCATCGAAAACGCGACATTCAGAAATCGTTATCGCATGCTGTGTGCGCAAATGTTTTTGCATGTTGGAAGTATTTCCTCCCTTTGAGGAAATATCCACGTTGCAAGTATTGCAAGTTGCCCTGTTGTCGTCTTTTCTTGTGAAGTGTAACCAAACTTTGGAGCGTTTGTACCGCGTGGGCGCCATGTTGTTTACCGTTGACTGCTGGCTGCACTGGAGTCGCTACGCAACGCGCGTGGTGACGTCATTCGCGTCCACTGGAATCGATAAGGGAATCATTTGCGAAATTGGCAAACGATTCCAAGGAATTGAAACACTGGGAACCGGTTCTCAACAAGAACCGGTTTTCGATTCCCATCCCTATGTATATGTGAGTAATATGCATGTGAAAGGAGAATGTATGTATGTGAGGGGGCCAGAATGAATTATGGCTTGCATGGCCCCTCATACACGTCTGTGAATTGAGTCATGACAGCGAGTCTACTAAGAACGTGGTACACACTCTGTTCAAACAGGGGACTGTATGTTGAACGTGAGGCTGGCTGTCCCCGGGCGAGCCTGGCTCCTGTCAGTCTCTCAATGGGCTGACGGACCCAGAGGCTGCGGGTTGAAGTGTAGCATGAGCCCTGCCTAGTCCATGGATGAGTTTCAGTCGAAAGCCATATGCTTTGAACATTTTCAAATGGAAGTATCTGGAATGGGCTTCATACAGTTTGGTTTGATGTTTGCCAATCAAAACTTGACGCATATCAGGTTTTAGAAGGTTCAATAGAGTAGCTAGCTAGCCGCTTAAATAGCCACTAAATATGATTCAGACATGTGGGGTTTAATCATACTATGTAACCAGATGGTCATATTTGCAGGAAAGGGTATGTGGCAACATCCTTTAGTCTTCCGTCATATATTGCGTCATATATTGCGTCATATATTGCGTCATATATCTTAAAGGCCCTTTATTTTAAGTCAAAATCTACCACTATCACAAGTGGGAGTGTTCACCCAGATGTATGATGGATAGATCAGCCTACCAGTTGGTACAGTCCACTGGGTAGGCTGGTAGGTTGATCTGTCCATCATATATCTGGGTGGACACTCGTACTTGTGATGTCACTGGAGGGCAGATTTAGACGATTTTGACTGGCTTGTAATGGCTTATCCACATCACACCTGGTGGTAAAATAGGGGCCTTTTAAGCAATCAGATGCATCAATGCCACTAGCCTCATCTGGTACTCTAGCCGTTGAAACTCTGATCTCAGGATAGAGTCCCATCCAACTCCATAGGATATGGTTGCAAAGTCCAAAACAACCGGGCACTTGTCTTTGACCGACACCTCATCGGGAAAGGGCGGGACATGCGCCTTTTGCTTACAATGGATATTTTTATCGTGCTACACCCGAAAATATGTATAAATCAGAAGTGGCAGGAGACGGGAAACAACTAAGTCATCAGTCATGTTTGTTTCAGCCTAGGATTTTTACATACATTTTCATGTAAAGGGCGATAATAAAAGTATCAGTTGTAAGCAAGCGGAGCCTATCCCACCCTTACCAAACAGTGGTAAGAGTTTTTGTTTTTAATATGGCTCTTGGTACTTGTTTATTGTAGGGGTGCAGTGATCTGATACTCGGTATCAGGACCGATGCTGCCCCAAAATGTGGTATTGGGTATCGGTGGTTGGAGTCTTTGCATAACGCCGATACTCTTCTTTTTTTTTTTGTCAGCCAACTTATATAGTGAAATCACAGCTGCCATTCAGCCAAAAGAGGATGAGACAGATGATATAGTTAATTGTCACTTCAATATTGACTTTTGAATGTGTGGTACACTACATTATACACATATAATTTCTCACCAGTCCTGTATCCAATTTAATGTGTTTTATAAAGTTTGGAAATGGGCTAGCCTAATATTGACCTTTTTAATGAAAGAAAGAAAAAACTCATGGGTATCGGATCAGTACTCAGTATCGGCCCCATAATGTGAAGTGGTATTGTGGTAAAGTGGTATCGGTGCAACCCGAGACCGGCGTTGGTATTTGCGTTGTACATCCTGCATCTATATGTGCAGGTCTGACTAACTTTGATTCATTTCTGTCATAGCAAAGCAAGGACACAAAATGCATTGTAATGTACCTTCTTGGCTAATATTGAGTTAACTTGAGGACATTGACATCCTTGCTGTACCGACAGTGATATTTTGTTGTTTTACTTCTACTGACAAATGTACTTATTGTAAGTCGCTTTGGACCAAAGTGTGCTAAATGTAGGACAAGTTGGCCTATGGTTATACAGGTACAGCTAAATGTATATGTAGGACAAGTTGACCTATGTTTATACAGGTACAGATAAATGTGAATGTAGGACAAGTTGGCCTGTGGTTATACATGTACAGATAAATGTGAATGTAGGACAAGTTGGCCTGTGGTTATACATGTACAGATAAATGTGAATGTAGGACAAGTTGGCCTGTGGTTATACATGTACAGATAAATGTGAATGTAGGACAAGTTGGCCTGTGGTTATACATGTACAGATTCATGTAAATGTAGGACTGTTGGCCTATGGTTTACAGGTACAGATAATGCATGATCTACCCAGTCTGGGTAGATCAACACAGTAACTTATTCTGCACATGCAACCGGTTAATGTGTTTTCTTCAGGCCAACTGTAAAGCCTTTAGTGAGACTTTAAAGGTTGTTGTGTTTCTCAGATTGACTGCAAGGGATATCTGCTTTATTTTTACAATATGCACAGTAGCCAGTACACACGCATAAGGAATGAATGGAGCACTGCAGCAATAGCTTTTAATATTTTATATGTTTACATTTTTGCCAGGATCTCTTGGTTAGTTCAATTAGTTATTGAATTACAAACCGCATTGTAACATTATATAACATTAACATTGTTGTTTCGGATCTATTACGTTTTCAAATGCCCCCCCCCCACCCCCCAAAGAAATACTGCATATTGATTTTGTCTTCCAAAACCTGCCATGCATAACAAACAAAAAATTCCCCCATTCAGCTGTGTTATATGGCTGGCCTGGCTCTCACTCTTGGTCTGTCTCTCTCCAGTTCTGTTGGATGCGCTGACAAAGAATGGCAGTTCGGCGGGGAACGGCGCCCACTGCAGGAGGCGGCCTGCGAGCAGTGGGGGGGAGTAACGGCGTGCACACTGACCAGGAGGGTCGGGACGCTGCAGGAGGAGCGGAGTCTGCCAAGAGCTTCACCGAGGATCAGGTGGAGGGCGTGCAGAGGTGAGGAGACATGGAGCGTGTTTGGTTATTGTTCTCCACACACACACACACACACACACACACACACACACACACACACACACACACACACACACACACACACACACACACACACACACTAGTAGTACACACACGCTAGTAGTTCTCAAAC
The DNA here is from genome assembly GCA_030340625.1 of Merluccius polli. Lineage (NCBI taxonomy): Eukaryota > Metazoa > Chordata > Actinopteri > Gadiformes > Merlucciidae > Merluccius > Merluccius polli. Next base: position 103,436 of record JAOPHQ010003465.1, read on the forward strand.
TGTTTTTATTAATGTACCCCTTCCAAGATATTTTTTCAGCCGAGTACCCCTTTAAAGTTCAAGTGATATGCTCTTATTGAAAAGATTTACCGAAATACTACTACTAGTATTCAGATGTACTTAATTGTATTAAGGAGAGAACGATACCTAAATTAAACATTATCATATTCCAACAGTTTCTTTAGTTTCTTTCCCAGAGCTAAATGTCTCTTAATGCTATTTTGCATTACAAATCACTTCTGACCCCAACAACAAACTTGAAGCCACTGATCGCGCCACTTAAAACATGCAGATTTCACTTGACTTTACCCCTTAATGGACAAGGCTAGCTCTGTCCACAGGCACTGCCCCCCATCCTGCTTTTACGGCACTTTTTTATATTCCTGGGCCAATTGAGGCCATCAGCCTCTGCAGTGCTCTGCGCACACAGCAGGTCTCCATGGGAACCGCTAGTGCTCGGCTTCCTGCCCATAAGGGGAGGGAGGACCACAGTCACACAACCACACGTGGGAATGTTGACCAGAGAAGAAGAGACGAACAAGGAGCGGGAGTGTTTGGAATCCCAATGCAGACAGTTTGATGATGCACATTACGTAGGCCATGCACCGAAGTCTAAAGTAGTATTTGAAGTAGTATTTTAAAGGGATCCCAGATGCCGCTAGGGAACATAGGATTTCTAGCCACCTGTGCAATACTCCCAGTGTGTTGCGTCGTTCCTTTCTTGTACTAACCCCTGGAGGTTGACATAACAAACCCTTGAGGAGTCTCCAAGGTCTGCATATATAACCCTGAGGATTCTCCTGTGATACAGTTTACCAAATTGTTTGTCTGTTATTCTCATCTAGAAAGCCCCCTTATGACAGAAAACCCACATCTCCCCCTCAAAGCTGATTAACAACTAATGCCACAGCAAACGATAAGCCGATGCCGCTCTGCGGCAGTCCAAGGCAGTCATGTGTCACATTCTCGTAAATACAAAACCCATTCGAAATGTTTTGATGTGCAAGGTTGCAGATGATGCAACAATGTATTAGCACCTCATTTACACATGTCTGGATCACATGACAAGACCTCTGAACGTGAGCTAAAGAATCTGCATTTCCATACGCCTTTTTATGGACAGTACAGTGAAGACGGGCTGGAAAGTGATTTCACATGGATGTGAATTACATGGAGCATAGGATCACTCAGAATCGAACCTTCAAGCCTTCACTTCAAATTGTATTGCCGATGTGATTAGCACACTAGTGGGGTTATGATTTATTTATATATTTTTTATTTTAAGATTTATTTGGCAGGGACAGTAGTACATGTTAATCAACGGTTTAGTTCACACTTAAATGTAAATGTGTCTTTATTGTAAATGGTTACAATAAAGCCACCGACCCCCATGACTTGACGTTTTTCCAGGATAAAGCGCTGTAAGGACTACTACGAGGTGCTCTGCATCAGTAAAGAAGCCAACGACGAGGACCTGAAGAAGGCCTACAGGAAACTCGCGCTCAAGTTCCACCCAGACAAGAACCACGCGCCCGGAGCCACCGAGGCCTTCAAAAGTAAACACTCTTCATTTATAATGCTAACTGCGGAGTGTGTGTGGTTGATGGCTGGTTTACAGCCTCACCTGGCCTGAGTCAGACTGGTTAGACTCTGGGCTGGGTGGGGCTGCACACCTGTGGTGCATGAGCAATCATGGCACCCAGGATAAACCAGCTATCAAAACACACTCCACACTAACATTAATATTATTCATAATAACGTACATTCTGAGGGCCTCTCACGAAACCCATGGACACTTAACATAAAAGAGGGTTAAAAAAAAGAAGACGAAATTGCAGTTTAATCAGGTCTACAAATGTGTCGCTAGACCCTGTGTTGTGTATCTCTGAGGGAAGAGCATTAGTCTGTCTGTGTGGCAGAGCTGAAGGCCTTGTCCTCTAAGGTCAGCGGCACCCTAGGCTGCTGGTTGCATCTGATGTTCAGTATCCAAGCTGAATTCCTTTTGTGTCAGTTGATTTGAACTATGGGCCTATACCTTTACCCCTATGTGCCTATACTTTTTTGTACAAATTAGTTTTGCGTCATTCTACTGGCACAGCTCCCCCCCACTAATGTACACTAAATATTTTCATGTGTTGGACCTTATATCTTCATGAACACGTGTTGCTGTTGTCTTCCTCCAGAGATTGGCAATGCGTATGCCGTGCTGAGCAACCCTGACAAAAGAAGACAGTATGACGTCACGGGGGGGGAGGAGCCTAGCAGTCCAGGCCACGCCCAGGCTGGGGGCTTTGACTTCCATAGGGGCTTCGAGGGTGACATCACTCCTGAGGACCTATTCAACATGTTCTTTGGAGGCGGGTTCCCCTCCTGTAAGCAGTCCTATTGCACACAATCACTCGCTCACACAATCACTCACCCACACAATCACTTGCTCACACAATCACTCACCCACACAATCACTTGCTCACACAATCACTCACCCACACAATCACTTGCTCATGCAATCACTCACTCACAAGATTACTCGCATAATTCCTCGCTTACACAATAATTTGTTTACACACTCACCCACTCATTCACAAATCACCTGCGAACACATACGCTCACTCACACAATCGCTCACAATCACTCACTCACAAGGTCACTCGCACAATCACACTCACACAAACAGATCCACAAAAAGCAATGAAAATGTGTGCCGTATTTCAGCAATTTCTATTTCAGCAATTTCTATTCCAGTAATTTCTATTTCAGTAAACATTGGGAATCCCTATTCAAGTAGGTTTGCATAATGGATCATGTATTCCTACCCAACTCCTGTACTGGCTTTTTTTCAGGCTTTTCGTGTCTCTTTTACATGCCCTACTGACCCATTTAATTAATTTCATAGCCTATATGTATTTCCTTAATTATAGCTGTAGAAGTTCAGAAGATATTGTTTACTTTTTCCATGAGTCATCTTGCACCCTGTGTTACACTGCTGTACTGCCCAGTGGGGTTCATTTTGAGCAGAGCCAGTTTCTTCACAGTGGCCATAAGATATGTATAGCGCCTATTATTTGCGTGACATTTAACTGTACAAGTAATGTAACCATTCAGACCGACCGGTAATAATATTTAGCTTGTCTGTTGGCAGTTTAGCACAAAAAGCTGCATGACAAGTAGGTAAAAAATATAGATGTATTTATATTGAAGGTTTATTTTACATGGCTAGGGGAGTAGGGGGGAGTATCAACAGTAATAGACTAGTTTAAAAATAGTCCTAAGGCGTATCAAAATAGTGTTGTGCATGTGGAGAGGAAGTACATACGTCACATTTTCACATTTTACTATTCATACTATGCTATTATTCATGTTTTAAAATAACACATGACATTGTGCAACACTCATTTACACTACACAAACTAACACTTACTTTTTTTCTTCCACAAAAATGTTTCTTAGCTGTCAGATTATGCTGCGTTTCTCTGGTTGGCCAGCAGATGTCACACTTAGACATGTTTCTGCTATAGCAAAAAAAAAATCCCAAATTACTCCTGTAAATTGAAACTGTTTCCTTTCCACAGCAAATACACACACCTTCACCAACGGCAGGGCGCGCTACAGCCAACAGACGGATCAAAGGCACGAGAGGGAGGAGAGGGGGGACGTATGTACACTTGCATACACAATGTACAATACTACACACTCTAAACTACTCGTATTAATCTTGGAAAATATTTTAGGTTTTACCAAACTGAAGTCCAAGCCTTTATTTGTAACATAATCTAAGTCACAGCTCTCTTTGGGACCCCTTGGGGAACGTGACCATGGGTGTCATCACTGGTCATGATGTAGAGGGGGAATCCAGGACTTCACTTTTAGTCAGTCAGTCTGTACTAACTCACAGTTCAATATTCAAGTGTTGATTGTAACTGCAGGTTGTGGTATGTGGTGTGTTTGTAATACAATGTATGTCAATTATGGCACCCATTGCACTCCTAACCATCCCTGGAAGCAGGCATCAACCTTGCCCTTTGAGGGGCTTAGGGTTAGGGGGTATCATAAATATAAATATAAGGCCTATAAAGCCCTTTGGGACTGTAACTGTGATTAAGGGCTAGAATTGACTTGACGTTGTTGTGCAGGGTGGCTTCTCCACAGTCATCCAACTGATGCCCATCCTGGTGCTGATCCTGGTGCCCATTCTGAGCCAGCTGATGGTCTCCACTCCGCCCTACAGCCTGTACTCCAGACCGTATGTACCTACCACCACTACCACTACCACTCATCCTCACCTGACCCTCATCTCTCTATGTCACCACATCCATGTCCATTAGATCCCCATTAGTTCCCCATTAGTTCCCCCAAGTCTGCAACCTCCTGTAGGCAATGCTCGGGCAAGTTCCCCAAACATGGTTTATTTAACTGCTTTGTTGAATACTCAATTCCGTTTTTTCCGTTGAATACTCTGAATATTTCTGAACAGCAGACCATTGCTATGGACGCTATTTCCAACCGTAGAATCTAACAAGAAAGCAATGAAGCAATGAAATCATTTTTAAATCAATAAAATCTTTTTTTGTTATTTTGTGTCCAATTATGCGGGGTCCTGCATCACCGCCAGGATTTTTTCCACAAAAATGACCGGCTCGCTTTACAATTATCCTTTACTTACCGTACCTGTATCTGAAATCCCTTTGGGTGAAATGTCTGCTGAATGACCAAATGTTGACTAGTGAACCTCTCACCTATTTACATACAATGCTAATCTCCAGTAGGGCTGCACAATCTGTTGGAGTTGTTAGTTGCATCCTAGTCTTACAAATCAGACTTTAGATTCATATCTATAACGAAACTGTCACCTGTCTGTGTCTCATCATGTTTGTATTGTCATTTTTGCATTGGTTTGCATTGGATTTATTGTTTTTAACTCCTCCTAAACCTATCTACTAAAACCTCTATTTTTGTTCTACTTCGCTTTATACACATCAGATGTTGTGCTATGGGCCTATAGTGCTATAGGGCTACCAACTTATCAACAAAACATGACATTTATTTCAGGTGGAAATGAAATCTTCCATTTAGTCTGTGTTGTAGCTTTATTCACTCTGATCCAGTAGCATCCACATTGATTATTTCACTTTCACAACAATCTCACAGGTGTTATCTTTCTTTTGGTACAGGTGTTATCTTTCTTTTGATTAACTTAAAAGCCCTTGTAGTTGTGGAGATGTAGTCTGTTCAGTTTGGGTATGTTGTTTTAGGCAAAAACCTGAGAAATGTGCCTAGTGATGAAGAGGTTAAACTGTAGAAATACATTTATTAAAACCCGCTTCTGAAAGCTTCATCGACTCACACGAATGAGTTTCTCTTCGGTATAATATCTCTAACGTAGTCCTGCTATAATATAGTAGGACCGCTGGATCAGTAGTTCTGCTATAACATAGGAGTGCTGGATCAGTAGTTCTGCTATAACATAGTAGGACCGCTGGATCAGTAGTTCTGCTATAACATAGGAGTGCTGGATCAGTAGTTCTGCTATAACATAGTAGGACCGCTGGATCAGTAGTCTTGCTGTAACATAGTAGGACCGCTGGATCAGTAGTTCTGCTATAACATAGTAGGACCACTGGATCAGTAGTTCTGCTATAACATAGTAGGACCGCTGGATCAGTAGTTCTGTTATAACATAGTAGGACCGCTGGATCAGTAGTTCTGCTATAACATAGTAGGACCGCTGGATCAGTAGTTCTGCTATAACATAGTAGGACCGCTGGATCAGTAGTTCTGCTATAACATAGTAGGACCGCTGGATCAGTAGTTCTGCTATAACATAGTAGGACCGCTGGATCAGTAGTTCTGCTATAACATAGTAGGACCGCTGGATCAGTAGTTCTGCTGTAACATAGGAGTGCTGGATCCCAGATTAGTTGAATCCAAAATGTGCACAGTGTCCTGCTGTGCAATGTCAATTTCAGAAGCACATGTAGGCCGTCCTATACCCTACATCCATATACTGTTCTTTGATGACTCTACAGCTAATCATCTAGCTATCAAGACACTTCCTATCTATCCAAAGCTGAGAACAACCAAAGCATACAATCCATATGGAAGTCACTGCAAAAAATATTTCAACAATGAGGAATATTATTTCTATAATAAATAATTGGACATTCGTGACTTACAACTTGAAAACGATTTTAGGTCAGATTTTACTCGTCAGGATTTTTAGGCTTAGTTCCTGACTGCTGCTCTAATTGGATTGGACTGTCTGTTCAAGTCAAATCCCTCCACTGTATCCAAAAATGTAATTTGGGACACCTTGGAAACCCTGTTCAGACACGGTCGACTGGCCTCATGTGATGTACAACACCTGTATACTGTCCTCCCTTAGTAGGAGTCGTATGTGCGAAATCCTGACGATGTCATATTCCCCCGTCTCCCCAGGTCGACTGGACAGACGGTGAAGCGGCAGACGGAAAACCTGCGTGTCGACTACTACGTCACCCGGGACTTTAGGTCCGAGTTCAAGGGCTCAAAGCTGCATAACATAGAGAAGAATGTAGAGGAGGACTATGTGTCCAACGTTAGAAATAACTGCTGGAAGGAGAGGCAGACGAGTAAGTATCTCTGTCCACAATGTGACGCCCCCGAGACTGCTTGAACATATTTATATACATTAAGTACATATGCTTTATGTCCACTACTGCTCATATTACCTGTTTACAAGAATAGTTAAACTTGACAATCGATCAATTTTCCCATAAATGTATGCCTTGAATATTATATTACACTAGATTATCATTCTAGGGGGGCAGGATAATGTAGTGGCCGGGCTGTTTGACTCCCAGCCGAAAGGTACTTGGTTTGATCTCCAATGTACACAGCGTACCTGTAGTTATCCTTAAATGAGATGCCCCTACCTGCTCCAAATTTTTTTTTAAAAAGGACCGGATCTAACGTTTGCAAAATGAGTAAATGGTACATTTCTGACTTCTCCTTCAGTATGTGATAATCCTGGCCTGAGTACATTACAACATGTGAGTATTTTCTTATGTGCCTTTGTCATTTTTGTTCACATGTTTATGTTGACTGTGTCCCCCAGAAACAGACCTTCTGTACGCTGCCAAGGTGTACAGGGATGACCGCATGCGCAAGAAGGCTGAGCTCATGACCATGGACAACTGCAGGGAGCTGGACAGACTAAACGACCTCTTCAGAGGGGGATGAGCCCTCTTTTAGATCATATAAATGTATATGGATAGATATATGTATGTACATGTTTTTTAAGGAAATATCTTTGAGGTAGACGTAAAGAAAAAAACAAAAGACTAAAATGCTTTAGCCTTACTGTTGAGATTTTAAGTAGCCCCGTCATTCCCTATTTCTCCGATTCTTATCCCTCCTCCCTCTCCCCTCTTTTGGCCCGACCTTGTTCCAGAAACTTCCTTTTTAATATTATTTTTGTATCACACTGAACCATTCCCACCACATACTAGAAACCTCCATGCATCCTGATTTTCTTTTCTGGAACCAAGGAAAAGGACACTTGATTGTAAAAGCGGAAAGTGACTTGCGGGCCATCAACGGGGATTCTTCAAAAGTCCTCACCTCTACCTTAACATCCGCATTGTCCGCTTGCTGTAAAAAAAAAAAGAAAAAAAAAAAGAGAGAGAGAAAAAGACGTATTTATCATGGAGACTTTGTAGGTTTTTTCCCAGAAGTAGCTGTCCTAGCAGCTGTAGAGCAGCTTGTGGAGACCACAGAGAACCTAACTGAATGCTTCCTGGCTACCTACCCGCCCAGAGTAGACCCTACTCCCACGGCCACCTGCTACTGGAGAACATTGTATGTCGTCTACTCCAAAAAACCCAGTGCAGTTGTCTGGGACTTTAGGGGAGGAGGGCTTGAAGGACTGCGTCGAAGCTGTTATTATGCATACGTTGTTTCATTTTGAATGTTTTGGATTTACATGACATTATTTAAGTAGAAAAACAAGGTTTTTCTTTAATGCTCGACTAATCATTTGAATAAAGTAAAATATGTGACCGCCTGGACACACTTCGCCTTATAATACATTGAACCCATGGATGTGGCTGCACGTGTGCAGGGTCTGGTAATCGCTAGTTGTTGGTGGTGACGTCATTGCGAGTGATAAAACCCCTGGAGAGGTTTCCCAGCTGCGGGTGTTGGCGGGTTGAACGTGGGTTATTACAGATGTTGGTCTGCTCAAACTTGGTGAAAAAAAAGGCGCAAACTGGGGGGGGGGGGGGGGGGAGAAGTTCCCGTTCAACTCCCTCAGTGACGCCAGGTGTTATCGCGGAGAACATCGGGACACGTTGGCGCTCGTCGTTATCTTCATTAGGTCATCGGTATCACGTGACCACCCGGAAACCACACGAAAACATGGCCGAGCTTTGCTTGAATGTGACTGGGAGCGAAATAACACGGTGACAACAGGGGGTATTAACTAGCTTACTAAGTAACGACGGGGGGTATTAACTAGCTAACTAAGTAACGACAGGGGCTATTAACTAGCTAACTAAGTAACGACGGGGGCTATTAACTAGCTAACTAAGTAACGACGGGGAGTAGTAACTAAGTAACGACGGGGAGTAAAGCTGACAGCGAGTAACGACGGGGAGTAGTAACTAGTTGACGGTGAGTAATGATGGGGGGTAGTAACTAGCTGACGGTACGTAGTGAGGTCAGTGACGTGTCTGCTACTACGATGCGCTGCGGCGGCTTGGTGCGTGTCGTCGGGCTGCTGCTGTGTGAAAGCTTTCTACTGCATGCGTCTTCGTGCAAACGGGAACCGGAGACGCCGGACTGGCGCACGACGTTGAAGACGATCCGTAACGGAATCCACCAGATCGACACGTATCTCAACGTGGCGCTGGACTTGTTTGGCGGCTATGACGGGTTGTGCCAATACAAGTGCGCCGATGGTGAGCTCTCCTTCCCGTCACGTTATGTCTCCTTCAAGTGGCTCTGGTTCAATGCTGTCATTCTGACGTGTGTTGGTACATCACCTATATCATCTATAACTGTCACAAGTGTGTGTGTGTGTGTGTGTGGGGGGGGGGGGGGGGGGGGGCAAGCCGTTTCAACATTTAATCAGTAGAGGTGATATCAATTGTAGATATTGTTGTGAGAGGCGGTTTCAAAGTGATGATGATGGAAAAAAATGAAACCCCTACTCACGCGTGTTTGTTAATGAAGCGATAGAAGAAGTTGTTTAGCTTGTAAGCAATAATCAGTTTTATTGTTAACACCAGTATAATGTGCAGAGTTTTTACAGATATATCTGGGTCCGACTACGTTTCCCTGACCGAACAACAAAGTATGTGTGTGTCACTTCGCGAAGTCTGAGCACACCTATCTCAGACTTAGACCAAGATGTTATATACTAGGCCTGCACGATTAATCGAATTTTCATCGTCATCGCGATGTGAACGTTCGCGATAAACACATCGCAAAAGCTGGTCTGTAATGCGATAAGTTCGCCATGCACACTCGCCGTGGCATTCTGACATTTGGGGCCATGCATGCACACACTAGTCAATCAGATGACGCCAAGCTTCGCTGACGTTCCTGCAGGATAACGCTACGTAAAGATAGCGTTGCGGCTGCGGCGCGCCGCTCCTGGGACGCTGCTGAGACGTTCCGCAGCGGCCCGGTGGAAATACTTTCATTGACTAGAGTGGCAGCGATCAGCAGCGGTGACCGCGACGCAGCCGTAACGCGACGCTCACGTCCCCTACAGCGTAGCGCTGCGAGGCGACAGGATTCGCGGGATCACGCGAGAACTACAAGACCACGCGAGAATCAGGAGACCACGCGATCATTTGTAGATGTCAAAATAGAACAAACAAATAAAAGGTTACTTTGCCTTTCCGAAGTTGACTTGCAGTTGCTTTGTCTGTCACGCTGTGTTCCCACCAAACGCGATGAACGCGATTTTGTCGCGTGTAAAATGAAATCGCGTCGCGCTAGACGCTCCAGTTTTGACGCTGGTCCAATATGCCAAAAAACGCCTCATCGCGGCATCGCGGCATCGCATCGGGCGACGAGCCCGCCCAAACAACAACATTTCTTCCGCCATTTCATTCTCTCGTCGACCATGGCTGAGATAACCACCTGCTCTGCCCAGAACTGGTGCTTCATAGCCGGCCATAACCTCGTTATCCAGTGGAAAACAATCGCTAAAAAAAAAGAAGTAAAAAAGATATGTGTGTGTGTGTGTGTGTGTGTGTGTGTGTGTGTGTGTGTGTGTGTGCCCCCCAACTTTGATTATGGTCAATATATAATATAATATCATATAATATATCATATAAAACATGTATCATTGTGCAACACTGTGTACGTCCGTACGTCAGCACGTCGGTGACGATCTCAAAGCTGATTGGCTGTCGCGGCGCGTCTTCACGCGAATTCGCCGCAAAAGTTCAATTATTTCAACTCGAGCGATGAAGCGTCATCGCGCCGGGCGACGCGATGGAAGCGATTTTTCGCGGCCAACGCGTCCATCGCGCCGCGCTATCGCGTCCATCGCATCGCCCGGCGCGATGACGCGTCTAATCGCGTGTTTGCATTGACTTTACATGTAATCTCGACGCGCGATGAAGCGTCATCGCGTTTGGTGGGAACACAGCGTCAGAAGTTGATTTGCTGTTGATTTGGTCGTTTTTCCTAGATTTGTGTGCTTCTACCATGAGTTGGTAGACGATATATAGTAAATGTTTACTTTTTTGTCTGGTTTAATTGGGGCAATTGCTCTGCCGCTACGTTAGCCACTTTTTAGAGTTTAACACGGTTTTAAACTCGTCAGTGACGCAAGAAGTCACGTGACGTCTTAAGCTCCATTGCTGTGACGTATGTACCTGTGGTTTAACCTGCAGCTGCGTTTTACCTTGATCTCAATTGCTGTGTCTTCAGAGAAATTCACATCAGACACTAGGGGCGTATTTTGTGCGTGTTAGTCTAGTCTCCAAACGGACATGGTTTTAGAGGAGACTAAACCAGTTTGCAGGATGAAACAACGCTCCATTATAACCGACACACACAGAATTAGTTTGATTAATTATTATTAGTAGTATGAATAATAATGTATGATACATTTACACTTATTACGCCAGATAGGCCTTCAGTACAATAACAATATTGGACATAGTAGATATGGAGTGAGCAGTGATATTTCACGGCTCACGGGGCTCAGGTCTCGGTCGTGCGTCCGCTCAGCAATAGCATTACGCGCTTCAACTTTCAAGCGCTTCCATACATTCTTTAAACGTGCCGCTGCTCGGTCTTCTGCTGAGATCTACTGTTAAATGTGTTTGAGAGATCATCCCAAACAGACTTTCTTCGGAGCGTGGTGGTGGTGTCTTTCCTCTTCCACCGTGTCCACAACACCTCGAATGCAGTACAATAAATATAACTTCTGCTCCTCGTTATAGTTCTCTATCCGAGACATGTTCATCCTAACTACCCTCAGTGTCAGGGGGGTATGCAGCAACAATTTTGGCGGGGGGGGGGGGGGGGGGGGGTGCTGCGCGATCGGGGGCGCCCCCCTGGTACGGCGCGATTGTTGAGGGGGGGGGGGGGGGGGGGAGAAGTAATCGATTGATTGACGTAGGTAAGGGCAGATTCAGATTCCAGACTCAGATTTCCACAAAAAGTAGGCTAGACTATTTCATAATATATTTCAACATTATTTGCGTTTTATTATATTATAGTTCACTTTACATTCCCATTAAGTTTTTGTTGGTAATTATAGCACAAAATGCATCCAACATTAAGTTAAGACTGCATCTGCTGGAGTATAACGGGAAATCAGAGTACTTCCGGTTTAACACGAGTTTTACTACGAATCAGCTGGTCCTGTGTCGGTCAGTACACAGCAGTCAGGTTTAACTTAGTGCGCAGCTGCGAGTTAAACTCCAAAACCTCCGGTTTCCGGAGTACGGTTTTAAACCGCAGCACAGCTAACGCAATGCTAACTGACAGAGCAATTGCCCCATTGTGTTTAGTGTTGTTTATTGTTGTTATGTCCTAATGTGTTGTGCTGTAGCCTATAGACAAAGTCAGTTATAAACGACGATTTGTGGCCGTGTTCGATCGGGAGGGTGGTTTTATTTTGAAAATTGACCGGATGCTCTATGGCTTTTTACTATTTCACTTCCTGCCCGGTCGGTCTGCTTTGTTTAAATTGATGCGTTTCAGCAGCGGCTCGCGTCAAAAATAGAACGCTACGTCAGGGGCGCTGAGCACCCAATGAGCCCCACTGCCACCACCCACCCTTTTTTCACACAAAAACACAAAAAACGCAAATTACGTAAGTTATTACGTAAATAACTTACGTAATTTGCGTAAGTTATTTACGTAATAACTTACGTAATTCACGTAAGTTATTTACGTAATAACTTACGTGAATTGCGTAAGTTACGCAATTCACGTAACTTACGCAAATTACGTAAGTTATTTACGTAATAACTTACGTAATTTGCGTAAGTTATTTACGTAATAACTTACGTGAATTGCGTAACTTACGCAATTCACGTAACTTACGCAAATTACGTAAGTTATTACGTAAATAACTTACGCAAATTACGTAAGTTATTACGTAAATAACTTACGCAAATTACGTTACGTAAATAACTTACTTAAATTACGTTAATGGCGCTAACGGAGCTAACCGGGCTAACAGAGCTAACTGGTAAACGGTGCCTGGACTCCAGCACTCACCGATATGGTATCGGAATCGGAACAACTCTCGGTAAAAGGAAAGAAGTGTGAGACAGCTTTGGAGCAACAGTTGATTCACAACACTACAACTAAACAGATCTCACTCTGCGTGAGTCGCGCTGGACGGTCGGGCTGCGGAGCGGTGCAGAGGAGAAGGAGGGGTGAGAAGAGGATGATACCATTTGCTAAGCGGGGATGTTTTCATTTTCGTCCTTAACATATACATTTTAAACCACAAACTACGGAGTATGTTTTGGACATTATTTAACCCTGTCAGTATCCAATCCAGAATTTATTTGTGTTATTTATTTAAGCTCTTTTCCCCCTGAGATTCTTTTATTTCAATAGATACTTTTTGTTTTTGTTGAGAGCAGGGTAAGGAAACTTTAATTTATTTTTACAATAACATGTAAATTAATGTTATGTGGGTTTCAATAAAAGCATGCACAAGAATATTATTTTCCCCTTTTTTTTTTTAAATGTAATTACCATCAGCTATTCAGTGTTGAGAGTACCTAAAAGCAGGGAATCTATTAAAGCTGAAAAATCTGAAAGAGACAGGAACTGTATGCAAACTTAAATATTTTCTTATTTATCGCAAGTCATATCGTCATCGCAATATTGAACAGTGTGATCGCACATCGCACATTTTGCTGATATCGTGCAGGCCTATTATATACACAAACAATGCAACCGTCATCACAAAAGGCTGGCTGTCTACGTTTCCCCATGTCATCCTCGTGTTATCTGACTCCCATTGTTCTTTACATGTTCAAAGACAAGCCTGCCTGTTCTTTACTATAATATGATTATCACCATGTATTCTGCACATGTCACCAACAATGTACTCATTCTGATCATGTGGAGTTTTGCTCCTATGATTACACGCTTCTGCTTATCTCATGACTCTGTCTTACTTCAGCAGAAAGGCCCCGAGGTTAGTGTGACCCAATTCATTGGTCATCTGATAGATCTAACATATACCCATACCTTCAATATCAACAATTGCTTTTTGACTAGTTATAATTCCATGCCAACATATCCATAATGTCATTTTCACTAGTAGCAATTCTACTTAAAGATATCTACATTTCATTTCTCACTAGTCAAAATGTTAATTCTTGATATCAACAATTCATTTCTTACTAATGGAAATGCTCATTGTAGATATCTAACTTAATTACAACTAGTCCACTTTTACCATTGACTTCTATTTAAACTCTATTACAGATATGTATAATTCAATTTTGACGTGTTATAATTCCTATTCGACATATCCATAATGTAGTTTTGACTAGTTGCAATCCTAATGAATGATATCTACAACTCAATTCTCACTAGTCAAAATGTTAATTATTGATATCAACAATTAATATCTTACTTGTGGCAATGTTCTTTGTAGATATATACAATTGTTCTTACATTACAGATATCATAAATTGAATTGTAGATATCTAAAAGTAAATTCTGACCAGTCAAAATTAAATTGATATATCGGCTTGGAATGGTAACTAGTAAGAATGTCATTACAGATATCTAGAATTGCAAAATTAATACGGTCAGTTGGGCCATGATGACGAGTAAAAATAAGGAGCGAGAAAAACAAGAAGGACGAGAGGGACAAACCATGGAGCAAGAAGGACTTTCTAACACTGAGCCCGCACACACCTTCGTTATACTGTATGTGGATTATATGCCCGTTCAATAGCAAAGCATATCCGTTGGCTTTTAATAATCGCCTGCTTTTGCCATGTTCAACTTCTTCCACTCTGAAACAAATGTATGGCGCCAGTTGCCATGGCAACATGTGTTGAATATTCACAAGGTCATAGACATCTATTTAAAAGTCGACCAACGGGTTTGTTTTGCTTAATGATATGATGCCCACATACCGGAAATGCAATTATTGATATCTGAAATGGGAAATTACATTTCCACTTTTTCAACATGTGGAAATTCAATTGTAGATAAAGTTATCTGTCAATCAGTTTCGACTAGTCGACTAGTGAAAACTAAATCGCTATTAGTCAGCCCCTACTGCTGATTAAATGATAAAACGGCTTACCATAATATGTGCCCCTTGTAGGATATAAACCAGCCCCTCGTCCTGGCTACAGACCACCACCACCTAACGGATGTGGATCACCGCTATTTGGATTCCATGTAGGCCCTGCATTACATTATGAAACAATCTTAGCCAGTTATGAAAGCATTAATTACTACAATACACTATTTCTTTTGCATGTCGCAATATGTTATCCTGTAAGCAAAACACATAAGTGATATATAATAAAAATGTCTGTTTGAAGTTTGACATAGGAATCCCATCCATGACCAAGTGTTGTAACCATCATGACCGTTGTTACGACTCCTGCGGGCGTGAGAAACGTGACTGTGATGGGCAGTTTCAAGACTGCCTGGATACAATCTGCAGGAACGTGCAGAAAACTCTGGGATTGGCCAAAAGTGTCCAAGGTAAGAATAAATGGAGTAGCCATTACAAGTGTTTCAAAATTGTCATGTGACTACGCTATAGTGACATCACAAGTGGAGTGTCCACCCAGATGAGTCTACCAGTTGGTACAGTCCACTGGGTAGGCTGGTAGATTGATCTAGTTATCATACATTTCACATACTCGCACCTGGTGGTAAAATAGGGTCCCCTCCCTTTAACAAGGGGACTGATTGGCTCTGACATGCCCCTACTCTGCCTCTGATTGGCTCTGACCCTGATATTCTTATTTGGTAAATGGACTGTGGGTAATGTAGTCTTCTACGTACGCAACATCCAGCAGAGCAGCCCCCCTCCCCGCAGCGTTTCAGCGCCAGGCAGCGGCAAACAAGCAGTGAGGAGTCAGATATTATAGTAAAATTCAACACTGCTTATAATATAGCCAAATAAGGGCTACCTTTTACTAAATTTAAGTCCCCAGATCATCCTTATGAAAAAGGTTTTAAATGTAAATCCACTTTGAAAAAAAAGACATCTGTTCAAGGCAGCACACACTTTTGTTTGAGTTGAGTTTGATTTATTTATTTAAGTTTGTCAAGCACTTTAAACATCAGCACTTTTTAATTTTTTTGTAAACAATTGAGGTTATTGTGATTTCTTGTTTGTGCAGTGATTTAAATTTAAAAAAAACATTTATCTGCACCTTTATTCCTGTTTACAATCATTTACATAATGTGTTAAGAAATTACCAATGTGTATGGAACTGACAAAAAAGGTAACGCTTAAAATGTATTATTGTGAAGGCAAAAGGCGCGGTGAAAAAAATGAAAAAGTTAGGCCTTGCCAATGTAAAAAAGTTAGTCTTGAGCCCTGAAATGGGCACATTATTTTCCCCTTGTGTAATGTCTGCTCATGTACTCCTTGTCTCCTGACAGCGTGTGAGTCAGCAGTGACTTTGCTCTTCGATGCCGTCATGCATTTGGGATGTAAACCTTACCTGGACAGTCAGCGGGGAGACCTGCATTTGTCAGTATGAGCTGAAGAAGGAATTGTGATCAACAAAATATGCTGTGAAATGGAAGTGCAAGTTATTGCCTAATTCACTGGAAAAAATACACTACAATTTTTCTGTCTTGAAAAAGTATTTCTCAGGGTTTAGTGTCTTGCCTGTTGAGGTATTCCTGGCAAGTGAATGTGGAATGATCAGCAATAACTTAATTATTTATATGTATTTTGATAATATTTGACTGTGACAAGTCTACTCTGCACTATTATTTAAATAAATTACATTCAACTAAATAAACATCCTATGGAAAAAGACAAATAAATGTTTGCGTCAATATACAAATGTTGTCTTCCAAGTCAATCAATTTTACTAATATACCAAGTATTCCGACCAGGCCACTACTGTGGTAATACTGTGTATTACCTCCTGTTCATTGTAGTACAACTTACTGGTGTGGCCTGGGTGGAGTTAGTGGGGCTGGGGTAGATGTAGGAAGGCTGGGTATGGATGTAGTGGGGCCCTGGGTGGAGGTGGCAGGTTTGGGGGGTGGAAGTATGGGACGGGGGTTGTGTTGGCTAAGGTCCTTTTAATTACATACAAAGCTCTTAATGGCATATCACCTTCATACATCTGACTTTTATATAATATCCTAATATCTAATATCCTATCAACTTCAAAAAGCCCTTAGATCCTCCAATGCTGGTCTTTTAATCGTGCCCAAAGTACTCCACAAACAAAGTGGGGAAACTGCTTTTATGGATTATGCACCAAAATTGTGCCTGCCCTGCTCATGTATATCAAACAGGCAAGCTATGTGGACATTTAAAAAAAAAGAGCTTAAAACATAGGCTCGTTACTGTAAGGCTTTTCTAGCTTTATCTTGTTTAATCCCCTAATTAAGTTATAATTGTACTTATTTTATTGCATGTATTTTTACAAATTTAGTTTTCCATTTATTGTTCATGTTTTTTATGTTTATATTTCTGTTTGTAATCTCAGCACCATTGAACATTAGGGTCTTAAATGTGTGTCAGAGACCTACATAAATAATAAATGAAATAAAAATATGGTATATTATACTATACTAATAGCATAGTATTGTGTAGTATATTATACTATACAATTAGTGTAGTATAATATAATGTATAATATAATGTATAATATAGTAGAGTATGGTATACAAACTATGGTCTAGTATACTGTGTATATTATAGTATAGTATTGTATAGTGTGGTGTGTGTGTGCTGTGCATGTGCGTGTGTTCAGGGTACTACTCCTTCAGGCACATGGTCAATGGCTCCTGGTTCATCCAGGGCCTGTGCGAGACCCTGCAAAGGTCCGCAGGTTCCCTGGAGTTCCTGGAGCTGCTGACCCTGGTGAACATGAAGGTGTCCCGGGCGCGGCGCACCATCGAACACGCCGCCGACCACAACGCCATCGGGAAGGAAGCAGATACCCTGCTTCGCTTCCATGCTCACCAAGCAGCTCTACTTCGTACCGAAACAGTAGAGATCAGATGTTGGATCGATAATCTCACTGGGCCACCTGTGACTTTATAGCCTACCTTTTGGAATGTTCACAATGTTTTCTTTTTCGATTGAGTCATGGGTAAAATGAGGTTTTGATTCGTCATGTCACATCATTTTGAACTAAAGTGTTGGCTGCATTGACAATGAATATAAAGTTACATAGCGTGGGTTAAACAATCAAGTATAATTAATTGAGATTCAACCCCAGAAAAATATGAAAATGTTTGATCTTGTATGGCTTTACAATGAGATCATTTTGGCATAGAGTACCTCAGGGAAGGTAGGGTTATTCTCTGCAGGGAGTCACACAGCGTATGATACCAACATACTGTGATGCAAATGTTTTATATTGTGGTATTCTAGCGGCACACAGCTTTAAGTTATATTACTAATACAACAGTGCATAAAACAAGACTTTTGAGAGAGTTGTCAGGATCCTTCTTTGTTTCTTCTCTCCTCTCCCAATTGTGTCCTTTTTTCTGGAAGCAAAATGCTGTTCTCGTCTATAACCAGGAAAGATTCAACCCTTTTTTTCCTCTCACTGGCCATTTTTTGGGCTGAAAAGTTTCACTGACAGTGCCACCAGGCTTTCGCTGTGTTGTCCACTGTATTTTCTTTCTGTATTTTTCTGATTTCAAATGTTCTTCTTTCAGTTTATTCGTAAGTTCCAGATTCTGCTTTTTAATTTTCTAATTTTCTTCAGTTCT
This sequence comes from Merluccius polli, assembly GCA_030340625.1. Classification (NCBI taxonomy): domain Eukaryota; kingdom Metazoa; phylum Chordata; class Actinopteri; order Gadiformes; family Merlucciidae; genus Merluccius; species Merluccius polli. Next base: position 121,859 of record JAOPHQ010003465.1, read on the forward strand.
TTCCTTAGATTGTCATTCTGAACTGTTTTGGAGGGACCGCTGCATATTTTCAGAGTGGGGTGGAGAATTGGTGGAAGGATGTGAAGGGACAGAAGGCTCTGGTGGTGTGCTGCAGTTTGTTGGTGTTGCAGCATCACATTCATTTAGTGAAGCTTCAAGAGATGGAGGGGTCAGGTTCATAATGGCATCAACTTCCTGTTTTCTTTTTCTGTGTTTTTTTTGTGCATTTCTCCATTTCTCTCTCAATTTGCCTTGTTTAGACAGAGGAAGCGAGTGCACACTGAAGGATTTAATTTGTCCTTTTTGTTTCTTCTCTTCATACCTGTTAAAAAGAATAATATAATGACTACATTTTTTTAACTTTTCATTTCAGATTCACCATCTTGATTAGGCCTGCACGATTAGGGGAAAAATATGAATCACGATTTTTTAGCTTAGAATTGATATCACGATTCTCTGCCACAATATTTTTTCTCACGAAGTGCAATGTTTATTGCACACATGAACCATGACATAAATGTATATATAATTGCGGTAGGCAAACAAACTGATTTTTTTTGGAATCTGCACATTTTTGGAATCTGAATTTTCTGGGGTATTTCTGTGGCTAAACACAGCACAGCCGTTTGTAGTATAGAAAATATCCCTGCAACTTGTAGGCCTATCTTTGGAATTTTAAACTACTTACTAATCACAGATTCAATCCATCTATAAAACATGCCTGTTGATTGTCATGTGAAATTAGTGCAACTTAAAGTAGCTTACTATGTAGTGAACTACTTTTGCTGTGTTTGTGTAACTTCGCTTGCTACATTTGACTGGGTGGTATAGCTTTTGTGTAGTGAAGCTTTATTTATGGCAGAGTAACTGATAGCTTAGCTCACTACAATTTCCAAGTAGCTTGCCCAACACTGATTTTCAGCAGGTTATGAATGCGGACCGTGAAAGCGGGGCCTCACGATCCTTCTGGCTTTTCGAGTTTTAAGCAGGAGTTGTTAGAAAATTTGCCACAGCAGATAACTAGCGCTAGCTTGTGAGTGTTCAGAGCAACGTCGCTTATGGATCCTTCGATGTCGGCTCTATCATTGTGAATTCACCAGGCGTTGGATTGTTCACCCACTAGTAGGGAACGTGAGCTGGGTTTAGACTGTCATGATACAGGTTAGTTTTACCCTACTGATGATGTTTTGTTGAAATGGTAGCCTTATCCTGTCAGTACGAGAGGAATTGTTTTCCTGTCGCACAAAGTTTGATGATGCTGCAGCCTCAAAGGCTTTCCGAAGTCGAACTACCGTGTCCGTGCTCTGCTCACTGCTGCTGACAAGTGAAACACGTGACTAAAAGGCGCTTTGTCATTGGCTGAGGGTGAAGCCCTGAACTTTGTGAGAACCTAGAAGGGAGAGCATTGTAGCACTGGAGAAAACTCACAGAGGAAAGTAGTAGCATTTGTGATGCAGTCGGCTCGTAAAATTAAATGAGAATCGAAGTAATTTAATAGTTGAATCGCGCACAGGGGTGAATCGAGATCGCAATTTTATAACGATTCATCGTGCAGGCCTAATCTTGATAATATGACCCTGTACTATGTTTAAGTTTCACTATGCAGATTGCGACCTAGACCTCAACCTTTCCTATAGTAAAGTTAGCCTTTAGGATAGTCCTGTCTTGTGTGAACTGGCTTGATCTATTTACTTTTTCCTCCTTTCCCTTAGGATTTCCTCTCTCCTTGCAGGATCATTATTCAGTCCTTTCTCTGTACTGGCGTGTCCTCTCCTTGCTGGACATGTCTGCCTCACACTGACAGGAAATGTAGAAATAAAATATTTTAATATGCACAGAATGGTCAACATGGTAAAACATGGTTACGTAAAATATAAAAATGGAAAACAGAAACATTAATTGTATAGATAATATATTTTTCCATCAATGTTTTTAAATATATTTATATTTAATATTTATTTATATAAATATTCATGTAAAATAAAGTGTATGTCATATGGTGTGACTGATGTGTCATATGGTGTGACTTGGAAAAACTGTCACACCATATGACACAGCGTCACACCATATGACATTTTCATCAGTTAAGCTAATCTGTTGGCTAACTAAAAAACCGATAGCCTTTACTCAACATGTAATCTGCCACATGGCAGTAATGCTTTTTTAAGAATTAATAAGTACAATTTGTGAAAAATGTTACATTTTTATGTAAATAATGTCACACCCATAAGACACAAAACACTGACCACTATTGATGTCAGATACAAAGCTTTTTAACTAAAAATAAGAAAAGCAGAACTCACCTCTTGACCTTGCAAACCACTCCAGAGATGTTATCACAACTTCCTGGTTGAGTGTGGGCCTCTTCATCATTAAGATGTCCAAATTATTGCCCGTTCAAAATATGCATTACAGTGTCACGCCATATGACGCTCATTTTATGGACAAAATGTATTTGGTCATAACTTGCTTGGACATTATGCATAGACATCAAAACTTTATGTGGGCATTAAAAACACCTAATTAATTCACTTGAACTATATAGCTGTCAATTATGTATACTTTATTTGGATATATACTCTTATTATTAAGGTCACACATAGGCCGGACAGTCACACCATATGACGTTTTTGATGTTCAGATCAAAATTCTAAGTAGAGATCTTAATACACAAACAACAACTTTGGTATGATTGTACTATATCCCATCAGAGGAACAACATTTTTATATATATTTTTTTTAAAATATCGATTTATATTAGTATGTGACACCATGGACACTTAGAATTCTATGGTTCGTCATCCACCCAAATATAGAATCAAACAATTGAAGGCCGAATCCCCTGCAGACCCAGCTGGCCCAAGTCACACCACTGTAGCCTTGATGCCTAAGTTTACTTGGAAAAGTACTGTGTACTAGCATTCATGCATTGTTGTTGGGTCAGCACGAGAACAAAGAATTTCCATTACACTCATTAGCTAACCAGCAGTGCAATATACTAACAACACTAACTTGCAAATAATATCAAAACATGGTGACACTTACAGACTCCAAGTTGGCAGATGGGTCACATACAGTGGGATCCTGCCTCCATCTTTAGAGCTTCAATTTAGATGAATACTGCTGTGAACTGGCCCCTCATTGCTGAAGCAGTCCGACGCTGAAATTATGATCACACATACAACTGGGAGCTAACTGTAGCCGGGACCTTGCCGTTAAAATAATATGAATCCACTATGTCCTCACATGTCCGCATGTCGGGAGAGAGTGCAGGGATTTGTGTTCCTGCCTGCATCCTAACAACACAACAACTGTGGTGTTGGGATCAGGGCCAGTTTCCCGAAAGCGTCCGTTAGCCTAAGTGGTTCGTTAAGTTCGTCGTACGACCATCAGACAGTTTTCACACCGTTTCCCGAAAGCATCTTTGATGTACACCTAGGAAAGACGTTGGCGCTATGAAGGACGCTATGGCCACGTTTGCTTGGCAACGCCTGCATACGGGAGATATTAAATAGTCCGCTCCGACTTATAAAAATAAAAAAAAACCACGATTGTAACTCTAAAAACACATTAAAGTATTATTTAATTGATCTAACTATTAACAGAAATGAAATGGACGACCGCGGAGGCGTGACCGCGGAGGACGGTTCTGTTAATGGACACCTCGAAGGACATTATACCGCTTTATACCAATGGTCCACTTACAAAAGAAAGAAATATTTAATCAATTAATAATACTTGAATGTGTTTTAGAGTTAAAATCGTGAGGTTTTTTTTTTTTTACAAGTCGAGCAGACTATTTAATATCTCCCGTATGCAGGCGTTGCCTGCAACGTGGCCATAGCGTCTTAATAGCGTCAAGGTGTAGCCTACTTTTCAACCTACGCCCTCCAACGGCTTTCCCATTCGGATGAACCTTTTCCATCCAACCTTTTCCAACCTTTTCCATCCAGTCAAACGGCTCTGGGTGTGATATTTGTATATAGACATTTGTACAACTACCACCGCCATTGTGTGTCCTCCATGTTGTTTCACATTCAGGAGAAAACTTTTGCCCCGCTTCTCTCCCTCGTGCGCGTGTCTGGACAGGACCCGTTGCCTAGCAAACTCAGACTCGCTGCTGCCTGTTTTTTTTCCTGCCTTCGAGACGCACGCATCGTCTGTCGCTGTGTTTTGTACACTTTTGCACCACGTCGAAACTCTTTGGGGAAACAAAACCACAAAAAAACCCACAAATGAGACATTGGCAGCAATTCAACTGCCAGTGCCCATGGGTAAAACCTAGGACTAGTCTGGTCTGTTTTCATGGAGAAGTTGATGTTGTCTATGTGTTAGTTTTAGTGTGTGTGTGTGTGTGTGTGTGTGTGTGTGTGTGTGTGTGTGTGTGTGTGTGTGTCGTAGGTTAAAAGTGTTGAAATTTGAGGTCCATCGCTAACGTCGCCAATGTGTTTGTCTCGTCTGTTTAACAGCTTCTGTAAACGTACAGCTAAAACATTTGCAAGAAAAAAAGTCTAATTTAATTTATTATTTTTTATGTTCAGAAGTTGAATGGTTGAATGGTTGAATGGTGAAGTTGAACGGTGAAGTTGAGAGGTTGCTGGCTGCTGGGTTAAGTGCAACACCTAGTGGCCGCTGACCCAACATCATATGGTCCAACCGGTTGTAAATGTCCATGTCAAATGCAGTTATTACTGCTCAGGTCTCGTCTCGACTGGTAACTAGACTATGACCATGTCTAACACGCAAAGGGATGCCTGTGGAGGTAACTTTTACATTATTAATTATGATAATTATGATCTAGTCGTTGACACCATGGACTTCTTGTGATATGAAGATGTTTTTGACCTGATATGAAGAAGTGACTGGGTTTTCTTACACATTGACAGGAGGGGTTGCTACAGACAGTAAAGTAGCTGACCGAGCAGGTTAGTGATCTAGTCGTTTTATTTTAGTATTTGTCGTTCTATGTATACAACGTAGATGTGGCTTGCCTCGCCACAAGGATTTCACTGTCCAGAATGACCCTGTGTCAGACTGTAAGGTTGACAAATAAAACACTCGCCCAAATTCCGCTGGATCCGTGGCGTCCCGGACGCGCGGCTTCCGCTCCGGATACGCGCCAGGTCTATTTTTGACGGACGCGTCAATCCCAACAGAGCAGATCGAGCCGGGGCAGAAAGTCAAAAGCCATAGAGCATCCGGTCAATTTTCAAAATAAAACACCCTCCCGGTCGAACACGGCCACACATCCATGATTTTGATCCATGTCGTTTATAACTGGACTTTAACTGTATTAATTTTGTCAATGGGCAACAGCACAACACATTAGGACATAACAACAATAAACACAATACTAAACACAATTAAACCAGACGAGAAAAATGACCAAATCAACAGCAACTTCTGACAGACAAAGCAACCTTTTATTTGTTTGTTGTTCTCTTTTTACATCGACAAATGATCGTGTGGTTCTCGCGATTCTCGCGTGGCCTCCTAGTTCTCGCGTGATCGCGCGCATCCAGCCGCTTCGCGGCTGAAACGCGCCCGGTGGGGGCTGAAGGCGCGCCGAGGACGCAGCGCTCGTCGGATCCACATTTTTTGACTTTGACATTGTATATCTACCAGAATATAGTGATAGAAAAAGTGGCACAGTTTATGGGCTACAGGTGAAACCAAAATTTATCAGAGAAGATTAATGAATAACGTTGGTGGCGTAATGCTTATCACCCATCAAAGTCAATTATTGCCACCACTATCAAAAGTAATAATCCGCTTAAAGAATGGGTACCAAAAATCAACAGGTTTTGGTGCCCCGCTCTCATGTATTACCAAATCAAGTGGGGTATTTAAATTCATGTTTCATATCTTTCATACAACGTCCAGGCAATCCAACAGAAGTGGGTGGCTTAAGGTAATTAAAATATTTACACGCGCACACACACACACATTTTACTAGTAGCTCCTGCCTGATTCCTATTGGTTGTACGGTTTTCATTTGACAATCTCTTTATTTCTGCTGATACTGTGTGTCTAAGTGTGTGTGTGCTGCTGTATGGTTTCTATCTAAAGTGACATCTCCTTGGAGAAGTACAAGATGGACCACAAGCGGCGCGGCCTGGCGCTCATCTTCAACCAGGAGAACTTCCACTGGGAGCTGCGCATGAAGCCCCGCTGCGGGACCGACGCTGACCGCCGCAATCTGGAAGAAAGGTACCACGTCTCCATTGAAACATACTGTATATGCCCTCTTTGGAAAAAAAACTCAAATGGCCCATGGGCAGTGGTGGTTCTAGACCACATTCAACTGGGGGTATGAGGCCAGTTCTATAAGACCATGTTAAACATGCTGATTGGCACAATTCTTGTTTGGACGAGAGGTGTAACCAAATCTTAATACAACCATCCAACACTGATGAGATCAGTCTGAACAACTTTGACAAACTCAAAAAAATATATTTTATGGTGTTCCTCTTTTGACATACTGCGGTATTATAAGTCTGTATCGTCAAACATTTAAAACACTCCACATTTAGGGGGGCACAGAGAGGGCTAAGCTTGAACTGCTAGTGCCCATGGGTAAAACCTACACTAATCTGGTCTGTTTTCATGGCAAAGTTGATGTTGTCTATGCGATTGTTGGTAACAGGTGTCTGTGAAATCCTTCTCACAGATTAAAAGCGTTGAACTTTGAGGTCCAACCCATACTGATCTGAAGAAGGAGAAAGTTCTGGAGAAGATCCGTGAAGGTTAGACACACTGGCTCCATCGCTAACGTTGCCAAGTATTTGTCTCGTCTGTTAAACAGCTTCTGTAAACGGCTTCTGATCTACAGCTAAAACATTTGCTCTTCCACTAGCGGCGGAGGCTGACCACGTGGACGAGGACTGCTTCGTATGTGTCTTCCTGACTCACGGCGAGGAGGACATGATATACGCGCACGATGAGAAGTTCAGCATCAAGGATATCACCGCCTTTTTCAAAGGAGACAAGTGCCAAAGCCTTGTCGGGAAGCCCAAGATCTTTATACTACAGGTATACTACTCAATAATACTGTATATACAACTCAATTATACTGTATAAACTAAAAAATATACTGTATATGCCATTTGGTGGACACCTATCCAAAATGTCTCACAATACATACATGCATACTGTGGAGGGTTTATGTGGAGTGTGTGTTGTTGGTGGCTGGTTTACAGCCTCACCTGGCCTGAGTCAGACTGATTGGACTCTGGCTGGGTGGGGCTGCACACCTGTGGTGCATGAGCAATCATGGCACCCAGGATAAACCAGCCATCAACACACACACTCGAGGAGGAGCACAGTCATGACTTGAAGTACCATCAGCTCGGCGAATAACATCTGGCCTGAAACTCGAATAAACACCTTGAACAACATCTACCCGTGTCCTGTGTCGGAGGGCCCCAAGGAAAGCCACTTCGGTGGCGTGTGGCCGGACGACCCTGCCACACATACATTCTTAGCATGGGTGGCCCCAGGGGGAATCGAACCCCTAACCCCTCTCCCCCTAGCCCACGGTCTATGGTCTACCAGTTGAGCATGGTGAAGGGTCGGTTACTTACCTGCATTACCTGGAAATCATTTTTTGTAGCGGAGGGAATTTTACATTAAAAAGTCTGCCCTCCGAATGGTAATTGCTGAATTAGTCATGGGACCTTGTGAATCGGGAAATAAGTGCCGATACCCAGACCTACCAACTGACTGTCTCTGTCCACCGCCTCTGTCCAGGCCTGCCGTGGGGAAGAGTATGACAACGCTGTGACTGGCATGGCCGCCGGGGACAGTGTGCCAGAGGAGAACCAGGTGGTAATGAATGCCGGTGTGGTCCACACGCTGCCTGCTGGTGCTGACTTCCTCATGTGCTACTCTGTGGGCGAAGGTGAGACAGCTTAAGCATAAGTATAGTATTTACGTATAGTAAGGTATAATATATTATTAAGTATGGTATGAAAAGTATTGTCTAGTATTGTAATAGAGGTCTATAGGGGCCTCTACAGATGCGCGGAATAGAGCCGGTGAACACTATGGGTGTGTGACTCCGATCAAGGAATCACTAGGCAGAGCTTCATTCAAGGGTCTTTATTTCCGGAAAGTATGTGTGATTATCTGTCATGTACGCACAACTTCCCCAGAACGGAAGAGATCAACATACAATTCAGCATGCAGACCACAACTAATAAGCAATCAGAGAAGCACTAATTGGAGAAGGAGGACACTCCCCCGTTCTCCTTAAAAGCTAGTGACCCTCACTAAATCCCAATGAAATGGCAATGACAAGGGCTTTCCGACAAGTATACTGTGCATATTACAGTATTGTAGTATTGTATAGTGTTGTGTATATAATTACAGTATAGTACTGTCTGTTCACCAAAAAAGGACAGAAGTCACACACATACCAAACACATTCTCAATCAAAGGCCTTTTAAAATGAAGGCATGTTTAACTCTGATTAGTGTGTCTGTGTGTGTATAAAACTCAAATCACAATTTTGGGATTTACTATCGTTGTCATGCAAAGACAGATATGACATATGATGTGTGTGTGTGTGTTAAGGGTACTACTCCTTCAGAGACACAGTCAATGGCTCCTGGTACATCCAGGACCTGTGCCAGACCCTGCAGAGGTCCGCAGGTTCCCTGGAGTTCCTGGAGCTGCTGACCCTGGTGAACATGAAGGTGTCCCGCGCACCGTCGAACGCGCCGCCGACCACAACGCCATTGGAAAGAAACAGATACCCTGCTTCGCTTCCATGCTCACCAAGCAGCTCTACTTCTGACGAAACAGTAGCGATCTCGTGCCACACAAGTAGCCTTTTGTTTACTTTTAAACCTATTTCAACCCCAGAAAATATGAAATGTTTGCTCTTGTGAGGCTTTACAATGAGATCATTCTGGCATAGAGTACCTCAGGGAGGGTGTATATGTATGTTAAACATAAAGGTAGGGTTATATTCTGCAGGGAGTCACACAGCTTACGATACAAACATACTGTGATGCAAAAGTTTTATAGTGTGGTATTCTAGTGGTACACAGCTTTAAGTTATATTACCAATCCAACAGTGCATTAAACAACTCAGAAACCATGTTTTCCATCTACTAGCCACCAGCTATCTACTGTTAAATGTATGATTCCTCAACGGTTTCTATGAATTAAAACCTTATGATTGATCAAGCTGTGACTTTGTGTTTCAGTAGCAGAGATTCATTGGGGAATGCTAAATTCATGGGGGGGGGGGGGGGATCATTTCTAAAAATGTCAAAGTGTAGCTTCAACATGATTAGAGATATAGATTAAGGGTGATAGGGGAATATTTTCA